>CM065691.1:56345485-56394285 GCA_017654935.2 Phymorhynchus buccinoides
GGCATCCAGTACCTGCCCTGTCGCTAGTGTCCTATTGATCACGGCGCCGTGTCCCCACACTGATTCTGATCAATCCATCACTATTGATTGCGCGGCGTGCATTCCTCAGGCTAAAACCATCCCTTGCACTGTCTAGCTTCACTCTTCCGAAACAAGTACGGACTGGTTTGGATGGTGGTGTGGGGGTAGTCATTTCCCTGTGTAAGAGTATCTGCTTTCTTGGACCTGGATAATGTGTTGGTGATTGAGTGAGTGAGAGGAAAGAAGAAACGTCTTGGACAGTAAGCTGAAAGGTGTTCGCTCAGGTGACTGTTTACACATTTTTTCTGTTTCAGTATTCAGGGGTCTATGATCGGTTTTTGTGTACCTTGTTTTTCAGACTATAAAGCGCAGCCCAAAATTTTTGTCACAAAACAATTGCTTCCTCATCAGTCGCACAAAAGTCGCATGCAAATAAAAAATATGGGTGGCGTGCCTCTGGCTGCGACGCGCTCTCCAAGTGGGAGCAACCCGAATTTCACAGAGACGCCTCTGTGACTATAAAGTACCAAATACGAAATACCCAAAATCAGATGTTTTCATTGCACTTTCTTGCTATTTTGGTGATCACAGGATGCTGTGCATGGGCCTCAGTCTGGGGGAACAAGTATCGCCTTATTAGTCGCTAAAATAGGGTCATTTAGTATGGTACTTCCCCCGAAGACGGAGTGTGGCTGCCCACATGGCGGGGTCATCAAAAACGGTCGCACACGTAATTGTTCTCATCCCGAGCCGATGCCTTTGTACTGGTCATAGAGTTCAAGTGTGCTTCGGCTGTTGGGATGATCCCTGGAGTCTTTTAGCCAGGGTACGTTAAAAAAAAAGTTTTTAAAAAAATGTATGGTACTCTTTGAATTCTGAAGTAAGTCTGATATGATCCGTGCTCCCTTGCTCACGTTATTTCTGTGTCCTCTTTGTTCACATTCAAACCAAATTCTGTAATGATAATATTCTGTGGAAAGAGTGAGAAGGGTGCGTCAGTTACCTTTTGGTTTTGTTGTCAGTGTTCAGAGTTTGATTGCTTAAAGACACACGGACCCAGCAAGATTAAGTCCCTTGGGGTTTCTGGCCGGGTGTGACCCACATACAAATCCCCCGTAGGCAAACGAGGCTGCTCTTCAAAGTCTCTGTCTCGTTTTGAATATTTGGGGATTTGTATGGGAGTCACACCTGACCAAAATAAGATTCACCAGCGAGAGAGGGAAATTCGTGAAAACCGTGATTTTCACTCATGGATGTGGTGGGTCTTAAATTTGTTTTGATGATTTTTTAAATTTAGTGTGCTGCTTGTTTATTTATGAGTTCATGAAGAGCGTGCATGCTTGCATATATGCGCCCACACACAAACGCATGCACGCACGCACGCACGCACGCACGCACACACGCGCACACGCACACGCACACACACGCACACGCACACACACACACACACACACACACGCACGCACGCACACACACGCACGCACACACTGTTGAAACACCTCCCAGAGCCACGTACAAGTTTATGCCATGTTAGAACGATAATGGAATAATCAATATTAAATGTTCATGGCAGGCTGAGTCACTTCTATAGCAATCTGTGGAGCCTGTTCTGATCCCATTGTGTAGGTCCTTAATGCATATTGATGCCAGTGCCTCTGTGTGTATATGTGTGTGTGTGCGTGTGCATGTGTTTGTGTGTGTGCATGTTTTCTGTATGTGTATGTGGGTTTTTTCTGTATGTGTGTGTGTGTATGTTTGTGTGTGTGTGTGTGTATGTTTTTCTGTATGTGTATGTGTTTTTTCTGTATGTGTGTGTGTGTATGTTTGTGTGTGTGTGTGTGTGTATGTTTTTCTGTATGTGTATGTGTTTTTTCTGTATGTGTGTGTGTAACACAGTGTGTGTGAGCACGCGCGCACATGTATGTGTGTGTGTGTTTGCGGATCCTGCGTATTGATGAAAAATGTCTATGTGGGTGTTAGTGTGTGCGCGCGTGTGTGCGCATGCTTGTGTGTTTCAACTATCCTATATATTGTGTTCATTAAAACAGAGCCACGGAAGGTAGAATCAGTCACTAGACTACCACAGTTTGAATTACCCTTTTGCTTGGTTCGTTTTCGAAGAGCAAACTTTCATATCCATCTACCAATGTGCCAGGCAACATAGGGTTGTAAAAGACAATTGCTCTGCCATGAACAAGTGACCATCCCCCTGAATATGATCATTAAGTTGTTCTTGGTGTAGTACTGAGGTAAGAATCGGTGGCTTTCTGCGAGTTGGGACTCGGAATGAGCGGCGTGGGAGCAACGCCACTGTACGGCACAAAAGATGGGACAGCACCAAAAAAAAGAAGAATCGGTGGCTTGGATAAATCATGAGTACCGTATTTTATGGACTATAATGCGAAATGTTTTTCCCAGACTGAGACCCCTGCGCCTTCTAATGTGACTGATAATATAGTAGGAATATATAAGAACAAAATCTGAATTTTGTGTAAAATTTCTGGGTGTGCGCCTTATAGTCTGAAAAATATGGTAAGTCCTGGAATAAATCTATAAAACTGTACAGCAAATAATAAATACATAAATACATTAAAAAAAATGGATGGTATACAAAGATGTCCAATTGCAACAACGCCAGTGTTGTTACCTGTCTGTCGTTTCCGACAATGACTGCCAGATAGCAGAGGGGGGCAGCTGCTATTCTGACAGGCTGGGATACAATTGGTCTATAGTGGAGATGCCTTGCCCAAGGTACATCCCCACTCTCTCGGCCAAAGGGAATTGAGGACGAGAGTTGGCATTGGGGCCAACCAATCCCATTGGCTGCAGCACCAGACCCAGTGCAAATACCCCCTAGTTAGAGATTCACAGTATTCCACGAAAGACTAAGCTGTAGCATGATATTCCAATACTGTAGAAATTCATTTATAGCACAGCTCTCATTTACTGTTGGCCCTTTCTACAGGCTAAGTCAACCAGTGATAAAAGCCATTTGAGTAAAAGGCCAAAACAACACCAGTACACAGACGCTAAGGACCTCAGTTTTGTTGGAGAGAGTCAGTATCACCATTGTGGAGTGACAATTATTAACCCTTTCACCACCAAAGTCGCATTTTAGCACCACAGTGATTGAACACCTATGCCATTAAAAGGCATCAAATTGCGATCTATTATCCAAAGACCCTATTGTCTTAGTTTTGGGAAATAAGGATATACCTTATTTTATATATGTCACAGAAGAATCCCCAATACTGCAGATGGATTTTGTTCTCTACCCAGGTAAATTTAATGGAAATTTTGGGCTGAAATATGACTGGTGGTGAAAGGGTTAAAGGTGATAAAATCAAACACAGGTCTGCGTTATCTGGGTCATATTTGATAGGTACACACAGGCACACACAAAGTATAATGCTGGGACAGTAGGAAAGAACTAGTCTGTCGCTTTTCTTTTGTGTGAGGTGCCGAGAGTATTTGGATTGTTTTGGGTAAAGCCGTGCATTGGTGTGTGTTTAACCCTTTCGCCGCCAGCCATCTTTCAGCCCAAAAATACCATTAAACATAACTGGTAGAGAGAAAAAAATGATCTGCAATATTGAGAATTCCTCTGTGACATGTATAACATTAGGCCCATCCTTTCCTCCCAGAATCAAGAAAATATGGTATACGGATAACAGACCCTGATTTGATGCCTTTTAATGACATGGGTGTTACCATTGTGGTGCATAAATGCGACATTGGCAGCGAAAGGGTTAAATTAAGTTGCAGATAAAGTGAAAGCATATTAGGTTGTGGCGGACACCAAAGAGGCACAATACATGAGTTCTGCTTCTTTAAGTGGTGGCTGTGTGTGCACCCATGCTATTCCAATAGTGTAGACATTCACTTAGGGTATGCGTCATCCACTCACTGCGGTCGTTGTTAAGTTCAGTGTGTTGTCTTCATTCACCTCGTCAGAGTCTTTTTAAAGACAAAAATTTGGTTTCATTCGCTGCGTTTATTATTATTTATTTCATCTTCATGTGCTTGTGTGAGTGTAGCGTTTTGATGCTTTTTAGTTCAGTTGTAAAGTTACAGACCAAGTGAAGGCAGAAGAGGACATTTGAAACCAAATGAGAACAGAGCATGAGTTCTGAATAGTGGCTGGAGGAGTATTATAGATATATGATCACTGTCTGTGCTACCAGTATTACGCAATAAAGAACATAAAGGTCAAACTCTTCTCTTTTTATTTTATTTATCAAGTCACGGAGCAAGTGAAGGCAGAACAAGGTGTGTTGGAAACCAAAGAAGAGCAGTACATGAGTATTGGCTAAATGTTGGCTGAGAATTGGCTAAGTATTGGCTAAGATTTGGCTGCTTTAGTAGTCCTACTGCTGCATAAATCTGTTGATTTCTATACAGTGGAACCTCCCTTATAAGAACTTCAAAAATCATCCAAAATGAGGTCTTATAAAGGAGGTACTTTTAATACTTACAAAGAACGGAAATGTCTCATAGAAGTAGGTCTTATATTGGAGGGAGTCTTATAAGGGAGGTTCCACTGTATTTGGGTTTTTTCCCCAATCTTTTATCAAGTTGCACAGAGCAAGTACCAGTAGAACAGGCTGCAGTGGAAAACAAAGAAGAACTGGGCATGAGTTCTAGATAGTGGCTAGATGAGTACCTGTGTTACCTACATGTGCATTCATATCAATAAACAGTGTAATGTATAGAGTACTGAAGGGGGTTGCATACCCTTTAAGGCATTATCATAATAGGATGTCAATTTGTGGATCTCCAGTTCGCTATTGGAAGAGATTCAGATCACCAGCGTCTGTTAAAATGTTTCTGCTTCCACTGTATCAACGCTCTGCTTTGTAACTGAAAGCTTTATTACTGCTGTCATAAACGAGAGTTGGCTCCCTACTCAAATAATCGAACTTCCGTTTTTGCAACTTCCGGTTGTTGTGTTTGGACGTTTTCTTTGCGAAAACTGGTAGAATTATGGCATTTTAAGCTCTACAACGATGCTTTTTTTACATCCAATGAAGGGTTATGGTATCTGTTGGACAGTATTTCTATACAGATTTTTGTCCCTTTCTTTTATCCAGTGGCAGAGCAAGTGAAGGCGGAACAGGCTGCGGTGGAAGCCAAGGAAGAGCAGTACATGAGTTCCAAGCAATGGCTGGAGGTGTACGGCATCGATGCGCGCAAGATGGGCCTGGCGGAAGTCCTGTCTTCCGTGGCCTTCCGCCACCAGGATGGGGTGGTGGGGCTGCTGGAGAAACCGACCAATCAGCAGACAGACGCTGTGAGTCGTATTGTACTGTACTGTATTGTACTGTATTGTATTGTATTGTATTGTATTGTACTATATTGTATTGTATTGTATTGTATTGTATTGTATTGTACTGTATTGTATTGTATTGTATTGTATTGTATTGTATTGTATTGTACTGTATTGTATTGTACTATTTTGTCCTTCAGGTCTCCCAGGACAAGCTGATCAATGCCAAGTACTGCCACAACTTCCCTGTGTTGTACTGTATTGTGTTGTATTGTACTGTACTGTATTGTATTATTGTACTGTATTGTATTGTATTGTACTGTATTGTATTGTATTGTATTGTACTGTATTGTATTGTATTGTATTGTACTGTATTGTACTGTATTGTATTGTATTGTACTGTATTGTATTGTACTGTACTATAACTATCTGATATTGTCCTTCAGGTGTCCCAGAACAAGCTGATCAATGCCAAGTACTGCCACAACTTCCCTGTGTTGTACTGTATTGTGTTGTATTGTACTGTACTGTATTGTATTGTACTGTATTGTACTGTATTGTATTGTACTGTATTGTACTTGTATTGTATTGTACTGTACTTGTATTGTCCGTGTACTGTATTGTACTGTATTGTATTGTATTGTACTGTATTGTATTGTACTGTACTATAACTATCTGATATTGTCCTTCAGGTGTCCCAGAACAAGCTGATCAATGCCAAGTACTGCCACAACTTCCCCGTGTTGTACTGTATTGTGTTGTATTGTACTGTACTGTATTGTACTGTACTGTATTGTATTGTACTGTACTGTATTGTATTGTACTGTACTATAACTATCTCATATTGTCCTTCAGGTGTCCCAGGACAAGCTGATCAATGCCAAGTACTGCCACAACTTCCCCGTGCTGCGGTGGAAGGACGACCGGGTGGTGCACGTCCACGTCACCCCTGAGGTCCACCGACAGTACGAGCAACGCATGGCCATCCTGCTCAAGGCCATCCAGCAGAGGTCAGGCATTGATGCTTGAACGATTCAGTTCACTTCAACACATTTTATTCAATTCCAAAAAACTTTATTGTCCGTTAAATAAGTTTTTAAAAAAAAATTCTTCCACATTTGCTGCTGATTAAGGAGTACATTAAATCAATTATTAACCCTTTCACCGCCAATGTCACATTTTAGCACCACAGTGATTTAAGACATAATATAATAAAAAGGCAAGTGTCCGTGTGTGTGTCTGTGGGCCTTATAACTCCGCCGTTTTTTTACCGAATCACTTCAAATTTGCTATGAGCCCTAACGGGGCGATGGCAACGGCAACCGAGGCGGCCGTGTCATTTGCGCGGTTTGGCAAATGCGTGAAACGCGTATCCACTGGCCTCTCGGCGCCCGTATCTCCGGTATTCCTGGACGGATTGCCTTCAAATTTGGAAGGTAGATGACCGGGGACAGGGACTATCTGTGTGCCAAACCGGAAGCGAATCGATTTAGAAAAGCGCGCGATATACGCCGCGGGGGGTGGGTGGGTGCGGTGGGGGGTAGAACGGGATGAGAGAAGAAGATAGAAGGAGGGAGAGACACAAAAGTAATCATATAATATTTCGCGGACCCGGCGAAACCGGTACTCAGCATTACCGGAAATTGGTGTTACCGGTACTAGGCGTTACCGGTACTCGGCGTTACCAGTACTAGGCGTTGCGCTAGTGTGTCATTAAAAGGCATCAAATTGGGGTCTATTATCCAAAGACCCTATTGTCTTAGTTTTAGGAACTAAGGATAGACCTTGTTTTATGTATGTCACGGAAGAATCCCCAATACTGCAGATGAATTTTGTTTCTCTACCCAGGTACATTCAATGGAACTCTGGCTGAAATATGGCTGGAGGTGAAAGGGTTAAGAGCGCATGCATGCATGCAAGTACACGCACACACACACGCACACACGCACGCACACGCACGCACGCACGCACGCACACGCACACGCACGCACACACACACACACACACACACACACACACACACACACACCACCAAATAAATGATGTACATAACTGGAGAATTACACATAAATTAGAAGAAAGCTGGAAGTGGCTGTGAAAGCCCGCTACTGACAAACAACACTGAACAGAGGTCTTTGAAAATAGGATAAAGGGTCTTTGAAAGTTGTGAACTTTGGGATGAAACATCTGTACAAACCCTGTCAAACTAGGAGCCCATCTGTTGTTGTTGTTGTCGTACCCTGGCTTAAAAGACTCCAGGGATCATACCAACAGCCGAAGTACTTGAACACTGTGGTACACATGCACCAGCTAGGGGTGAGAACATTACGTGTGTGACCGTTTTTGATTACCTCGCCACGTGGGTAGCCACACTCTGACTTCGGAGGATTTGGGATACTGATGATGTTATGCTAGGAGCTTATCGTGGCTAAAGACAATCCTCGCATAACTGTGCAGAGCATGACAACATTTTGATGTAGCCTTGGTGTTCTAGCCTATGTCAGTTGGTTTGACACAGCCTTAACCCTTTCACCGCTAGCCATATTTCAGTCAAAAAATTGCCATTAAATTTACCTGGGTAGAGAACTAATTCCTTCTGTAGTATTGCGGTTCATCTGTGACATATATACAGAGCTTAATCTAGAGCGCGGGATTGGTAAAATCCCCCGAAATTTTGTTCCTTCCCGCGATAATCGGCGCGGGGAGCGGGCCGAGTCCCGCACATTTGCAGAATGGCCAGCAGTTTTTGCCGATCGATGCGGGAAGACCTTCGTCGTCTGCTAAACCCGTCGTCTGGACAAACTGAAAGTATCGAGCAGGAGTGAAGGATTTCTCGCCATTTCATTGGTTCTTGACAAAATGTTAGTGTTAATCAACCAATCGCGTTCTCGTTCTGTCGACAGGAAGTTACGAGAGTTTCGGCCACCATCTTGAATGTTCTTCAAAATGAAAAAAAAATCCTGTTCCAAGCGAGTGTGAAGACCTCGAAGAAAAGGCTTCTACATCTAAAACGTCAGAAAAGAATGACAACAGTGGCAGTGCAAAGGAACATCAGTTCCAAAATTTCTGGTTGAAAAAGTGGCCGTGGCTGAAAGTGGCCGTGGTTGACGAAGAACATTTTTTTTACTCTTATGTTCAAATTCTGATCGCTTCTTGGCCTTTTGGCTAAGACAGTGATTCAGGAACATAAATTTTTGTTTATATCCTGGTTGGTTTGTTCAGCCCGTCGTACATGGCGAAAGCCGATACGCGACGTTAAACTGAACTTCCAACGAAGAAAAGTCTGTGTACGAGGGTGGGGGAGGTACTGGTTCTTATGTATGTGATGTGGGGTTGGATAGGGGGGAGTGCCCTCCTTTTTTTATATGAGGGGGGGACTGCCCCCCTTTTTCAGAAATCCTAGATTAAGCTCTGTATATAAAATAAGGTCTATCCTTACTTCCCCAAACTAATACAATAGGGTCTTTGGATAATAGAGCCCAGTTTGATGCCTTTTAGTGACATAGGTGTTAAACCACTGTGGTGCTAAAATGCGACTTTGGCGGTGAAAGGGTTAGCTTAAGCCAAGGCGTAGGAGCCCCTCTGTTTACCTGCGTTGTTTCTTTGCGGACAGAGTGGACTGGCTGCAGCAGGGCAGTCGAGCGTTGTTCGGCACAGTGGTGGAGGATGACATCTACGTTCTGATCGACACATCGGCCTCCATGCAGCACAGCATGCAGTTTGTGAAAGAACGACTGCTGGTTCTCATGCAGGTACATTATGCTTTGGAGTTATATCATATTGTAATTAAGATCCTGGCAATTTTTACGTAAGATTTTGATTTTGTTGTAGCAGTTTCTTACTGTATTTTTAGTCATATTATAATAATATATGGAACAAGGGTTACAGTCTGCCCTCTGTGGGGATACCGGGGGGTCTTTTGTATAAATAGTTCCCCCACCTTTTGGAAGTTCTGTGCTTGTAACTTCCTCTAATCTGTCACTCTCTTTGGCTCTGCCTTTTCCCTTTTGCTTACTGTCATCTACTATCTTTCTGCCTTGCCGGCCCATTCTCCTGCCTTTTTTCAAAAAACACTTTCAAAAAGATTTCCTCCAGCCGAAGTCGGACTTGCTGGGCCTAACTATTTCATTTCTTAGTTAGGCGCATCTGCACTCATAATTGACAGGAAACTGTCTGAGCGATCTAAGAAGAAGAATATGATATCGTGTGGTATTCTTTGAATGAAAGTCCGATTAACATCCTCTGGCTCGGAGCAGGCTCATGTGGGACATTAATAACTCTAAAGGTAGTGGGACGATCCTGGAGGTACGTCCTGAAGTCCTGAAGTTTTTGAAATATCAAGCTCCCCCACCTTCTGGAAGTTCTGTGCTTGTAACTTCCTCTAATCTGCCACTCTCTTTGACTCTGCCTTTTCCCTTTGCTTTCTATCATCTACTATCTTTCTGACTTATTGACCCATTCTCCTGCCTTTTTTTCAAAAAAATCTTCCAAGTAATTTTTCTCCTTTGAGCTCCTCCCAAATCGGAATGTGTTGGCTGTACGCAGTGGGGAGACCAGTGAAAACTGAAAACCGGACACATATGTACCTTACCCATTATGGCCATATGGCCTGGGAGCGCAGAAGAAGAAGAAGAAATATCAAGATAGAACATCTCACGATGAACGAACGGTAGTATCGATGTTTGGTATTATATTGTGTTATATTGTGCAGTAATGTATCGAATCGTTTGACAATTAAGGTGGTAGCGTTCTCGATGTAAAGCGCACTGAGCTCATGATTGTGAGAAAGAGCACTATATAAATTCAAATCTTCTTCTTCTTCGATTGCTCAGACAGTTTTCTGTCAATTATGAGCGCAGATGCGTCATGCTGCTGTTATGGGCCTAACTATTTCTTAGTTCGGCTGGAGGAAATGTTTTTGAAAGTGTTTCGTGAAAAAAGGCAGTAGGAGAATGGGCCGGTAAGGCAGAAAGATAGTAGATGACAGTAAGCAAAGGGAAAAGGCAGAGTCAAAGAGAGTGACAGATTAGAGGAAGTTACAAGCACAGAACTTCCAGAAGGAAGGGGAACTATTTACACAAAAGAGCCCCCGGTATCCCCACGGGGGGATAAATTCACATAATAGTGGATAACAGTTGTATTCTTGTTGACACAATTGCTGACGTGGTTTTCGGCATAATTCCTACAGGAAAAACTGCGGCACAAGTCCCAAGTTCAACTTCAGAGTTGACCTTCAACTGAAGTTGAAGTTGAAGTTCAACTGAAGTCTGAGTTGACAGACCGATGGAAGTAAATAAGGTCTTAGTGCTTTCTAGTTTGGGGCCTTTGCCGTGTTTTGTGTTGATTTTGTTCTTTGTCATTTCTTTTACTACAGGAACAATTGCGGCACAAGTCCCAGTTCAACCTCGCGGCCTTCAACTCCAAGGTCAACTGCTGGCGCGACCGACTGACGAGCGTCAGTGAGGGGGCGCTGCAGTCTGCGTGGAAGTGGGTGCAGGGGCTGACCTGCTGGGGCTCCACCAACACCTATGCCGCTCTGCAGACCGCGCTGGCTGATAGCCGCACCCAGGCCGTGTATCTGCTGACCGATGGGAGGCCGGATCAGGTGTGTGTTTGTGAGTGTGAGTGTGCGTGTGTGTGTGTGTGTGTGTGTGGTTGCATGATGAATCTATTGTGTGTGTGCGTCTGTGAGTGTGTGTGTGCATGTGCGCATGCGTGCGTGTGTGGTTACATGATGAATCTAGTGTGTGTGTGTACGTATGCGTGTGTGGTTACATGGTGAATCGTGTGTGTGTGCTCTTACCTATTGGGGCTCCACCAACACCTATAAACAAGTGTGAAGAAAACAAGAAAATAAACTGATCGAAGGCGTAGCGTTTGTCGGCACTGTCGTCAGCTATCAAAGCTAGTGATGTCCCTTGAATCTTTGTGTACTTCCGGTGGTTTCGCTTCCGGGATTAGAAATGGTCGACGTGACCCCGCGAATGTTGTCTTTAAAGGCAAGGCAGGACGTGAAATGAGTATCAGCCCCCCCACCCCCCTCCCCCCGGTATCCCCACGGGGAGAGACTGGTGGAGGGGGCGGGGTCGTCCAGCTCCCCGTATGGAGGCACGAGGCATCCACCCACTGCCCCGAGTGTCCTTGAACTGAAGCGTCTTGTCTGTCACAGATGTCCAAGACCATTCTGACCCAGGTGCAGATGGCGAAGCGTGTGCCGGTGCACACCATCTCCTTCAACTGCCACGACAACGACGCCAACCAGTTCCTCCACGACCTGGCCCGCGCCACCGGGGGGCGCTACCACTGCTACACGCCGCATGGCAAATCGCACCACGTCGCTGACACCTGGCAGGTTAGAATAAGTCGTTCTTATTTTCCTTCAAATGCCCCGACCTGCATTTCTGACACGCTTTCTGTCTACATGGCAACTGCAGTCTTCTGCAGATTCCAAAAATTCTCTGCGGTCCAAGTACTCGGAACAAACATGTTTGGAGAGCGCTGCTTTTCCTTTTCGGCCCCCTGAGTTTGGAATTCCTTGCCACGTGAAATTCGTCATATCCTGTCTTTACCATTATTTAAAAGCAGTTGTCAAAACCTACCTTTTCAAACTGCACCACAAGCTTAAGGCCATAGTATTACTTTTATTCAAGCCTTTTGTTTCAACCTAGGTCACACAATTTACGGTTGACTTCAGCCAACAGAGGCCTGCTAAAATTAGATCTATTGCAATCTCCAGAATTATCTTTCTTTGCCATTTCTTTGAGTTGGTGTCTTTAGAGTTATTGTGGGTTTTTTTACACTTTTGTTATTGTTCTTAGGCAAAGGGATGTGATTAATAGGCATGTGACAGCATCCCAAAACTTCCCTCTCAAGAAAACTAATTGGAGATGTGTTGTTTTTTCAGAGTGAAGACATTAAGCTGTTGGAGGATGAGTTGGGGCGAGGTCTGGAATATCTGGACCGTATGGCCGAGCTGAGAGACCAGTGTGCTGCCATGGCCTGGAAGACTGAGATAGACGCCCTGAAAAACGAACCCAAGTATGTAATGTGTGTCTGTTTTTCTGCCTGTCTGTCTGTGGGGGTGTGGGGGTGGGGAGAGGGTTGTGTGGAAGATTGATCAAAGATAGATGCACTGAAAACTGAGCCAAAGATCAGTGTGCTGCCGTGGCATGGAAGACCAAATAGACACATTGAAAACTGATTCCAAGTGTGTGTGTAAGAGAGAGAGAGAGAGAGACAGAAAGAGACAAAGACAGAGAGAGACATTGACAGATAAACAAAAAGAGAGAAGGGGGAAAGTGTATGCATGTGTGTGTGTGCGTACATATATATGTGTGTGTTGTGTGTATCTGTCTGTCTCTGTATGTATGTCTGTGTGTGAGAGAGAGAACTGTGTGATATGTGTGCTGCTGTTGCATGAAAGTCACACGAGAGAAGGGGGGAAGGGGTGGGGTGGAGGAGGAAAAAGATACAAGAAGAAAGAATGGAGTTAAAGAAGAAAGAGAAAGAAAGAGAGGGAAAGAACATTGGGAAGGAGAAGCAATAGGACAAAGAGAGAGAGAAGGGACAGAACTCTCTCAGAACTCAGAACATTTTGAATGATTAGGCCATCTGCCCGTATCAAGAAGTGGAGATGAGGGTAAGGGGTGTTAGTGTAGATGAGAGAGAGGAATGAGAAAGAGAGAGAGAGAGAGAGCGAAACAAAGAAACACGGAATGTACAACATGTTTAATGTGCGTACTTTGCTCTCTCTCTCTCTCTCCACAGAGCCCTTCTCCCACCCCCCTTATCCTCCCGCCCCACCTCCGCCCCCCCTCCCCACTCCCCCATGAGGCCGTCGTCAGCAGTGGCGCTGCGACCTTCGCGACCCCAGGGAGCTCCCAGGAGGCCTCAGTCCGCTAGGGGGCACCGCGGGCGAAAACTGGTGGCAGGTGAGATGATGGAGAGAGAGAGAGAGAGAGAGATGGATGAAACTTCTTCTTTTTCTTTTTCTTCTGCGTTCCCAGGCCATATGGCCATACCTAATACCTAAATAATGGGTAATTAGCAGGTACGTGTGTGTCCGGTTTTCAGTTTTCTCTGGTCTCCCCGCTGCGTACAGCCGAAACATTCCGATTTCGGAGGAGCTCAAAGGAGAAAAATTATTTGGAAGATTTCTTTTGGAAAAAAAGGCAGGAGAATGGACCAATAAGTCAGAAAGATAGTAGATGACAGAAAGCAAAGGGAAAAGGTAGAGTCAAAGAGAATGGCGGATTAGAGGAAGTTACAAGCACAGAATTTCAAGAAGGTGGGGGAACTATTTTTACGAAAGGGTAATGAGAGCAGCATTAAAAAGCTTTTTTTACACTCATCCCTGAGAGAGAGAGAGAGAGAGAGAGAGAGAGAGAGAGAGAGAGAGAGAGAGAGAGAGAGAGAGAGAGAGATCAGATAGACAGAGAGGATGAGTGGATGGATGGACAGACAGACTGATGGATAGATTGATCGACTGATCAACCAATTCATTGATTTAGGTTGTGCACATATACGCGCAAGTTCCGCGCGGAAACCTATTGCGCAATTCAGAAACAAAAATCTGGAAGTATAAGAAATATGAAAGAGTGTGCCCATGACATGCTGGAAACCCATCCGTAGTCCCATCCACTTATTTCTTATATAAGTGCATGGGGTTTCAGTACGGGACTTGGGGGTTGCGGATCTAATTCGCCCAAGGCCTGATTGATTTTTTGGCTGATGGAACAAATTCGTGAGCAACGAAGAAGAGAACGCAAACGGGCCAGGAAGGGAAATATGATTAGATATTAGGTACTTTATGTCACAGATGCGTCTCTGTGAAATTCCCACCCAATTTTTTTTTTCATGCCATTTTTGTGTGACTGATGAGGAAGGAAAGGGGTGTGTGTAAATTTTGACCAAATGACAACTTTTTCGTTGCCACTGGGTTTAACGTGTGCTGAGTGCATGATGGATGGATGGATCAATCAACTGACTGACCGATTGATTGTTTGATTGACTGATTGATTGATTGATTGATCCATTGATTGTTTGTTTGATTGATTGTTTGTTTGATTGATTGATGTTTTATATGATCTCAAAGGCAAATCAGCTACTGGGCAGAGAAGCCGACATAGCAAAGGTACATGTATTGAGTAACAAAGCGTTGTCTTCTCCGCATTGCTTACGGTAGACTTACCCTACATGCTGTTACTTTGTACGCTGCTTGTAGCCGCTTGTATTGGCTGTAGCGAACCTGGGCAATGTGCCTTTATATTGTATGCTGTGTGTTTGCTTTCTTTGATAGGTTTATAATCTGTGTATACTGAAGAGTCTTTGATAGGTTTATAATCTGTGTATACTGAAGAGTCTTTGATAGGTTTATAATCTGTGTATACTGAAGAGTCTTTGATAGGTTTATAATCTGTGTATACTGAAGAGTCTTTGGTGTGGGTTTATAATCTGTGTATACTGAAGAGTCTTGGTGTGGGTTTATAATCTGTGTATACTGAAGAGTCTTTGGTGTGGGTTTATAATCTGTGTATACTGAAGAGTCTTTGGTGTGGGTTTATAATCTGTGTATACTGAAGAGTCTTTGGTGTGGGTTTATAATCTGTGTATACTGAAGAGTCTTTGATAGGTTTATAATCTGTGTATACTGAAGAGTCTTTGGTGTGGGTTTATAATCTGTGTATACTGAAGAGTCTTTGGTGTGGGTTTATAATCTGTGTATACTGAAGAGTCTTTGGTGTGGGTTTATAATCTGTGTATACTGAAGAGTCTTTGGTGTGTACATAACCCCCTTTTGGTCAGTCAGTACCTAGACTTTAACTTCCTATGACTTTATATCCCCCTGAGGGGATACCGGGGGGTCTTTTTTACAGTTCCCCCACCTTCTGGAAGTTTTGTGCTTGTAGCTTCCTCTAATCTGTCACTCTTTGACTCTGCCTTTTTCCTTGCTTTGTGTCATCTACTATTTTTCTGCTTTACCGGTCCATTCTCCTGCCTTTTTTCATGAAACATTTTCAAAAACATTTGGTAAAGGTAAAGATGTGCCACCCCCCCTGCATTTCTCGGTTAATTCTATTTTTCCGTTTTTGCCTTTCTTACCATACATAAAGCTGTATTTTAGGAACATTTTTAGCTAATAACCTTTTTTGAATACTAACCCTTTGGAAAGAGTTTGTGCGTGTCTGAGCATAAGATGTATGCAATGTGTGCTGATCTGTAGGCGAAAGAATAGGATTACTTTCAGATGATTTTATTACAATTTTTTCACTCTTTGAAAAAGTACCTTCCCCCCCCCCCTCCAACACACACACACACACACACACACGCTCACACACACACACACACACACACACACACACACACACACACACACACTCTCTCTCTCTCTCTCTCTCTCTCTCTCTCTCTCTCTCACACACACACACACACACACTCTCTCTCTCACACACACACACACATACATGTATACACAAATCTTTCTCTCTCTTTCTTACTCTCTCTCACTCTCTCTCTCTCTCTCCCCCTGTCTCTCTCTCTCTCTCTCTTACTCTCTTATTGTCTCTCTCTCTGTCTCTCAGTCTCTGTCTCTCTCTCTCTCCCTTTCCCTCTTTCTCTCTCTATCTATCTCATAGAAGCATTCACACACTTATAATAGCTTTTAGTTAACGTTGTTTAACCCTTTCACCGCCAATGGTTTAACACCCATGTCACTAAAAAGCATCCAATCAGGGCCTGTTATGTGAAGACCCTATTTTCATAATATTGGGAGGTAAGGATAGGGCTAATGTTATGCATGTCACAGAGGAATTCGTAATATTGCAGATTTTTTTTTTCTCTACCCATGTCAGTTTAATGGTATTTTTTGGCTGAAAAATGGCTGGCGGCGAAATGGTTAATATGTATAAATGCAGCATTGGTGGTGAAAGGGTTAATGTGTATGTTTATCTGTATGTTAGTGTGTAGGCCTTTGTTCAGCACTTTGAGCTCACTGCAAAGGGATTTAAGCGCTCTATAAATAACCAGTATTATTATTATTGTTATTATTATTATTATTATGTATAATGTACTCAATTAAATGAGATGGCAATGTTATTTCTCTTCGCATCATTTTCAGTTTCAGTTTTAGTTGACTGACACAAAGTCTGTGTAATGAAATATTGATTCTTCTTCTTCCTCGATCACTCAGAAAATATAATTCAGTGAACTTCTCCCTTATGACCTTTAACCTTTTTTAACTTTAACCTTTCGCAGGTCACACGCGCACCAGCCTGATGCGAACGAGGACCTCTAGCGGCCGCTTCACACCCAGCGAGTGGCTGCTGCCAGAGACAGCTGAGCTGTTTGAACAGCAGTCGGAGAGACAGCGACACCTGGCCCAACGTGAGTGGGACGCTTAATTTTTTCCTGACTCGGAGTCAATGAAAATTAAAAATTAAAAATCCATACTTGGGAAATTTTCAGCCAAGTTTACTGCTGCCGTTTGTCAACCCATACTAAGCTGGGTATCTTGGAGTTGGGGCTGTAGTTTTTGCCTCCTGATTTGTTCGTTGTCAAAGCTGGCTTGATTTCCGTTATGATGTTATAAATGGGGGGTAAATCATATCCAAAGTCTCTATTCAAGCTGGGTCTCTTTATTTATCTCAATGGCCTCTTTCACTTTTTTTTAGTGAGTTGTGGTTCAGTGGCCAGAATGTTGGTTCGGAAGTTGTTTGTATTGTGTTCTGTGGTGGTGAGATGTTCACAATATGCTGAGGATGCTCTGGAAGTATGCTCGTTTAACTCACTCGGGGCGAATGAGCCGGATCCGGCTCATGGCTCGCACAACCGTTTAGGACGAATGGCCCGGATCCGGCTCATAAGTGTTTTCAAGAGGTTTTGATTTTTGGCATGTAACCAGCTTTCCGGTGCGAAGTCATAACCTATTTTCAGTTTGCTTTGACCTTGCCTCTCTTGAAATCAACCAATCATTGCAGACTTTACATTCAGGTTTGGTTGTAGAGGGGGGTCAAAGATCTGAATGTGAAATTTTCCTTCTTTCTATGTGTTAGCTGTTTTCCTCAATAGGAGACAACTGACGTAGGTAAGGAATCTGGTATTTTGCAATCGTTTAGTGCATGGTGTTGCTAATCTTTTCTGAAAATATTGATGCCTAACTCTTCATAACTTGGTTTTGGTGATTATTTTACGAACCTAGTCAAATGCCCAGTCCCCACAGAACAAGGGGAAATAATTTGGCCAGTCTCGAGTGAGTTAATCTCACCCTTAACTGTCTTCCTGTGTCCCTTATATAGTCCTCACAGCATTCGTCACATGGAATGTGATACACCTCACCACTTTTCTTTTCCATATCTGTCTTTGTCTTTTACTTTGAGCGGATGTAAAAAGAATCATGATTTTTGTCTGTCTATTTTGTCTGATTGTTTGTTGGTGGATTTTTTGCTTTGTTTTGTTTTGTTTTGTTTTTGTTGTGGTTTTTAGACTTTAAAAAGTGTGCTTATGTCGCTATTCTTTTTTTCTCCCGTTGAGTATCCATAATCAACAGTTTGATTTGTTGTCATTATAATGCAGTCGAGGTCCGAAGTCAGGGTGGAAAAACAAAAAACAAATGTACCATATTTTAGGAACTGTGAGGCAATGCTTGTTTCCTAGACTGAGACCCCTGCGCCTTATAAAATCACTCACAATATGGTAAGAATATATCATAACAAAATCTGAATTTTGGAGTGTGTGCCTTATATTAAGGTGTGCTCAAAACAATATGGTAATCTGTTTTGACCCAGCCAGCCAGGTCTTGTCACATGTTTGACGACATGTTTCTTACTTTGTTCTCTTTCTTTAACAACATTGTTCAAGTGGAAGTTGTATGCTGATTTTGATTGCAATTAGGATCAGTATGCTAAACCTCGTCCTTCTTTTTTATATATAATTTAAACAATAATTTGGAGATAGATGTGGTGTTTTTTGGTTGGTTGGTTTTTCAGGATAATGTAAGGATGGGAACATTCTGTGTTCTTAGTTAGGCGCATAACGGCAGCATGGCACATCTATGCTCATGAGACAGGAAACTGTCTGAGCGAACGAAGAAGAAGAAGGAACATTCTACAATAGGGCATTTGCCGCTTGCCTGAGACCTTGAATTTCACTTAGTTGAATTTAGAGAGTTGAATTAGAAAGGTTTGGTCAGAACGAGCGTGGGCAAATTAGTAGTCTAGTATTGGGGTCTGCAACAAACGCCTTTTACAAGAGTGAATACCCTTGGAGGGTGGGGGAAGATGGTTCAGTACTGACCAGACCGGGGGATAACTCGCCAGTAACCCCTATTTGATGACACTAAATGGCTGCCTTTCGCAAGAGTGAATGCCCTTGTCAGTACTGACCAGCAAGAGCAATTACTCTCACTGTCAAGGGCGTTAATAACCCTAGTTACTAAGGCCTATAGAGAATGAACACTCGTGGCAAATGCCCTATTCATGTGCGTTTGAGTTCTCTTCATTTTACCTGGTTGTAATTTGTCATCTGTGCAGTTCTGGCATCCTTAGGCCTTGCCCCTTCAGTCAAACCCCTTGAGAAGGATGGTACAGACATTGTTTCGCTTACAGCAACGCTTAGTGCTGTTTTACTGTTTTGTGTACCGTATTTTTCGGATCATTAGGCGCTGCAGTGTATAAGGCGAATAGGGCAATTTTCAAGATAAATCTGAAAAATGTTAAGTAAAAGGTGCCCTCATTTATAAGGCGAAAAGAAAGTCGAAGTTTGAAGCCTGTACACGTTCCTGTAAACACTTACCGACCGCCATTACTGCTGTCATAAACGAGAGTTGGCTCCCTTCTCAAATAATCGAACTTCCGTTTTTGTGACTCTCGGTTGTTGTGTTGGACTTTTCTTCGCGAAAACTTGTAAAATTATGGCATTTTAAGCTCTACAATGATGCTTTTTACATCCAATGAAGGGTTATGACATCTGTTGGACGGTATCTCGGATGATAATAGGGATTTTGAAGCATTTTCACGTGAGTATTCGTCGTATCGGCGACTCGTTACCACTTTCGATGTTGTGACTCACAGTAGACTGTACTGAGTACGGCAATCGTTGCCTCTCTTCTCACGATTTTGTTCACTAATAGGGCACCCTCGTTTATTAGGCGCATAGGTCAAAATTGGAGACAAAAATATCGCCTTATAGTCCGAAAATGACGGTATATAATCATGTTGTTTGTGCTTCCTATTTTCTGTACCAGGGTGCGCATCAGGTTAGGTTTGCCGCTGCTGTTTGATTGGATTCTTGTATACTTTTTAAAAAATGAACCATACTAATAATCTGCTTTATGGAGTGCTTGACTAGATTGAATAATGCAGCTGAGTGTGATTTGAATGGGGCTTTATACTATTCTTCGCGGCACGGAAGGGAGATAATTTTAGGACTGAGTTGACCATGCCACCTAGTGATGAGTCAGGGGCAGATGATTTTTTGTGGCTATAAACCACTTTTTCGTGACAGGCAGGGGTGATAATCTTATGTAGGTGGCGCATAAGGTGCTTGAGACAGGGGCAGAGAATTTTCAGTATAAAGCCTCATTGGCGTTGGAATGTGGCTTGTGTGTGTGTGTGTGTACTGATGAATATAATGTGTTTGTGATCGCATGTTGCTTTTTACATATGAACGGGTTTGTTGTTTTGGATGCATGGATGCATGAATCAGTAAATGACATTTCTTGAACCGTTGCTTTCATCTGAAGACTTTACATCTCAAAAGCAAGCTGATTGGTCACTAAATTACGCTCCTCTTTGATGAAAATTTGAAAGAAAAACATGAGTGACCGACAGTAAAAGAAAGTGGGAGAGGGAGAAGGAGAGAGACAGATACATTGAGAGAGAGAGAGAAAGGCAGAGAGAGACAGACACAGAGAGAAGAGAGATGGAGAAAGAAAGAAAGAGAGAGGGAGTCTTACCTCTGTCAATCTGTGTCACTGTGTCACTGTGTGTACATAAGTGTGCATGTGTGTCTGTGTCTGTGTTGGTGTACTTATTGGCATAAACCAGTTGTGGCATGTTAAATGTATGCATGCTAAAATATTCTATATCAAGTGTGCATGCGTAATATGATGGTGGCTAGAATTATAGCTGTATAATATGGTGGGCGCATTTTCTTTCTTTTTTCAAGGAAACTAAGAAAAAAATTGCTCACACACGTTTTTGTTTCCTGATCCAATGCCTCCCTTTTGTTTTTATGAGGTTGGGCACATGAAAAATATTAACAAAGATAAGACACAATCGTTATATTATGCTTTAGAAAATGGATTAAATTATTTATGTTTTGTTGTTGCTTGGTAGAGATTTTCTGTGAATTAAAAATAAATGCCTCTATTAGAAATCTCTTGCATCTTGAAGATTTTTTTTCTTTTAGAAGCTTTTTTTTCCTTCAAATTAATGCCTATAATTATGAATCTGGAATCTTTGACTAAAAGAAGCTCAAGAATCGATTATTTTAGACTGTTCTTATCGTTACTTGTTGGTGTAAATGTTTTGAGTGCCTCTTTGTATGGTATGCTGAATTAACGAAGCAAACAGTTTTATGGTTAAGATGTAACGCCGAATGTACTGGTTCTCTTTCTTTTTTACATAACTCTATTGCTTTTAGTTGGATTTTTTCGCCTTTTTTTTTAATGTATATTGTTCATATATAGTTTTGTGATTTTTAAAATTTTGAAATTAACACATAAAGATAAACATTAACCCTTTCGCTGCCAGCCATTTTTCAGCCAAAAATGTCTACCAGACTTACCTAGGTAACGAAAAGTTGGCATCTGCAGTACTGTGAATCCTCCGATGACATGTATCAAATAAACTCTTTCCTTATCTCTCAAAATTAGCAACATATACAAGGATATTGGATAACTGATCCAACTTTTATGCCTTTTCATAGCATGGGTGTTAAATCAGTGTGGTGCTAAAATGCAAAATCGGCGGTGAAAGGGCTAACCATCTCAAAGTGATGTCTCATCCTTTCATATCATAGCTGTCAATATTTGAAGAAGCTACATGACTTTTTTTAATGTATAAACTCCTCTCAAATTTACCTATGTTGTTGTTGTCATTGTCATTTTTTTTATTTATACATTTATCTAGCCATATCTTTGTGAAAGAGGACATCACCTAGCTACTGGGGTGCATGTGTGTGTAAGGACTGTGATGTTCATTCTTGACATTTGAACAGATTAGCTGTTCTACATCCTTAATTCATTGTTGAAAATCCATTTAGCGTCCTCCAACCTGGAACAGACATGTATATGAGGGACATTGTTAACTACAGTGGAACCTCCCATATAAGACCTCCAATTATAAGACTCCCTCCCACATAAGACCTACATGTACTTCTATGAGACATTGCCCTTCTTTGTAAGTATTAAAATTACCTCCCTTAAAGACCCCTGCCTTATAAGACCTCATTTTGGATGGTTTTTGAGGGTCTTATAAGGGAGGTTCCACTGTATTCTAGCGCCATGTATTTATTTGTTGACGTTCTTGGCTGTCCGTTGCATCTCAACTGGCAAGAGCAAGGTATGTACGCTGCAGCGTGTTCTCATGCAGAGGGCGTTATTAAGGCTTTTTGTTATTGGAGATTTTCTTCTTTGTGTTTCTAGGTTCTGTGTGTGTGTGTGTGTGGGTGGGTGGGTGTGTGTGTGTGTGTGTGTGTGTGTGTGTGTGTGTGTGTGTGTGTGTGTGTGTGTTTTCATTCGCTTATTTGTGCTTTCTGGTGTGATTTCAGTGTCTGAACAAACCACCAAACTGCAGAAGAGAAAGCACAAGGGGGCGAAGTAAGCATGTTTTTCTTTTGTTTTGTGATGAAGTTGTTAACTGACATGTTAGCCAAAATGTGGGTTGAGAGAGAGAGAGGGGGGTAGAGAGAGAGAGAGAGAGAGCAAAAGAGAGAGAAAGAGAACGAACAAACAAACAAATCTTTTTTATTGATGGAAAAGAATAAGCACAAAGCTTTTGGTTTTCATCTTGCTAGCAGACAAAAGAAAATGCAAGCAGAAATCATCAGAAACAAAACAACTCCAAATTATATAGAAAGAAAAAAAGAAAATGGACAAGGTCCATGAACACCACTTGAAACACACACACACACGTTACACACACACACAAAACAAATCAATATGTAAACACACTTATTGTCTCCTCCTGCATTCCTGGGGGGGGGGGGGGGGGGGGGGGGGGGGGGGGGGATGCGTTAAGTGCGTATCTGTCTCAGAGCTTAGCGGTCATCTAGCATTTTTCTTTGTGCAGGCCCCCACTGTCCACCAAGCAGTGGCTGAAGCGGCACGGTCTGGTGGCTCGCAGGCTGACCATTATGGATGCTCTGGCGCCCACGCTGGTCCCCCACCGGTCATCCTACATCCCTGTGCTGGACAAACGGGTCGTCGCCCGCGTCTTTGATGAGGTCAGACATTTACAGTCTGTTTCATTAAAATTGAGAAAACTGGTCCCTGATTTTGGAAACGTATAGAACGCCGCCGTGCAGAGCGCCAGTGGGTTAAGACTGGACTTGAAATTCACAAACAGATTTTTCGAGCCATGAACAAAATTGTGTCTGACATTATAGATAAGGCCAAATGCTCTTGTTTGAATGCCCAATTCTCGCTTGTACCACTTCACGTCAATTGTTTAGTTTAGCCAACTCCCTCCTTGGTAAACCAAAGTCCACACCTCTACCTTCTTCTATCCCTGTGTCTGAACTCCCTCAACGTTTCTCTGATTTCTTTCACAGCAAGATAGCCACCATCCGCCACAATCTTGATTCTCAATCTGCTCCACCATCAACTGACTCTGTCCCTGATCCCTCCTTTTCTGGCAGTATGTGGTCTGAGTTCCGTTCTGTTTCCACTGATGAGGTTAAGAAGATCTTGACCCGAACTCAGACTAAAACCTGTGAACTAGACCCTCTACCTTCATCTCTCTTCTCCCAGTGTCTTGATGATCTCCTTCCTTACTTTACATCCATCATCAATGAATCTCTATGTTCAGGCCGCTTTCCAACTCATTTCAAATCTGCAGTTGTCAAACCTCTCTTAAAGAAGCCTAGTCTTGATCCTGAAAATCTAAAGAACTATCGGCCTGTCTCTAATCTTTCATTCCTTTCTAAGCTTACGGAAAAGGTGGTTCTTAAACAGCTGTCTGACCATCTTCAGGTAAATGATCTCTACTATCCAAACCAGTCTGCTTATCGAGCAGGTCACAGTACTGAGACAGCCCTCTTAAAGATAACGAACGACCTGCTCACTGCCTTGGATGAAAACAAGGTTTCTCTTCTCTCTCTCCTTGATCTTTCTGCAGCGTTTGACACTATCGACCACTCCATCCTCATTTCTAGACTTCACACCTCCTTTGGTCTATCTGGGGCTGTTCTTTCCTGGTTTTCTTCCTACCTCTCTGATCGCACACAGAAAGTTGTTGTCAATGGTTCTCCATCTCTTCCAAAAGGTCTTCAGTTCGGTGTGCCCCAAGGTTCAGTCTTAGGCCCTATCCTTTTTGTTCTTTATACCCAACCTCTCTCCGCCATCATCAACCAGCATTCTATTCTACATCATAGCTTTTCTGATGACAATCAACTGTACATTTCTGCCCACCTGAGTCAATTAGATCAAATGATTTCTTCTTCTAAGTTGTGCATCTCTGCTGTTAAAACATGGATGTTTTACAACAAACTGCAACTGAATGCTGATAAGACAGAGATGATTCTTGTAGCCTCTAACCACACAATTAAAACTCAGGTTCTCCCAGGTTCTGTAGACATTGATGGCACTGAGATCAAGCTATCGGCATCCGTCCGCAATCTAGGTGTTACTTTGGACCAAACCCTTTCTTTCAAACAGCATGTTTCCAATGTTTGCAAGGCTTGCTATCTAGAACTTCGAAGAATTAGTTCCATCCGCCGTTTCCTCTCTCAGGATGCCCTGAAGACTCTAGTATGTGCTTTTGTCCTGTCTCGCCTTGACTACTGTAACTCACTTCTTGCTGGCTGTCCATCAATTCTCATCTCTAAGCTCCAACGGGTCCAGAATAATGCTGCTCGTCTCATTTCTCGCTCCCCTAGGTACGATCACATCACTCCGGTTCTTCGTTCCCTACATTGGCTCCCAGTTCAATCACGTATTGACTACAAAATTCTCCTCCTTGCCTTCAAGTCACTGAATGATCAAGCTCCCCTGTATCTCTCTGATCTTCTTCATCTCTATGTCCCAGCTCGCCAACTACGTTCGTCTTCTGATTCTCGTCTCCTTTCCATTCCCTCCATCCGTCTCAAATCTGCTGGCCAACGTTCTTTTTCTTGTCAAGCACCATCTCTGTGGAATTCTCTGCCTTCTCCTCTCCGACACTCCAACTCAGTCTCCTCATTCAAAACCTCTCTTAAAACCCATCTTTTTCCTGCTGCGCCCTAAATATTTGATCAGTTGTCTATCGTTGTGTGCACGTGAGGGAAGATTGATTTAAGAGGTTTGTGCTGTGTTTTGTGGTGCGTGTATGTGCGTGTGCGTGTGTGTGTGTGTGTGTGTGTGTGTGTGTGTGTGTGTGTGTGTGTGTGTGTGTGTGTGTGTGTGTGTGTGTGTGTGTGTGTGTGTGTGTGTGTGTGTGTGTGTGTGTGTGTGTGTGTGTGTGTGTGAGCATGAATGTGTGCTTGTGTGTATTTTGGTTTTGTGGGTTGTGTGTGCACGCATGTGTGTGTGTGTGTTTGTGTGCGTGTCTGTGTGTCTGTCTGTGTGCGTACGTTGTGTGTGAGGGTGTTTGTGTATGTGTGTTGGTGTATGTGGTCAGTCCATGCGGCTCAGTTGCTGTGGCTTACCGAATGGGGTATGAATGAGTTGGCGTCAATAATTGTGTGTTTTATGTGTGTGTGTGTGTGTGTGTGTGTGTGTGTGCGTGTGTGCGTGCGTGTGTGTGTGTGTGTGTGTGTGTGTGTGTGTGTGTGTGTGTGTGCGTGTGCGTGCGTGTGCGTGCGTGTGTGTTAAAGAGAGAGAGAGAGTTGCTTTGCATATGCGCTGTTGGTGGTTGGTGTCACTCTTGAATCTTGTTTTTTGTTATCTGTTGATGAATAATTGATTGTAAAGCGCTTTGGGCTCATCTGAGGTAAAGCGCTATATAAATGTACTGTTATTATTATTATTATTATTTCGATAAAAGTGAGAAAAAAACTGGTCTATGCTTTTTCTAGAAGTGCATACCATGTTTTACGGACTGTAAGGCAATACTTTTAGTCTGAGATTTCTGAGCCTTATAATTTGACTGATAAAATAGTAAGAAAATAGTGATAGTGGTGTAACACAAACAAGTTTTCCTCACGCTTGATGTATAATCATGTAAACAACATTTGACACTCTCGAGCAGTTAACATTGATTATCTATATTAACCTGAAGCAGATAATTATTAATCTGCCTGAAAAAAGTTTATCCCCCCACCCCCACCCCCCGAGTGTTTTTTTTAATTTTTCAACAAAACGTCAAATTGTCCTATTGGTCTCCAAGGCCCAGGACATTTTGACCTATTGGTTTTCTTGCTTCAGGACAGTCTGTCCTATTTCCTTTTCCAAGCTGGGTGCGTCACTGGTCACTGTTTCAGATCCTGCCCATCGCCCACGTGTCGGGGCGACAGGGGCACAGGATGACCTTGGTCAACCCCGGCGCCGTCAACCTGACAGACTACGAGAACAAGCTGGACAAAGCCATCGCCGCTTACAGACGGTCAGTGCGGTGGATTGAACCACTGTGAACAAACGATGATGACTGCTTACAAACACTGACGAATTGACGAACGCAACAAACAACTTTTATACTGACTTTTATTGATTTTTATCCCTAGGTGTTTTAACTACCCAAATCCATATTTTTAAACAATCATTCGCTTATCATGACCCCATTCCCCATTTTCTTTTCGCCCTTTTCTGTTCTCATCCCTTGCTGATGATGCATTTGTACCATAGTGTTCAAGTGCTTCAGATGTTGGGATGATCCATTGGGTCTGTCTCAATGTGGCTGTTGCTTATTATGCTTTGCTAGACAAATTGGTGTCTAACACTATCTTGATCTTAAAAAATACTTGTGGCGGTACCATAGCTGATGAGGTTTAACCGAGGCGTGGTTACTGCTACACATATCTGTAATATTTTAAAAATCGGGACTTTACTGGTGTTGCACTGCCTCCGGGCATTGCCTCCAGTATTGTTCCCACCATCTTTGTATCTACAAATGTCCCACATGTGTCTATGACCGAGAGGACGTAAAACACCATTTTTCATTCATTCATTCTAACCCTATCCCCACCCATCCTGTCTACTCACAGACACACAAACGCATTGGGAATTATTTTAATGCGGTCACCACTTCGGGATTGGGAGGAATCAGACACAATTGAAACGCGTCGTTTCAGGATTGAGAGAATGCTTTTTGCTTTCATCCATGTATTGTTTTCTAGTCGTAGAGACTCATCTCTATTAAATTTGGGCTGCTCCCCCCTGGAGAGCATGTCGAAGCTAATACAGCGCCACCCATGTTTGGGGTGGGGTGGGGAGTTGGATTTGTGAATTTTAGCTACCAGTTTGATTTGTACCTGGCAGCGAAAATCACCCTGCTTGTATGGACTTTTCACTGTAGGGTATTGTATTGTACAGTGGAACCTCCCTTATAAGACCTCCCATTATAAGACTCCCTCCCGTATAAGACCTACTTCTCTGAGACATTGCCCTTCTTTGTAAGTATTAAAATGACCTCCCTTGTAAGACCCCTCCCCATTAGACCTCATTTTTGATGATTTTTGAAGGTCTTATAAAGGAGGTTCCACTGTATTGTATTGTATTGTCATTGTATCGTATCGCATAGCATTGTGTTGCTGTCACAATTAATTACTCCTTGTGGTTCTGGTTCTGGTTCTGGTACGTCGAAGGAGCCTATAAACGCTATAACTCGACACAAATGGGACAGCGCATAAAGAGTTGCATTATTTTTATTTTTTTTACTGTACTGTCTGGTGGTGTTGACCATAGGCCTTTATTTCACAGTATCCGGGCTGGACCACTCCGGCTAGCAAAGCGCTCACCGGGGACGAACCCCGACCGGCACAGCTCCTGCCCTTCATTTACCACTACTTTGACCTATGACCCCTAACTCTAATTTAATCATTGGTTGGTGTAGGCCCTGGTGGTTAACCGCCTGGCACTGATGATGCTGCGCTGGCAGGGCCTGCTGCGATGGCGTCGTCAATCAGTTGATTCCACAATTTGGGATGCAGAATTTCATTATTTATCTTCTTTTTTTTCCCCAGGAGACTGGACGCTCTTGTGTGGAAGGCGCTGCCGGAAAGTGTTAAAGACGAGTGAGTGTCCAGTTGTCCTGTGATGTAGAGGTGGAAGCAGGAACAAAAAGTAGCAGTAACTGTTGATAGAAGAATGCTGCATGAAGGATATTCAGCTTTTTCTGTGTGTGTGTGAGTGTGCATGCAGGTGTGTGTGTGTGTGTATGTGTGTGTGCATGCATGTGTGTGTGTGTGTCTGTGTCTCTGTGTGTGTGTGTCTGTTTGTGTGTGAATGTGCATACATGTGTGTGTGGGAATGTATGTATGTGTGTCTGTGTGTGTTTATAAGGATTTGCATGAATCAAATCTTTCACAGTGTGTGTGTGTGTGAAAATGTACGTATGTGTGTCTGTGTGTATTTATAAGGATTTGCATGAATCAAATCTTTCACAGGAAATCTGTTATAATCTGAAATTGTTTACAAGTAAGAACAATCAAAATTTTGTTAATTGAGATAGGTTGGAAATTGAATTAAAAACTAACTATCTATTCTATCATGTTACCGTTTCACTACGAATGAGTTATTCCTTCCAATTTGGAGCAAATGCCAATTTACCAAAGACCAAAAAGTTATAGTCTTAACAAGACTAGATTACTTCCCTTGGTCTACACAGCCAATACCACTAATCTGAAATTGTTTACAAGTAAGAACAATCAAAATTTTGTTAATTGAGATAGGTTGGAAATTGAATTAAAAACTAACTGTTTGATCCACTGCAAATAAATGAATAAAATGAATACTCCATTAGAAATTCTGTTATTCAAAATTGAACTCACATTGAGATTGATTACTAAAACCACCATATGTTACTGACAATAAGGCACATTATATTATAACAGCAATAACACCCGCGGCAATGTTTACGTAAGAGTTTGATGTTGTTGTAGCAGGTTCTTACTGTATTATTAGTCATATTATGTCATATATGGAACCAGGGTCACAGCCTACAGTCTACCCCCCATGGGGATACTGGGGGGTCTTTTGTATAATAGTTCCCCCACCTTCTGGAAGTTCTGTGCTTGTAACTTCCTCTAATCTGTTACTCTCTTTGAGTTTGACTCTGCCTTTTCCCTTCGCTTACTGTCATCTACTATCTTTCTGCCTTACCGGTCCATTTTTCAAGAAACACTTTCAAAAAGATTCCCTCCTGCTGAAGATGGACATGCTGGGCCTAACTATTTCTTAGTTAAGCCAGCGACAGACTATATGACTGCCTCATGTGACTGGATCAGGTCGTGATGTTTCACCTCATTTGCATACCATCCTGCTTGATCAGTCTGACTCAGTCTGTCAGGTGACAGGGCCGAATAGGGCGAGTTCTAAATTTCACTGATCGAGTCTGATCGAGTCAGATGACTTGTGACCTCTTCTGTGCGGGAAACAAAATTTGGTCTACGTCACGACCTGATTGAGTCATATGACTTTAGGCACATAATGGCAGCATGACGCATCTGTGCTCATAATTGACAGGAAGCTGTCTGAACGATCGAAGAAGAAGAAGGTTACAGTCTAGGAAAAGAAAATTGACTAATAATAATAATAATAATTTTATTTCACATAGCGCTAACATCCATACAGCAGTATGCTCGATGCACTTTACAAAAGCAAGATAGTCTGTACTGTAAAATGCGGACTATAAGCCGCTACTTTTGTCATCAACTTTGGCCCATGCGGCTTATAGACTGATGCGGCTTATCTGTGGGGGGTTTTCCATTCTACATTTATCAGTTTGATTACATCTGTTTCTGGCCAAATTCTTTAGCCTATTTTGAGGAGAATTTCTATATTTGTGTTGCTTTATGCATATATAATTTTCTCTGCGGCTTATAAACTGACGCGGCTTATATATGAATAAATACGTAGCATTTTGTCAATTTAAGGGTAATGAGATTCTGTTATTTGGGATTGGCTACAAGTTGAGATCTATTTCAAATTTTCAGATTGTTTGCATTCAAATTCTTTCCAACATGCCCAAAATAAAATTTAAAAAAAATGTTCACAGATTCGAGTCTAAAGAACCGGCGTCGTTCGAGGACAACCAAGCCAAGTTTCTCCTAGCTTTGGAGGAAAATGATTGGCCGATTTCGGAGAGCGACATCCGAGCGTTGGAGAAGGAAATCGCCAGAGGACAGAAGTTTCTGCAGCAATCCAAAGACCTGCGGCAAGCGGCAGTTGCCAAGGGGGACAATGCTGACTCCGTTTCTGATGCGGTGTCTGTTGTTTCTTCGAAGGCTTCCAGTGTGAAGGAGTCTGCTAAAGAGGAGGAGGAGGAGGAAGATGATGTTAGTGAGGTTGGTGTCAGTTTTCCAGTTTGTGTGTGTGTGTGTGTGTGTGTGTCTGTGCATGGGTGCAACTTTTCCTGGTATACAAGGATTTCCTGTTTTTGAATTTTCCCAGAAAAGGAATTTCCTGTTTTTGACTTGTCAAACAAGATCTTTATGTATCTACTGTGTTTTTGAAACACTTTAAGATAAGCATTTGTATGAATTGTGAAAAAAGCAAACTAAAATACCTTCAAAAATCATTTTGTTCTTCAGCTGCAGGGGGACATTACCCCTAAACCCCGGCCTTTCAGGGTTTTTCATTTTGTGTAGTTGCACCCGTGCGTATGTGTGTGTGTGTGCGTGTGCGTGTGTGTGTGTGTGTGTGTGTGTGTGTGTGTGTGTGTGTGTGTGTGTGTGTGTGTGTGTGTGTGTGTGTGTGTGTGTGTGTGTGCATGTGTGTGTGTGTGTGTGTGTGCGTGTGTGCGTGTGTGTGTGTGTGTGTGTGTGCGTGCGTGTGTGTGTGTGTGTGTGTGTGTGTGTGTGTGTGTGCGTGTGTCTGTGTGTGTGTGTGTGTGTGTGTGTGTGTGTGTGTGTGTGTGTGTGTGCGTGTGTCTGTGTGTGTGTGTGCGTGTGTCTGTGTGTGTGTGTGTGTGTGTGTGTGTGTGTGTGCCTTGGTTGTTGTTTGTCTCTTTGTTTGTTTTTTATACCATATTTTACGAACTATAAGGCGATACTTTTTTCCTGACCAAGACCCCTGAGCCTTATAATATGAGTCGACAATTAGTAAGAAAATATAAGAACAAAATCTAAATTTTGTGTATAATTTGCGGATGCACCTTATTCTTATTCTTCTTCTGCGTTCCATATGGCCATAATGGGTAAGGTACGTATGTGTCCGGTTTTCAGTTTTCACTGGTCTCCCCGCTGCGTACAGCCGACAGATTCCGATTTCGGAGGAGCTCAAAGGAGAAAGTTATTTGGAAGATTTTTTTTTTTAAGGCAGGAGAATGGGCCAATAAGTTAGAAAGATAGTAAATAACAGAAAGCAAAGGGAAAAGGCAGAGTCAAAGAGTGTCAGATTAGAGGAAGTTTCAAGCACAGAACTTCCAGAAGGTGGGGGAACTATTTTTTCGAAAGACCCCGGTATCCCCACGGGGAGGGATGCGCCTTATAATCAGGTGCGCCTTGTAGTCCGTCAAATATGGTACTCAAATTTCAGGACAAGAAAGCAGATTGGTAGATCCATACACGTGTGCCAATGCACATTAACACATCATCTTGCAAGATACCCACACACATGCGTGCTGAAATATGTACACATACACACACACACACACTCACACATGCACACACATGTTCTCATGTACATGAAAAATGCTCACACTTTGCACTTAAGTGCACACACACATACATGCTAACAGTTTTTGCCATAAGAAGGCTCAAACTGAGACCAGAAATATTATTGTGAATTTTTAGATTAAAAAAACCAAACCTTTTTGAGTTAGCTGGTTTCAACTGGAATAATGTATAACACATACGTGTGTAATGCTAAATCAATTGATAAAAAAAAATTGATATGAAGCAAAGAAACTTGTTATAGTCGATCAAACGTTGAACATTGTCATTAGCGCAGTTGTGCTGATTCATAGCCAGGCTATCAGTGGTGGGGTCAGTTGACTGCTCACAATGGAACTCAATGAACCGTGCACAATAGGATTGCCCTGCTTGTAGCAGATTAGATCTGTCGCCCAGATCGACTGCCTTCCAACCTATTGGGACGTAACTTGAGACCTTGGTGTGGGTGTGGAGGGGGGGGGGGGGGGGGGGGGGGTGGGTAAGGGGTGTGTGTGTGTGGGGTCTGTCGTGTGTCTGCACTTGTGTTATGAAATCCTGGGATTTATTTTTTTCACTGCACACCCTCTCTGTGAATTGTTCAGTGCAGTAGTGCTTATATGTGTGGGTGTGTGGGTGTATGTGTGCTTCCGATTGTAGTGTGTAACTGCAAGGCTGTTGCTGGTGTTGTGTTTATAATGGTAGTGTCGAGTGAAGAGAGCGGTGTGTGTGGGGGGGGGGGGGGGGGGGGGGGGGGGGGGGGGGGGGGGGGGGGGGGGGGGGGGGGGGGGGGGGGGGTCTCTCCACTTTGTCCGCTGCACGTTCTTTTTCGTCCTTCTACATGATGATCCTTGTCATCCACGTTCCTCTGCTTTGTACCTGTGTTTACTTGAGTTTCTTTCCTTTCTGAATTATCCGTATGTCAGTTCCTTCTTTGGGGGGGGGGTGGAGGGGGGGGGGGGGGTATGTGCTTCCAATTTCAGTGTGTAACTGTAAGGCTGTTGCTGGTGTTGTGTTTATAATGGTAGTGTCGAGTGAAGAGAGCGGTGTGTGTGTGTTCTCTTGAAATTGTGTGTGGCTCAAGAAGAAAGGCTTTGTTCACAATATGGAACATGAACACCTTGTCTTTCTTTCTTTCTTTTCCGCAACGAAAGACACTCTGAACTGCCAGCATAAAGACAACACAAAAAGACATCGTCAGATATAGTCTAAAGGTTTTATGTTTAGTTTTTAATTATCTAGAGAGAATTCTGCTTTCAAGGTAGACTTTTTCAGGGGAAACTTTTGCAGTAATTTTAGCCTGAATTAAACAGCAAGCAACACAAAACCTTGATAGATGTGTTTTGGAAAATCTTAGCTTAAGTTCAAAGACAATTTGAATATTTTGTTGATAGCAAATTTTAGAATTCTATGAATGAAATAAAATGAAGACTGAAGAAAGCCTACATCCTCTCTGCATTCTGCCCCGAGTTCCTTATTGTTTGAACATTTTGTAGACTGTCTTCCACCAAGTTTCTCAACACCGTATGAGAGTTTCTTAATACATGCAGTTTGAGGTAATTTAAGCAAAACAAAATGTCGGTGACGGCAAGACTGTTGAGAATCCAGAGAACTTTGGAACAGTTAGAGCGGGAAGAAGAAGAGAAGGATCTGCAGCGAAAAGCGCGGGCTCAGATCCGCGAAGAAAACCGACACAAGAAGAACATTGTGGTGGTGGACACCGGCCGCCCTGTGTACTACTGGCACTGGAAAGTGAACAGGGACACGTGCCATCACGGATATATGCATGTCAAAACTCACTTCAAAATCAATGTGAGTACAAAGTGTGAACTTTTCGTTTTTTGTTCTCCTCTGAAATCGGAAAGTGTCGGCTGAATGCAGCAAATCGGAAAGTGTCGGCTGAATGCAGGGAGACCGGAGGAAGTTGAAAACGGGACACAAACATACCTTGTCCATTATGGCCGTATGGTCTGAGAACGCAGAAGAAGACGACTTCTATTTTTGTAACTCTTCTAGCACCATGGGCAAATGCATTTGTTTGCCCAGTACATTCACTGCCATGCGTTTGTCTATTTTTAGACCTTTCGTCAGTGGCTTTTTCTGTCAAAGCAACGGATGTGCACTCGAAAAAATAGTTACTCCCCTCTTGTCGGTTGAGATGCAACGGACAACCAAGAACGTCAAAAAATACATGGTGCTAGAAGAGTTAAAAAGTTGGTCGCCGCCTCCTCCTCAGAAGAAGACACAATTGTGTGAGCATGGATGGACATGCGTTGTTGTATGTTTCCAGCCTGACATTGAAACGCACACACTGTTCATTCTGGGTTTGTTCCCCTGTCTGTGTCTCTGACCTACCTGCACAGAGCTAAGCGGTTTGGTGCTGCAGGTGACTCTGCTGGGAACCATTTGGCTTGTAGGATGGAGAGTTCTTTACCTTTCTTCATTGCATTAATAATAATAATAATAATGGATATTTGTTGCGCTCTTTCTCCAAAGAGCTCAGAGCGCTTACAAAGTTAACTTTAGACAACAACAATAACAATAGTAATTAAACACAAAACATTCAATATATTATATTAAATACAAATCCGATACTTCACATGTGCGCACACGTACATGCACGCGCACGCACAGCACACCCACACAAACACACAGCATTGTGTTTTTCTTTCCGAGCTTCATGTTTTAACCACTGATAATAATAGTACCGGGTACTCAAACATCTTTGAAAATGTAAGTACTATGAAGTTTGGGTTCTGCCCCTTTTATTAGATTAATGTATGGAAACAGGCTGTTACTCATTAAATGAAGACCATACAAAAAAATAAAGAAAAAGCAATAAAACCAACGCCTGCCGAAGTTTTGTCATAATTTTCTAACAAAAATTTTCAGGACACAGTCCGACACCACAATCAAGCTTTCATCATCATACATTAACATATATATATTCCACGCACACACACGCTCCACAAACGGAGGAGAAAAAAAAAGTCACAATGTTGCCCAAATCACGCCGTCGACGCGTCGGCAACGGTTGTTAAGCAAGGCTGGCGCCCCAACTCACAGTACTGACCAAGCTAACGGGCTGCCATCGGTAAAGAATCAACAACTCCACATAGTAAAACCTTTACACCACGACAGCTTTTTTCTGAGAGCCACCTGCCCAGCCTCGGAAATAGAAAATGAAGTATACGAAATTGAACAAAGGGAGAAAACTTCCCTCCACCAAAGTTGATTGCGATACCAATAATCTAGCAATGCGTGGATCAGAGCTAAAGTGAGACAAACAAAGCATTATTATCAAAAAAGAATGTGCCAAGAAAACAAGTCAATTGATTGTGCGTGGGGTAGGAATGAGTTAAGCATCCGTTGTGATATTATATTGTGCGTGTCTTGGTTTTTGTGTGTGTCTTTTTTTCAACAGAGCGTGGACAAGGTTCTTCAGGTCAAGGACAACGACATTCTCACCGTACCTACCACCCCTCGCGTCGGCAGCGAGACACACACACCCACCCCTCGCCCACCCGACACCCCCCGCTCGGGAAAAGACACCCCCCTCACCAACACCCCCCGCTCACCCAGAATCCGAACCCCTCGCTCGCAAAACACCACCGCCACCTCTCTCACCCCCCGCCCTCCCCCTCTCCAACCCTCCACTCCCCTGTCCGCAGCCGGTGGAGGAACGCCTCGGAGAATCAGAGAGCACCAGAACAGGGGCGGGAGGCCGGTTGGCAAGGGGGACCCCAAGGTCGTCGCTAAGGAGGAGAGGAAGGACAGAGGTCGGGTCATGGTCACCATGTTTCGAGGGACTCGGGTCATCGCTCGTAGCCATGCCGACGGCTTGTATTATCCGGGTGAGTTTTGAAGCAGTAGCTTAAAAAATAAATAACAAATTGCATGACACATCTCTCTTTCTTTCCGTCTCTGTGTCTGTCTGTGTGTCTCTCTGTCTCTCCTTCACTAACCCCTTCACTGCCAAAGAACAAAATTGAGAAATTATCGATTTTCTTATGATAACATTTAAAAGAGACCTGTTAGACTCAATCTGAGAAAATGGGTCTAGAGATCATATATCTTTCCTGACTTGTCTAAGCCACACACAAAAATCCAGCATTCCAGGACAAGACATCAAAAGTTATGACATCATCAATGACATCACACACACACCCAAGTAGACACAGCATATATTTTGTTGTTGTTGTTGTTGTTGTTGTCGTACCCTGGCTAAAAGACACCAGGGATCATCCCAACAGCGGAAGTACTTGAACACTATGGTACAAATACACCAGCTAGGGATGAGAACATTATGTGTGCGACCGTTTTTGATTGCCCCGCCACGTGGGCCGCCACACTCCGTCTTCAGAGGAAATATATATCGTCGGTGAAATTCAAAAACATCGTATCTCGATTTGGGGGGGATTTGAGTTAGATACATAGTTAGCTCTCTAATTTTTTCCACCACCTTCCACCAAAAGCTTGTATCTCTAACGACTTTCTATCTGGGGTAAATGAGGTTGTGAAAATAGAAGAAAAACTTGTAAGTCCCAAATTCAGATCTAATTAAAGACAAAAACCTTGTACCTTTGTTCTTTTAAAGTCTACCCAAAAAAATTTTTAAGTAATTTTAACGTAATGCAGGACTAAACGCGCAATGTCTTGAACAACATATTCATCATAGTTAATCAAATGTGGTTAATTTTTAAAAAAACATTTTTGATTTTTCTCAAAACTACCAAAATTGAGATACGAGGTTTTTGAATTTCACCAACGACATGTGAAATATCATGTTGTTTTTCCCAGGCAAGGTGATCAAGTGTCCCACCGCGCGCCGCGCCATCGTGGAGTTCAGCGACGGGCCAAGGGACGTCCTCACCCGATTCATCCTGCCTGTAGGCGGAGCTGTGGCCTGCCCCCTGCTTTCCGTGAGTTCCACAGTTGCTTCTTTGTCAGCGAAACATCCTTGAAGCTCTGAAATCAATAAATTTGCTTTGTGCAAGTTTTGAAGCATAACGTGAACCAATTAACCCTTTCACTGCCAATGTCGCATTTTATGCACCACAATGGTTTAACACCTATGTCATTAAATGGCATCAAATCAGGACCTGTTATCCCAAGACCCCGTTTTCTTAATATTGTGAGGCAAGGATAGGCCTAATGTTATAAATATCACAGGGGAATTCCCAATTTTGCTGATAATATTTTTCTCTACCCAGTTAAGTTTAAAGGTATTTTTTGTCTGAAAAATGGCTGGCGGCGAAAGGGTCAATAACTCTTAAGAGCCTGGCTCTGGAACCACGTTTTTGAGTGGGCAGATTTGCAACGTATCAAAGTTTCTTGTGTTGTTGTTGTTGTTGTTGTTGTTGTTGTTGTTGTTGTTGTTGTTCTCTTTAGTTGAGAAGCCTTTTTTTATGTAATAGTAAGTGTAGCATGATAGATATTTAGTTAACTCCTTGAAAGGAGATGTTCAATGTTTCTGGTTCTCCCTCTTTCTCTGTGTCCCTGTCTACCTCTCTGCTGTCTCTCTTCCCTTTCTCTCCCTCTCTCTGAGTCTCTCTCTTGAGAAAATGCATATCTGATGATGACATGAAAACAGTTTCATTTCTTTGTCTCTGTTTACCTCTCTGCTGTCTCTCTTCTCTTTCTCTCCCTCTCTCTGAGTCTATCTCTCTCTTGAGAAAATGCATATCTGATGGTGACATGAAAACAGTTTCATTTGTTTGTCTCTCTCTGTCTGATAAAGTGCCGTATATATGCTGTATGTTGTTGTTGATGCACAGGTGGGGGACTACGCGTTGGTTCAAGTGATGAACATGACACTGTCCACGGAGTGCTACGTGCCCTGCATCGTACAGTTCACCCCTCAAAGAGCCCAGACACAACACCAGTTCTACACCGTGATGATTTATAACGGACAAAAGGTGTGTGTCTGTGTGTGTGGATGTGTCCCTTTCTCTCAAGTCAAGTCAAAATGATCTTTATTGACGATAAAGGAATAAGCTAAACAAGGCTTTTGTTCATCCTGTCGTCATAAATAAATGAGAAACACAACTGAAGCAGACAAGATGGAAAACAAAAACTGTAAAAAAAAATTCTAGATCTCTGTGTGAGTGTGCTGTGTGCGTGTGTGTGTGCGTGTGCGTGTGCGTGCATGTGTGAAAGACAGAGATAAATTTACGTGTAAAGTTGTCAGACCATGGTGTTTAAGAATAACGGTATATGTGCTATATCACAGTTTCTTACAACATATTGCATTGCATCCTCATGTGCTTTGTTCTCATCCATCATGACGGACACATTGTTTTCTTTTTCTTCGTTGATCACTCAGACAGTTTCCTGTCATACGAGCGCAGATGTGTCATGCTGCCGTTATATGCGCCTAACTAAGAAATAGTTAGACCCAGCATGTTCACCTTCGGCTGGAGAAAATCTTTGTAATAAGAGTTTCTAGAACAAAGTGCAGGAGAATGGACCAGTGAGGCAAAAGATAGTACAGTGGAACCTCCCTTATAAGACCTCCCATTATAAGACTCCCTCCCATATAAGACCTATTTTTCTGAGGCATTGCCCTTTGTAAGTATTAACATTACCTCCCTTATAAGACCCCTCACTTATAAGACCTCATTTTGGGTGATTTGTGAAGGTCTTATAAGGGAGGTTCCACTGTGGATGGAAAGTGGAAGAAGATGAGAAAGGGACAGAGGGATACAGGCAAATGGAGAGAAAGAGAGAGGAGAGAGAGAGAGACCAAAGAGAGAGAGAGAGATAGTAGATATTAATCTTGATTTATCTTGATTTATCATCCCGGCAGGAATCCAACTTCGAATATAAACACCGGGGGAGGGAACTAGGGGAGAGCAACTCCAGTTTTTAAAAAAAACAAAGAAACCTATTTCTATAACTAGTATGGCCCAGCCAGCCAGGTCCCGGGTGTAAGATGATTGTAAGCAAAGGGAAAAGACAGACTCAAAGAGAGTGACAGGTTGGAGGTAGTGACAAGCTCAGAACTTCCAGAAGGTGGGGGCACTATTTGTAGAAAAGACCCCATGGGGGGATGGACACATTTGAAACTCAGGTGTGTTTTGCAGGTGACCACACGGAGGTCCCACCTGGTCAAAATCAGCAAGGAGAGATTCGAACTGTCGGCCCGCTACATCACGGACGTTCAGGGGGAGGACAGGAAGCAGTGAGACTCTTTGGTTTCTCATTTTTAGCATCTACTGTGTCAACACTTAGTGAGGCGCTCACTCAGATCATTGCTTCTTTGCTTTAAATTGGGTAATTTGGAGTGTGGGTGTTGTTTTAGTCACAGAGAGTTGTGTGTGAAATTCAGGCTGCTTCCGCTTGGAGAACGCATTGCCGCTAGTGCAGCGCCACCCAGAAACCTTGCTATCAATTTGGTTCATACCAGACAGCAGGATTTCTCCCTGCTGTTATTAATTGTCAGCTGAGTTTTTCTTATGCATAAAACCCACGGGTCAGACTTGCTTTAATTTCCCATCCGAAGGAAAGGACTCGACATTGTGTGTGCGTGTGCGCATGTGCGTGTGTGTGTGTGTGTGTGTGTGTGTGTGTGTGTGTGTGCGCGTGTGTGTGTGTGTGTGTGCGTGTGTGTGTGTGTGTTGTTTGCTTGCGGCCACATGTTTTATATTCTGTTCATCCTCCGTGTCCCCAAGAGGGGTTAAAGGATCATCGTTAAATTGGAATTGTGTGTGTGTGTGTGTATGCATGTGTGTGTGTGTGTGTGTGTATGCATGTGTGTGTGTGTGTGTGCATGTGTGTGTGTGTATGCATGTGTGTGTGTGTATGCATGTGTGTGTGTGTGTATATGCATGTGTGTGTTTGCGTGTGTGTGTGTGTGTGTGTGTGTATGCATGTGTGTGTGTGTGTCTATGCATGTGTGTGTGTGTGTGTGTGTGTGTGTGTATGCATGTGTGTGTGTGTGCATGTGTGTGTGTGTATGCATGTGTGTGTGTGTATGCATGTGTGTGTGTGTGTATGTGCATGTGTGTGTGTTGCGTGTGTGTGTGTGTGTGTGTATGCATGTGTGTGTGTGTGTGTATGCATGTGTGTGTGTGTGTGTGTGTGTGTGTGTATGCATGTGTGTGTGTGTATGCATGTGTGTGTGTGTATGCATGTGTGTGTGTGTATGCATGTGTGTGTGTGTGTATATGCATGTGTGTGTTTGCGTGTGTGTGTGTGTATGCATGTGTGTGTGTGTATGCATATGTGTGTGTGTATGCATGTGTGTGTGTATATGCATGTGTGTGTGTATGCATATGTGTGTGTGTGTATATGCATATGTGTGTGTGTGTATGCATATGTGTGTGTGTGTATGCATATGTGTGTGTTTATGCATGTGTGTGTGTTGTGTTCTGTTGTGCCTTTCAGGTTGGAGAAGGATGTGTATGTTTCCGAGAGAAGGAAAACAGAAGAGGACAAACTCAGAAGAAAAAGGTAATTGTTTGCTACCATTGATCATATTTTAACACTTTCAACACAACCCCTCTCGCTGCTCCGTATTCCCTCAGGACACTGCAGTCAGGGAGTAGAAATTCCCTCAGGAGACCCGATTTGGGCCCTTTTCAATATAGAAAATCTGGAGATTACAGTGACTTTATTTTTGTATAGTGGTTTAGATTTATCTTTAATCTTTTACCAGAATCACGTACTGACCTGATGACATCACTGATGATGTTATCAGATGAAGAGGAATAACCCTGATATGCTGGCTTTTGCTCTAACACAGTCAAGAGAGTTATATCCCCAGACCGTTTGGGCAGATTGGTTCTCTCAGTTGTCTTTTTCATGTTACGATTTGCCCAATGATTTTTTTCTTTCATTTTCTCTGGCAGTCAAAGGGTTAAAGAAAATAAACATTTACAATAATCTATGACCACCTCTGTGATTGTATGAAAGGGAACATATAAACTGAATAAAAAGAAGGAATAATTCATTAAAGAATTATTGCATGAATGAGTAAACAAATTAACACGCTAGTTTTGGGGTTCATTCCCACTTTCTTTTCTTTGTTAACATATTAATGAAGAAACAAACGAGACGTAAATGAGTTGGTTGTTGTTGTACCCTGGCTTAAAGACTCCAGGGATCATCCCAACAGCCGAAGCACTTGAACGCTATGGTACAAATGCACCAGCTTGGGATGGGAACATTACGTGTGTGACCGTTTTTGATTACTCCGCCACGTGGGCAGCCACACTCCGACTTTGGGGGATTTTGGACTGACGATGTTATACTAGGAGCTTGTCATGGCTAAAACCAATCCTCGCATAACTATGCAGAGCATAACATTTTGATGTAGCCTTGGTGTTCTAGTTTGTCAATTGGTCTGACATAGCCTTATGCCAAGGCGTGGAGTAAATGAGTGACCTTTGGGTTTGATAAAATGTAAAACAAATTATAAGCCTTCGATAAAATTGCCTACTGTATGAAGTTAATCATAGTCCAATGAATCATACCCTTTCTTTCTCCGTTCATTCTCAGGCAAGCATGACGAAGATAGATACCAAAGCAGCAGAGAGAAAATCCAAACCCGCTCTCGCTCGCGCTCAGAGTCCGAGTCCCCTTCGCGCCATGACAACACCCCGCGGCGAAAACCATCAAGGTCAAGGTCGTCTTCAAGGTCACGCTCCAGGTCAAGGTCAGCATCTTCGTCGTCGTCAGCAGGTAGAAAGTCCAAGTCGAAATCGGAGAAGAAAGCGGAGAGAAAGAAGAAAACACGAGGGAGGTCCAACTCCCGTTCTTCAGACGGATCCAAGTCGCCGGTTGTGGTAGTGCGAGAGGAGAAGGAGGAGAAAAGGAGGTCAAGGTCAGGATCTGGGTCAAGGTCGGGGTCAAGCTCAAGGTCGGAGAGTCCGGTGAGCGAGCGACAGAAGGAGCTGGGGAGGCTGAAGAAACAGCTGAAGGAGCAGCATCGACAACAGGCCAAAGAACGCAAAGTGAGGGTGTGGGTGTGTGGGTGTGTGAGCGAGAGAGAGTTTGTATGTGTTGGTGTGTGTGTGAGTGTGCATGTGTTTGGGGTTCATTCCCACTTTTTTTTCTTTGTGAACATATTAATGAAGAAACAAACAGGCAGCAGGCAAGACACACATATATATGTGTGTGTGCGTGTGTGTGTGTTTGTGTTGGTATTTGAGAGCAAGAGAGAGTTTGTGTGTGTGTGTGTTGGTGTGTGTGTGAGTGTACATGTGTGTGTATATATATATATGTGTGTGAGTGAGTGTGTGTGCTTTTGTGTGAGTGTGTGTGTGTGCATGTGCTTTTGTGTGTGTGTGTGTGTGTGTGTGAGTGAGTGTGTGTGTGTGTGTGTGTGTGCATGCGTTTTGTTTTCCTGCAAAGTGATGTTTTACGAAATACGCCACTTTTAATTTCCGCCCAGTGATTTATTGTAAAATGATCTCTTTAGTTTTGGCCCTAGCTTGGTGCTACTGTGGACCACTGATCCCCCGTTGTTGCAGAAGCTGAAGAGAAAGATGAAGGAGATGTCCAAGGTACAGACCCAACTGTTGAAGAGAATCCTGGACGAAAACAAAGAGGAGGAGGATGAACAGAAGAAAGAGGAGGACGAACAACAAGAGCCGGGTAAAGGGGGGAGAAAGAAGCCAGGAGGGGGAGGGGGTAAAGGATTCCTGTGTAAGGATCTTTGCGTGAACAAATTGTGTTCTCTGTGTGAACCAATCTTATGCTTAGAGTGAACTCGTTTCGCTCTCAAAACGTTTTGCATTTGCGATGGTTGTAGTTAGTGTGAAGATGTAGCCAAGGGTTAGTGATGTACTACACATACTTTGTGTAATGCATTCCTCACATATGTACAGTGCAACCTCCCAACTAACACCTTCCCTATTAAGACTCTCTCTAAGATGTGACCCAAACATTTTTCAGATTTTCCCCCCTTCCTATCCGACTACTGAATGACCACCTCCCTTTTAAGACCTAATGTTGGCAGATTTTCCAAGGTCATATTAGGGAGGTTCCTAAATACATGATATTTTTGTTGTTGTTGGATTTTAGAAGAGGGAATGCCGTTCGGTACATGTTTGAAACATCCAGCAATTTCATCTGCATTATTGATTTTTTTTTTTTTCAGAAGAAAGAGAAGCACTGCAAATCCGATATTGTTTTCTTATTTTTGTTTCCTTAGATGAAAAATATGCGCAACCAAAACCAAAATTCTAAGTAGAACGAGAAATACTACAAGCACTGAACAACGATTTAGCAGAAAATGATGCTTTGGAACAACAAAAAAGAAAAGAAAGTTTTCTCCTTGGAAGCAAAAGATTCGCTGCAAAGCAAAACAGTTAACAGTCAGTCTGCTCTGTGCGATATAACAAGAAAATGTTCTTCTCCCTCAGAAGAGGAAGAGGCGCCGGTGGTGACCCCTCGTCTGTTGCGACTTCGGCGAAGTCTACCGGAGCTGAAGACATCTGAGGAGGTGCTGTCCAGATTCTCTGACGACGGCTGGTACTACAGAGGTGATTCTTCATCGATTCATCATCGTTGTTGTCATCGTTATAATTGTCATTGTCATCATTATCTTTGTTGTGATTTTATTATCATTATCCTCATTTTTGTTGTTGTTGTCTATGATTAATAGATTTAGATTAAAATTAAAGCCCCGTCGACAACTAAGGCCATGTCAGGGCTGTCACCATGCTAAATCTTACAGCGTATATGTTGTTGTCGTCATCATCATCTTTGTTGTCATCTTCTTCATCATCATCATCATGATCATCACTATCACCACCATTATCATTATCATCATCTTGGTTGCCGTCGTCATCATCATCATCCTTGCCATCATCACAAGTGTTGTGCATTCCTTACTCAAACTTCACTTAGAGTGTAAGGAGTTCATGACAGAAGCAATGAGGTTTTATACTGAAAATTCTCTGCCCCTGTCTCGTGCACAGGTCAGACTAGCTTTAAGTCCCCATTTGCTGTGTGTAGGTACAGTACAGCAGAACCTTGGAGACCAGAGCTACACAGATTTGTTATAAAGTGCACAGGTCAGACTAGCTTTAAGTCCCCATTTGCTGTGTGTAGGTACAGTACAACAGAACCTTGGAGGCCAGAGCTACATCGTTTTTTATGTATATACAGTGCACAGGTCAGACTAGCTTTAAGTCCCCATTTGTTGTGTGTAGGTACAGTACAACCGAACCTCGGAGACCAGAGCTGCACAGATTTTTATAAAGTACACAGGTCAAACTAGCTTTAAGTCCCCATTTACTGTGTGTAGGTACAGTACAACAGAACCTTGGAGGCCAGAGCTACATCGTTTTTTATGTATATACAGTGCACAGGTCAGACTAGCTTTAAGTCCCCATTTGTTGTGTGTAGGTACAGTACAACCGAACCTCGGAGACCAGAGCTGCACAGATTTTTATAAAGTACACAGGTCAAACTAGCTTTAAGTCCCCATTTACTGTGTGTAGGTACAGTACAACAGAACCTCGGAGACCAGAGCTGCACAGATTTTTATAAAGTACACAGGTCAAACTAGCTTTAAGTCCCTATTTGCTGTGTGCAGGCACGGTGCAGCAGAGCCTTGGAGACCAGAACTACATAGTTTTTTAATGTACATAAAGTGCACAGGTCAGACTAGCTTTAAGTCCCCATTTGCTGTGTGCAGGCACGGTGCAGCAGAACCTTGGAGACCAGAGCTACATCGTAGAGGATGCCACAGGTTACATGGAGAGAATCTGGAGAGAGGACATCATCTCCGACTATGACGACAACGCTCCGCCTCTCAAAGTGAGTGGGCTTCTTCTAATTGTCTTTAGCCGTGACAAGCTCCTAGCATAACGTCATCAGGCTGAAAAATCCTCCGAAGTCAGAGTGTGGCTGCACACGTGGTGGGGTAATCAAAAACTGTCACACACATAATGTTCTCTAAAAATGGGGTTTAACGTCCGCTCGGCTGCAAGCAGCACATGAAACGAACCATCAGCCAACCACCATTGCGTAATGTTCTCATCCCTAGCTGGTGCATTTGTGCCATAGCGTTCAAGCGCTTCGGCTGTTGGGGTGATCCTGGGGTTGGGGTGAGTCTCCTTAGTCTGGGTACGACAACAACTTTCTTCTTCTTCATTTTCTTCTTCTGCGTTCCCAGGCCATATGGCCATAATGGGTAAGGTACGAATGTGTCTGTTTTTCAGTTTTCACTGGTCTCCCAGCTGCGTACAGCTGACACATTTCGATTTCAGAGGAGCTCAAAGGAGAAAATTGGGAAGATTTTTTTTAAAGACGAGAAGAATGGGCCAGTAAGTCAGACAAAATAGTAGATGATAAAAAGATGAAATGACATAGTCAAAGAGTGGTAGATTAGAGGAAGCTGCTAGCATAGAACTTTCAGGTGTGGAAACTATTTCAAATTTGTACAAAAGACCCCTGGTATCCCCCACAGTAACTCACTGGGGACTGGCTGAATTATGTCCCCTTGTTCTGTGGGGACTGGGCATTTGACTAGGTTCATAAAACAATCACCAAAACCAAGTTATGAAGAGTTAGGCATCAATATTTTCAGAAAAGATTAGCAACACCATGCACTAAACGATCGTAACTTATTATATTCCATACCTTCGTCGTTTGTCTCCTATTGACGAAAACAGCTAACACATAGAAAGAAGGACATTTCACATTCCGATCTTTGACCCCCCTCTACAACCAAAGCTGAATGTGAACTATGCAATGATTGGTTGATTTCAAGAGAGGCAAGGTCAAAGCAAACTGAAAGTAGGTTATGATGTTGCACTGGAAAGCTGGTTACACGCCAGAAAACAAAACCTCTTGAAAACTCTTATGAGCCGGATCCGGGCCATTTTTCCTAAACGGTTGTGCGAACCATGAGCCGGGCCATTCGTCCTAAACGGTTGTGCGAGCCATGAGCCGAATCCGGCTCATTCGTCCTAAACGGTTGTGCGAGCCATGAGCCGGATCCGGCTCATTCGTCCTGAGTGACTTATGGAGTTCTGTGTGTTTGAACATCACACGTTCTTTTTCTAAACAGGCCAACGACCGGGTGGTGGCCCAGCACCCTCAGCACAGCGGCAGCTACACGCCGGGCAGCTAATTAATGTGAAAAGTTACAGAGAGAAAGCTCTTTGAAACAAGCGAGTTTTCATTTGGGTTTTGAAAGCGGGAAGTGCTTAATTGTGACCGAGGTGAACAGGCAAGGAGTTCCAGACAGTGGGGGCGCATAGACTGAAACTGCGTTGTCCAAAAGACTAAATTCACTTTCAACAGTTTGGCATGGGAAGATCGGAGTGAGCGAGTGAGCGAAAGGTAGGATGGTAGGGTCTGTTCAGAGTGGCGGAAAGCAAGATGTGTGTTTGAGCATCACACGTTCTTTTTCTTAACAGGCCAACGACAGAGTGGTGGCTCAACACCCTCATCACAGCGGCAGCTACGCTCCGGGCAGCGTGCTCTCCTTCGACGACGTTCTGCAGATGGTGGCCGTGCAGTTCTATGACGGCACCGAGGGCCAGGTGCCGCGGGTGGAGGTGTACCGCCTCCCCCTGGAGAAGTACCAGTCCGACATTCTGCATATTCAGCAGCGGCAGAGGGCCATGCTGGGACTCTCCGTGGTCGCCAGGGACGACGAGAGTGGGCAGTATTTCCCTGGTGAGAAAGTTAAATGTTGGGTGGTTTTTTTCTTTGTTGTTGTTGTGTTTCTTTGTACCTAGAGATGGGGGGGGGGGGGGGGGGGGGGGGGGGGCACACACACATTAGCCTAGATTTGCAAGTTCCATGCGGGAAATCCCATGTACAGTTATAGAAGAAATAAGCAGATGGGATTGCGCATGTGATGGGCACACTTTCATATCCCTACTTTTTTAATGGGGGACAATCCGATTTTGTGGTAAAAAGACACATTCTAGTTTTCCCGAAAATTGTCTATTCCCTGTACAGATCTAATGGTGGAGATGAATAATCGGGGACCTGTTTTTCTGCATAGGATTTGTTGATGACTTTATTTTATAGAAAGTGTATTGTTGAAAGCTTTCAGAAAAGTAACGAATAAAATGCTAATGATCATATCAAAGGTGAAATCTTTCGCCAGGTCAAATCGTGGACGTGAAGGACGGAGGTGTGACCTATGTCGTTCGATGGAGCCACGGAGCGCAGTCGGAGCAGCTTCCTGTGCACATTTTCTCGGCGGTGACTCGTCGCCCCCGGTTACTGATCGGCGACCGCGTCCTGGCCGTGGCTGACCCGGAACAGGTCTTGTTCCTGCCGGGACAGATCATCGGAGCTCAGGAGAGAGGCATGGTGGTTCGCTTCTGTGACGGACAGGTGTAAGTAGTTTGTGTTGTGTTGTGTGGTGAGAGGCGTGGTGGTTCGCTTCTGTGACGGACAGGTGTAAGTAGTTTGTGTTGTGTTGTGTGGTGAGAGGCGTGGTGGTTCGCTTCTGTGACGGACAGGTGTAAGTAGTTTGTGTTGTGTGGTGAGAGGCGTGGTGGTTCGCTTCTGTGACGGACAGGTGTAAGTAGTTTGTGTTGTGTTGTGTGGAGAGAGGCGTGGTGGTTCGCTTCTGTGACGGACAGGTGTAAGTAGTTTGTGTTGTGTTGTGTGGAGAGAGGCGTGGTGGTTCGCTTCTGTGACGGACAGGTGTAAGTAGTTTGTGTTGTGTTGTGTGGAGAGAGGCGTGGTGGTTCGCTTCTGTGACGGACAGGTGTAAGTAGTTTGTGTTGTGTTGTGTGGTGAGAGGCGTGGTGGTTCGCTTCTGTGACGGACAGGTGTAAGTAGTTTGTGTTGTGTTGTGTGGTGAGAGGCGTGGTGGTTCGCTTCTGTGACGGACAGGTGTAAGTAGTTTGTGTTGTGTTGTGTGGAGAGAGGCGTGGTGGTTCGCTTCTGTGACGGACAGGTGTAAGTAGTTTGTGTTGTGTGGTGAGAGGCGTGGTGGTTCGCTTCTGTGACGGACAGGTGTAAGTAGTTTGTGTTGTGTGGTGAGAGGCGTGGTGGTTCGCTTCTGTGACGGACAGGTGTAAGTAGTTTGTGTTGTGTGGTGAGAGGCGTGGTGGTTCGCTTCTGTGACGGACAGGTGTAAGTAGTTTGTGTTGTGTGGTGAGAGGCGTGGTGGTTCGCTTCTGTGACGGACAGGTGTAAGTAGTTTGTGTTGTGTCGTGTGCAGACCTGTTTACCCCTATTTTGCAAATTTGTACTTTCTGAAACCAAAAAGTAATTTTGAAAAAAAAACAACTAATCCAACGCGCGGACGATTCTTTTTCTTCACAAAACCTGATTAACAAGAAAACTATTTGTAATTACACAATTATATGCTAGCAGTAGTGCACTGGGAGACCTTTAAAAACATTTTTTAAACCATGTATTTGCCTTTTCTTTGGTGTCTTTCCATCAGATTTTGGATCATTTGACCTAGAACTCTCACCACGCGGTCGCTTTGACGCCATCTTGAAACAGAATGAAAAGAAATAGACACGCATTGTATGCTGGGAACCGGAATGACTTTTCACCGCATTAAATGATACTGTAAAGAGTTTATATATGTTTTATTGAAGGAACATTAATGGAGAACACAATCATTGTAATTTTCAATGTTGACAGGGTGAGAGGTCATTGTCAGGGGGAGACAAAAAAAAAAGAACATTTTGAAAAATGAATTTACAAATAAATAAGAATGAAAATTCATGTCTGAACCACTTGTATCATGATTGGGTTGAACACAACTTCATAAACTGTATTTCCCCCACTTTTAATCATTGTTATTGTTAACAAACCAAACACATTTTGAGCAGTTTCCTTCGTTAGTAAATCATTTAGCAACCTTACTGATATGTTTGGTCACTTTTTGCTTTACAAAATGCAAAATAAATCAAAATGCATCAAAATCGACCCAAAACATGCTGAGATACAGGTTCAGATTCTATGCAAGTCATTTAAAGTGTAAGAAAGGGAAGTAATTTAGTTTTTTACCATCTAGGACCCCCCACCCCCTTTTTGTTCTATTTTTGTTTTTGTTGCATGCAACATGTGCGGCCTTGTAGTCATGCATGTCCCCATAATACAAATACTCCTTTGCATGCATCAGGGGCCCGAGTTTCCCCGGCTGATCCGGGGGGGGGACTTAACGGTTGTGCATAAAACACTGCATGCATCATGTGGGGCCCGGGTGTCCCCGGCTAGAGGGGGTCTCAGAGTGGGAGCAAACTACTAGCGGTTTTGGGCGACTTGAATACACAGAGGCAACTTCCGGCTGGGCGGTTTGGGGCGGAATAAATGCAAGAGGGTTAAGTCTATGTACTGCGTATGTGTTGCAATCCATTGATTGTATGGCGCTGTGTTGCAGGCGCGACGATGTCAGCCCTCTGTTCAGCTACTGGCTGAGTCCCGGGTACTGCGAGGAGGCCGCCTACTTCTGGAAAATACACCAGCCACACACGGGGAAACGCATCATGTCCCACGCTTAGGGTCCTGCAAGGAGGCCTCCTACTGCTGGAAAATACACCAGCCACACACGGGGAAACGCATCATGTCCCACGCTTAGGGTCCTCTAGGGTGCTCTTTCCTGTCATTGAAATTATCTCCCTTAGGG
>CM065691.1:56399785-56404785 GCA_017654935.2 Phymorhynchus buccinoides
GAGAGGGTTGGTTGTTGACAGAGGGAGAGAGAAGGGAAAGAAAGAGTGAGCTTCGTTGACGGAGGAACAAATAGGTTTTGAGATTGGATTTGAAGGCGGAGAGGGTCGGTCGTTGACAGAGGGAGAGAGGAGGGAAAGAAGTGAGCTTTGTTGACGGAGGAACAAATAGGTTTTGAGATTGGATTTGGAGGCGGAGAGGGTCGGTCACCACACAAAGACACAAACATAATAATAATACACCATGGAAACACATATTAACAATACTATCTCCTCCGAAGTCGGAGTGTGGCTGCAAACATGGTGGGGTAATCAAAAACGGTCACACACGTAATGTTCTTATCCCTAGCTGGTGCATTTGTACCATAGTGTTCAAGTGCTTGGGCAGTTGGGATGATCCCTGGAGTCTTTAAGCCTGGGAACGACACCAACAACAGCAATAATACGAATAACAACAACAACAATAATAATAACAACAACAACAATAATACTAACAGGGAGTTAGAAAGACAGAGAGAGACAAAGAAATGAAACTGTTTTCATGTCACCATCAGATATGCATTTCCTCAAGAGACAGAGAGACTGAGAGAGAGGGAGAGAAAGAGAAGAGAGACAGCAGAGGTAGACAGGGACACGGAGAAAGAGGGAGAACCAGAAACATTGAACATCTCCTTTCAAGGAGTTAACTAAATATCTATCATGCTACATTTACTATTACATAAAAAAAAGGCTTCTCAACTAAAGACAACAACAACAACAACAACAACAACAACAACAACAACAACAACAACAACAACAACAACAACAACAACAACAACAACAACAACAACAACAACAACACAAGGAACTTTGATACGTTGCAAATCTGCCCACTCAAAAACGTGGTTCCAGAGCCAGGCTCTTAAGAGTTATTAACCCTTTCGCTGCCAGCCATTTTTCAGACAAAAAATACCTTTAAACTTAACTGGGTAGAGAAAAATATTATCTGCAAAATTGGGAATTCCTCTGTGATATTTATAACATTAGGCCTATCCTTACCTCACAATATTAAGAAAACGGGGTCTTGGGATAACAGGTCCTGATTTGATGCCATTTAATGACATAGGTGTTAAACCATTGTGGTGCATAAATGCGACATTGGTGGTGAAAGGGTTAATTGGTTCACGTTTTGCTTCAAAACTTGCACAAAGCAAATTTATTAATTTCAGAGCTTCAAGGATGTTTCGCTGACAAAGAAGCAACTGTGGAACTCACGGAAAGCAGGGGGCAGGCCACAGCTCCGCCTACAGGCAGGATGAATCGGGTGAGGACGTCCCTTGGCCCGTCGCTGAACTCCACGATGGCGCGGCGCGCGGTGGGACACTTGATCACCTTGCCTGGGAAAAACAACATGATATTTCACATGTCGTTGGTGAAATTCAAAAACCTCGTATCTCAATTTTGGTAGTTTTGAGAAAAATCAAAAATGTTTTTTTAAAAATTAACCACATTTGATTAACTATGATGAATATGTTGTTCAAGACATTGCGCGTTTAGTCCTGCATTACGTTAAAATTACTTTAAAAAATTTTTGGGTAGACTTTAAAAGAACAAAGGTACAAGGTTTTTGTCTTTAATTAGATCTGAATTTGGGACTTACAAGTTTTTCTTCTATTTTCACAACCTCATTTACCCCAGATAGAAAGTCGTTAGAGATACGAGCTTTTGGTGGAAGGTGGCGGAAAAAATTAGAGAGCTAACTATGTATCTAACTCAAATCCCCCCCAAATCGAGATACGATGTTTTTGAATTTCACCGACGATATATATTTCCTCTGAAGACGGAGTGTGGCGGCCCACGTGGCGGGGCAATCAAAAACGGTCGCACACATAATGTTCTCATCCCTAGCTGGTGTATTTGTACCATAGTGTTCAAGTACTTCCGCTGTTGGGATGATCCCTGGTGTCTTTTAGCCAGGGTACGACAACAACAACAACAACAAAATATATGCTGTGTCTACTTGGGTGTGTGTGTGATGTCATTGATGATGTTATAACTTCTGATGTCTTGTCCTGGAATGCTGGATTTTTGTGTGTGGCTTAGACAAGTCAGGAAAGATATATCTCTCTAGACCCATTTTCTCAGATTGAGTCTAACAGGTCTCTTTTAAATGTTATCATAAGAAAATCGATAATTTCTCAATTTTGTTCTTTGGCAGTGAAGGGGTTAGTGAAGGAGAGACAGAGAGACACACAGACAGACACAGAGACGGAAAGAAAGAGAGATGTGTCATGCAATTTGTTATTTATTTTTTAAGCTACTGCTTCAAAACTCACCCGGATAATACAAGCCGTCGGCATGGCTACGAGCGATGACCCGAGTCCCTCGAAACATGGTGACCATGACCCGACCTCTGTCCTTCCTCTCCTCCTTAGCGACGACCTTGGGGTCCCCCTTGCCAACCGGCCTCCCGCCCCTGTTCTGGTGCTCTCTGATTCTCCGAGGCGTTCCTCCACCGGCTGCGGACAGGGGAGTGGAGGGTTGGAGAGGGGGAGGGCGGGGGGTGAGAGAGGTGGCGGTGGTGTTTTGCGAGCGAGGGGTTCGGATTCTGGGTGAGCGGGGGGTGTTGGTGAGGGGGGTGTCTTTTCCCGAGCGGGGGGTGTCGGGTGGGCGAGGGGTGGGTGTGTGTGTCTCGCTGCCGACGCGAGGGGTGGTAGGTACAGTGAGAATGTCGTTGTCCTTGACCTGAAGAACCTTGTCCACGCTCTGTTGAAAAAAAGACACACACAAAAACCAAGACACGCACAATATAATATCACAACGGATGCTTAACTCATTCCTACCCCACGCACAATCAATTGACTTGTTTTCTTGGCACATTCTTTTTTGATAATAATGCTTTGTTTGTCTCACTTTAGCTCTGATCCACGCATTGCTAGATGATTGGTATCGCAATCAACTTTGGTGGAGGGAAGTTTTCTCCCTTAGTTCAATTTCGTATACTTCATTTTCTATTTCCGAGGCTGGGCAGGTGGCTCTCAGAAAAAAGCTGTCGTGGTGTAAAGGTTTTACTATGTGGAGTTGTTGATTCTTTACCGATGGCAGCCCGTTAGCTTGGTCAGTACTGTGAGTTGGGGCGCCAGCCTTGCTTAACAACCGTTGCCGACGCGTCGACGGCGTGATTTGGGCAACATTGTGACTTTTTTTTTCTCCTCCGTTTGTGGAGCGTGTGTGTGCGTGGAATATATATATGTTAATGTATGATGATGAAAGCTTGATTGTGGTGTCGGACTGTGTCCTGAAAATTTTTGTTAGAAAATTATGACAAAACTTCGGCAGGCGTTGGTTTTATTGCTTTTTCTTTATTTTTTTGTATGGTCTTCATTTAATGAGTAACAGCCTGTTTCCATACATTAATCTAATAAAAGGGGCAGAACCCAAACTTCATAGTACTTACATTTTCAAAGATGTTTGAGTACCCGGTACTATTATTATCAGTGGTTAAAACATGAAGCTCGGAAAGAAAAACACAATGCTGTGTGTTTGTGTGGGTGTGCTGTGCGTGCGCGTGCATGTACGTGTGCGCACATGTGAAGTATCGGATTTGTATTTAATATAATATATTGAATGTTTTGTGTTTAATTACTATTGTTATTGTTGTTGTCTAAAGTTAACTTTGTAAGCGCTCTGAGCTCTTTGGAGAAAGAGCGCAACAAATATCCATTATTATTATTATTATTAATGCAATGAAGAAAGGTAAAGAACTCTCCATCCTACAAGCCAAATGGTTCCCAGCAGAGTCACCTGCAGCACCAAACCGCTTAGCTCTGTGCAGGTAGGTCAGAGACACAGACAGGGGAACAAACCCAGAATGAACAGTGTGTGCGTTTTAATGTCAGGCTGGAAACATACAACAACGCATGTCCATCCATGCTCACACAATTGTGTCTTCTTCTGAGGAGGAGGCGGCAACCAACTTTTTAACTCTTCTAGCACCATGTATTTTTTGACGCTCTTGTTTGCCCGTTGCATCTCAACCGACAAGAGGGGAGTAACCATTTTTTCGAGTGCACATCCGTTGCTTTGACAGAAAAGCCACTGACGAAAGGTCTAAAAATAGACAAACGCATGGCAGTGAATGTACTGGGCAAACAAATGTATTCGCCCATGGTGCTAGAAGAGTTACAAAAATAGAAGTCGTCTTCTTCTGCGTTCTCAGACCATACGGCCATAATGGACAAGGTATGTTTGTGTCCCGTTTTCAACTTCCTCCGGTCTCCCTGCTGCATTCAGCCGACACTTTCCGATTTCAGAGGAGAACAAAAAACGAAAAGTTCACACTTTGTACTCACATTGATTTTGAAGTGAGTTTTGACATGCATATATCCGTGATGGCACGTGTCCCTGTTCACTTTCCAGTGCCAGTAGTACACAGGGCGGCCGGTGTCCACCACCACAATGTTCTTCTTGTGTCGGTTTTCTTCGCGGATCTGAGCCCGCGCTTTTCGCTGCAGATCCTTCTCTTCTTCTTCCCGCTCTAACTGTTCCAAAGTTCTCTGGATTCTCAACAGTCTTGCCGTCACCGACATTTTGTTTTGCTTAAATTACCTCAAACTGCATGTATTAAGAAACTCTCATACGGTGTTGAGAAACTTGGTGGAAGACAGTCTACAAAATGTTCAAACAATAAGGAACTCGGGGCAGAATTCAGAGAGGATGTAGGCTTTCTTCAGTCTTCATTTTATTTCATTCATAGAATTCTAAAATTTGCTATCAACAAAATATTCAAATTGTCTTTGAACTTAAGCTAAGATTTTCCAAAACACATCTATCAAGGTTTTGTGTTGCTTGCTGTTTAATTCAGGCTAAAATTACTGCAAAAGTTTCCCCTGAAAAAGTCTACCTTGAAAGCAGAATTCTCTCTAGATAATTAAAAACTAAACATAAAACCTTTAGACTATATCTGACGATGTCTTTATATCTTGTCTTTATGCTGGCAGTTCAGAGTGTCTTTCGTTGCGGAA
>CM065691.1:56409785-56439785 GCA_017654935.2 Phymorhynchus buccinoides
AATACTTACAAAGAAGGGCAATGTCTCAGAGAAGTAGGTCTTATGTGGGAGGGAGTCTTATAATGGGAGGTCTTATAAGGGAGGCTCCACTGTACAATACAATACCCTACAGTGAAAAGTCCATACAAGCAGGGTGATTTTCGCTGCCAGGTACAAATCAAACTGGTAGCTATAATTCACAAACTCAACTCCCCACCCCACCCCAAACATGGGTGGCGCTGTATTAGCTTCGACATGCTCTCCAGGGGGGAGCAGCCCAAATTTAATAGAGATGAGTCTCTACGACTAGAAAATAATACATGGATGAAAGCAAAAAGCATTCTCTCAATCCTGAAACGACACGTTTCAATGTTCTCTGAATCTTCCCAATCCCGAAGTGGTGACCGCATTAAAAATAATTCCCAATGCGTTTGTGTGTCTGTGAGTAGACAGGATGGGTGGGGATAGTGTTAGAATGAAGGAATGAAAAATGGTGTTTTATGTCCTCTCGGTCACAGACAGATGTGGGACATTTGTAGATACAAAGATGGTGGGAACAATACTGGAGGCAATGCCCGGAGGCAGTGCAACACCAGTAAAGTCCCGATTTTTAAAATATTACAGATATGTGTAGCAGTAACCACGCCTCGGTTAAACCTCATCGGCTATGGTACCGCCACAAGTATTTTTTAAGATCAAGATAGTGTTAGACACCAATTTTCCTAGCAAAGCATAAGCAACAGCCACATTGAGACAGACCCAATGGATCATCCCAACATCTGAAGCACTTGAACACTATGGTACAAATGCATCATCAGCAAGGGATGAGAACATTACACATGTGACCGTTTTCGATTACCCCGAACTCTGTTTTAATTTGTTGTGAACTTGACTGAACCCAGCAGTCAATCAAATCTAGTTTTAACGTCATCCGACCTGCACACAGGCACATAATTATGGGACATTTGTTAGTATTCGATAGGAGGGCGAAAAGAAAATGGGGAATGGGGTCATGATAAGCGAATGATTGTTTAAAAATATGGATTTGGGTCGTTAAAACACATAGGGATAAAAATCAATAAAAGTCAGTATAAAAGTTGTTTGTTGCGTTCGTCAATTCGTCAGTGTTTGTAAGCAGTCATCATCGTTTGTTCACAGTGGTTCAATCCACCGCACTGACCGTCTGTAAGCGGCGATGGCTTTGTCCAGCTTGTTCTCGTAGTCTGTCAGGTTGACGGCGCCAGGGTTGACCAAGGTCATCCTGTGCCCCTGTCGCCCCGACACGTGGGCGATGGGCAGGATCTGAAACAGTGACCAGTGACGCACCCAGCTTGGAAAAGGAAATAGAACAGACTGTCCTGAAGCAAGAAAACCAATAGGTCAAAATGTCCTGGGCCTTAGAGACCAATAGGACAATTTGACGTTATGATGAAAAATTTAAAAAACACTGGGGGGGGGGGGCATAAACTTTTTTGAGGCAGATTAATAATTATCTGCTTCAGGTTAATATAGATAATCAATGTTAACTGCTCGAGAGTGTTAAATGTTGTTTACATGTTTATACATCGTGTGTGAGGAAAACTTGTTTGTGTTCCACCACTATCACTATTTTCTTACTATTTTATCAGTCACATTATAAGGCTCAGAAATCTCAGTCTAAGGAAAAAAAAGTATTGCCTTACAGTCTGTAAAACATGGTATGCACTTCTAGAAAAAGCATTGACCCGGTTTTGTCACTTTTATCGAAACGGACTATACGTTTATAAAACCAGGGACCCATTTTCTCAATTTTAATGAAACAGACTGTAAGTGTCTGACCTCATCAAAGACGCGGGCGACGACCCGTTTGTCCAGCACGGGGACGTAGGATGACCGGTGGGGGACCAGCGTGGGCGCCAGAGCGTCCATAATGGTCAGCCTGCGAGCCACCAGACCGTGCCGCTTCAGCCACTGCTTGGGGGACAGGGGGGACCTGCACAAATACAATGCTGGATGAACATTAAAGTACAGTGGAACTTCCCTTATAAGACCTCCCATTATAAGACTCCCTCCCACATAAGACCTCCCATTATAAGACTCCCTCCCACATAAGACCTACTTTCCTGAGACATTGCCCTTCTTTGTAAGTATTAAAATTACCTCCCTTATAAGACCCCTCCCTTATAAGACCTCATTTTGGATTATTTGTTAAGGTCTTATAAGGGAGTTTCCACTGTACACTTGAAAACAAGTAAAAAGTGTGCAGATGATGCAAAATCAAATTAGGTCATAAACTCTTGAGTTTAATGGAACTCGCAAAAAAAAAAAACACATAAAATTGATCGTGATCAAGCTGATAAGGCATAATTAATTTACAACAACAACAAAAAGCACTGTTGAGTTCACTTGAGTGTCGTCTGCTTTTGGTGAAATCACGTTTGCCAGAACTATAGAGCTATGACGTCATCAGCAGAATTCCTCAAGATCACTTTGCTTGTTTCAAGCCAGCATCTAGATGTGAGTGACGTCAAACCTAATTCACGATATCGAAGAAAGGATGTTGTGGGCCAGACACAATGGCCGGCTGATTCCAGCTGGTAGATCTGATTTAAAAAATAAAATAAATGAGTGCTGAATTTATTTGAAGAATGGGACACAAAAGGTAGGTAATAGTGATAGAGTTCGCAGTCTGTGCTTGTCAATGTTCTAAAACCACGCTGTGACGTTTTTCAGAGCATTTTTGCATCTGAGTAGAGTGTTTGAAGTCCCTTTTAAGCTCTGAGACAGATACTGCTGAGTGGACAGTGGTGATTTGTAGAAAACCAATGCTGGATGACCGTTAAGCTCTGAGACAGATACTGTTGAGTGGACAGTGGTGATTTGTAGAAAACCAATGCTGGATAACTGTTAAGCTCTGAGACAGATACTGCTTAATGGACAGTGGTGATTTGTAGAAAACTAATGATGGATGACCGTTAAGCTCTGAGACAGATACTGCTGAGTGGACAGTGGTGATTTGTAGAAAAGCAATGCTGGATGACCGTTAAGCTCTGAGACAGATACTGCTGAGTGGACAGTGGTGATTTGTAGAAAACCAATGATGGATGACCGTTAAGCTCTGAGACAGATACTGCTTAATGGACAGTGGTGATTTGTAGAAAACCAATGATGGATGACCGTTAAGCTCTGAGACAGATACTGCTTAATGGACAGTGGTGATTTGTAGAAAACCAATGATGGATGACCGTTAAGCTCTGAGACAGATACTGCTGAGTGGACAGTGGTGATTTGTAGAAAACCAATGATGGATGACCGTTAAGCTCTGAGACAGATACTGCTTAATGGACAGTGGTGATTTGTAGAAAACCAATGATGGATGACCGTTAAGCTCTGAGACAGATACTGCTTAATGGACAGTGGTGATTTGTAGAAAACCAATGATGGATGACCGTTAAGCTCTGAGACAGACACTGTTGAGTGGACAGTGGTGATTTGTAGAAAACCAATGATGGATGACCATTAAGCTGAGACAGATACTGCTTAATGGACAGTGGTGATTTGTAGAAAACCAATGATGGATGACCATTAAGCTGAGACAGATACTGCTTAATGGACAGTGGTGATTTGTAGAAAACCAATGATGGATGACCATTAAGCTGAGACAGATACTGCTTAATGGACAGTGGTGATTTGTAGAAAACCAATGATGGATGACCATTAAGCTGAGACAGATACTGCTTAATGGACAGTGGTGATTTGTAGAAAACCAATGATGGATGACCGTTAAGCTCTGAGACAGATACTGCTTAATGGACAGTGGTGATTTGTAGAAAACCAATGATGGATGACCGTTAAGCTCTGAGACAGACACTGTTGAGTGGACAGTGGTGATTTGTAGAAAACCAATGATGGATGACCATTAAGCTGAGACAGATACTGCTTAATGGACAGTGGTGATTTGTAGAAAACCAATGATGGATGACCATTAAGCTGAGACAGATACTGCTTAATGGACAGTGGTGATTTGTAGAAAACCAATGATGGATGACCATTAAGCTGAGACAGATACTGCTTAATGGACAGTGGTGATTTGTAGAAAACCAATGATGGATGACCATTAAGCTGAGACAGATACTGCTTAATGGACAGTGGTGATTTGTAGAAAACCAATGATGGATGACCATTAAGCTGAGACAGATACTGCTTAATGGACAGTGGTGATTTGTAGAAAACCAATGATGGATGACCGTTAAGCTCTGAGACAGATACTGCTTAATGGACAGTGGTGATTTGTAGAAAACCAATGATGGATGACCGTTAAGCTCTGAGACAGATACTGCTTAATGGACAGTGGTGATTTGTAGAAAACCAATGATGGATGACCATTAAGCTGAGACAGATACTGCTTAATGGACAGTGGTGATTTGTAGAAAACCAATGATGGATGACCATTAAGCTGAGACAGATACTGCTTAATGGACAGTGGTGATTTGTAGAAAACCAATGATGGATGGCCGTTAAGCTCTGAGACAGATACTGCTTAATGGACAGTGGTGATTTGTAGAAAACCAATGATGGATGACCGTTAAGCTCTGAGACAGATACTGCTTAATGGACAGTGGTGATTTGTAGAAAACCAATGATGGATGGCCGTTAAGCTCTGAGACAGATACTGCTTAATGGACAGTGGTGATTTGTAGAAAACCAATGATGGATGACCGTTAAGCTCTGAGACAGATACTGCTTAATGGACAGTGGTGATTTGTAGAAAACCAATGATGGATGACCGTTAAGCTCTGAGACAGATACTGCTTAATGGACAGTGGTGATTTGTAGAAAACCAATGATGGATGACCATTAAGCTGAGACAGATACTGCTTAATGGACAGTGGTGATTTGTAGAAAACCAATGATGGATGACCGTTAAGCTCTGAGACAGATACTGCTTAATGGACAGTGGTGATTTGTAGAAAACCAATGATGGATGACCGTTAAGCTCTGAGACAGATACTGCTTAATGGACAGTGGTGATTTGTAGAAAACCAATGATGGATGACCATTAAGCTGAGACAGATACTGCTTAATGGACAGTGGTGATTTGTAGAAAACCAATGATGGATGGCCGTTAAGCTCTGAGACAGATACTGCTGAGTGGACAGTGGTGATTTGTAGAAAACCAATGATGGATGGCCGTTAAGCTCTGAGACAGATACTGCTTAATGGACAGTGGTGATTTGTAGAAAACCAATGATGGATGACCGTTAAGCTCTGAGACAGACACTGTTGAGTGGACAGTGGTGATTTGTAGAAAACCAATGATGGATGGCCGTTAAGCTCTGAGACAGATACTGCTTAATGGACAGTGGTGATTTGTAGAAAACCAATGATGGATGGCCGTTAAGCTCTGAGACAGATACTGCTTAATGGACAGTGGTGATTTGTAGAAAACCAATGATGGATGACCGTTAAGCTCTGAGACAGATACTGCTTAATGGACAGTGGTGATTTGTAGAAAACCAATGATGGATGACCGTTAAGCTCTGAGACAGATACTGCTTAATGGACAGTGGTGATTTGTAGAAAACCAATGATGGATGACCATTAAGCTGAGACAGATACTGCTTAATGGACAGTGGTGATTTGTAGAAAACCAATGATGGATGACCGTTAAGCTCTGAGACAGATACTGCTTAATGGACAGTGGTGATTTGTAGAAAACCAATGATGGATGACCGTTAAGCTCTGAGACAGATACTGCTTAATGGACAGTGGTGATTTGTAGAAAACCAATGATGGATGACCATTAAGCTGAGACAGATACTGCTTAATGGACAGTGGTGATTTGTAGAAAACCAATGATGGATGGCCGTTAAGCTCTGAGACAGATACTGCTGAGTGGACAGTGGTGATTTGTAGAAAACCAATGATGGATGGCCGTTAAGCTCTGAGACAGATACTGCTTAATGGACAGTGGTGATTTGTAGAAAACCAATGATGGATGGCCGTTAAGCTCTGAGACAGACACTGTTGAGTGGACAGTGGTGATTTGTAGAAAACCAATGATGGATGGCCGTTAAGCTCTGAGACAGATACTGCTTAATGGACAGTGGTGATTTGTAGAAAACCAATGATGGATGACCGTTAAGCTCTGAGACAGATACTGCTTAATGGACAGTGGTGATTTGTAGAAAACCAATGATGGATGACCGTTAAGCTCTGAGACAGATACTGCTTAATGGACAGTGGTGATTTGTAGAAAACCAATGATGGATGACCGTTAAGCTCTGAGACAGATACTGCTTAATGGACAGTGGTGATTTGTAGAAAACCAATGATGGATGACCATTAAGCTGAGACAGATACTGCTTAATGGACAGTGGTGATTTGTAGAAAACCAATGATGGATGACCGTTAAGCTCTGAGACAGATACTGCTTAATGGACAGTGGTGATTTGTAGAAAACCAATGATGGATGACCGTTAAGCTCTGAGACAGATACTGCTTAATGGACAGTGGTGATTTGTAGAAAACCAATGATGGATGACCATTAAGCTGAGACAGATACTGCTTAATGGACAGTGGTGATTTGTAGAAAACCAATGATGGATGGCCGTTAAGCTCTGAGACAGATACTGCTGAGTGGACAGTGGTGATTTGTAGAAAACCAATGATGGATGGCCGTTAAGCTCTGAGACAGATACTGCTTAATGGACAGTGGTGATTTGTAGAAAACCAATGATGGATGGCCGTTAAGCTCTGAGACAGACACTGTTGAGTGGACAGTGGTGATTTGTAGAAAACCAATGATGGATGGCCGTTAAGCTCTGAGACAGATACTGCTTAATGGACAGTGGTGATTTGTAGAAAACCAATGATGGATGGCCGTTAAGCTCTGAGACAGATACTGCTGAGTGGACAGTGGTGATTTGTAGAAAACCAATGATGGATGACCGTTAAGCTCTGAGACAGATACTGTTGAGTGGACAGTGGTGATTTGTAGAAAACCAATGATGGATGGCCGTTAAGCTCTGAGACAGACACTGCACTTAACGCATCTCCCCCCCCCCCATGAATGTAGGAGGAGACAATAAGTGTGTTTACATATTGATTTGTTTTGGTGTGTGTGTAATGTGTGTGTGTGTGTGTGTGTGTGTTTCTTGCGGTGTTCAAGGACCTTGTCCATTTCTTTTTTCCTTTCTACATAATTTTGAGTTGCTTTGCTTATGTTGTTTATCTGATGATTTCTGTTTGCATTTTCTCTTATCTGTTAGCAAGATGAAAAATAAAGCTTTGTGCTTATTCTTTTCCATCAATAAAAAAGATTTGTTTGTTCGTTCGTTCTCTTTCTTTTGCTCTCTCTCTCTCTCTACCCCCCCCTCTCTCTCTCAACCCACATTTTGGCTAACATATCAGTTAACAACTTCATCACAAAACAAAAGAAATATATGCTTACTTTGACCCCTTGTGCTTTCTCTTCTGCAGTTTGGTGGTTTGTTCAGACACTGAAATCACACCAGAAAGCACAAATAAGCGAATGAAAACACACACACGCACACACACACACACACACACACACACACACACACACACACACACACACAACCTAGATGCATAAACACAAACAAACAAGACAAAAATCTCCAATAACAAAAAGCCTTAATAACGCTCTCTGCGTGACAACACACTACAGCGTACATACCTTGCTCTTGTCAGTTGAGATGTAACGGACAGCCAAGAAAGTAAAAACAAAACAAAACATGGCGCTAGAATAGTTAAAAAATGTCCCTCATATACCGTAACTTTCGCAGTATAAGGCGATATTTATTCCTTCAATTTCGACCTATGCGCCTAATAAACGAGGGCGCCCTATTAGTGAACAAAATCATGAGAAGAGAGGCAACGATTGCCGTACTCAGTACAGTCTACTGTGAGTCACAACATCGAAAGTGGTCACGAGTCGCCGATACGACGAATACTCACGTTAAAATGCTTCAAAATCCCTATTATCATCCGAGATACCGTCCAACAGATGCCATAACCCTTCATTGGATGTAAAAAGCATCGTTGTAGAGCTTAAAATGCCATAATTCTACCAGTTTTCGCAAAGAAAAGTCCAAACACAACAACAGGAAGTCGCAAAAACGGAAGTTCGATTATTTGAGAAGGGAGCCAACTCTCGTTTATGACAGCAGTAATGGCGGTCGGTAAGCGTTTACAGGACATGTACGGGCTTCAAACTTCGACTTTCTTTTGTGAGGTGTGTATCGCCTTATAAACGAGGGCGCCTTTTACTTTATTTTTTTCAGATTTTTCTTGAAAATTACCCTATTCGCCTTATACACAGCAGCGCCTAATGACCCGAAAAATACAGTATGTGCCTGTTCCAGTTTGGAGGACATTAAATGGATTTTCATCAATGAGTTAACGACATGGAACAGCTAATCTGTTCAAATGTCAAGAATGAACATCACACAGTCCTTACACACACATGCACCCCAGTAGCTAGGTGATGTCCTCTTTCACAAAGATTTGGATAGATAAATGTATTTGAAAAATAAAACGTGACAATGACAACAACATAGGTAAATTTGAGGAGTGTATACATTAAAAAAAATCATTTAGCTTCTTCAAATATTGACAGCTATGATATGAAAGGATGTGAGATGGTTAATATTTATCATACAGTGTTATTTTCAAAATTTAAAACAAATCACAAAAATATGTATGAACAAAATACATTCCAAAAAAAGAAAAGAAAAAGAAGAAATAAAAGGCGAAAAAATCCAACTAAAAGCAATTGAGTTATGTAAAAAAAAGACAGAGAACCAGTACATTCGGCGCTACATCTTAATCATGAAACTCTTTGCTTCGTTAATTCATCATGCCATACAAAGAGGCACTCAAAACATTTACACCAACAAGTAACGATAAAAACAGTCTAAAATAATCGATTCTTGAGCTTCTTTTAGTCAAAGAATCCAGTTTCATAATTATAGGCATTAATTTGAAGGAAAAAAAAGCTTCTAAAAGAAAAAAAATCTTCAAGATGCAAGAGATTTCTAATAGAGGCATTTATTTTTAATTCACAGAAAATCTCTACCAAGCAACAACAAAAAGTAATAATTTAATCCATTTTCTAAAGCATAATATAATGACTGTGTCTTATCTTTGTTAATATTTTTTATGTGCCCAACCTCATAAAAAAAAGGGAGGCATTGGGTCAGGAAACAAAAACGCGTGTGAGCAATTTTTTTTTATAGTTTCCTTGAAAAAAAAAGAAAAAAGAAAAAAAAACGCGCCCACCATATTTGACAGCTATAATTCTAGCCACCATCACATCACGCACGCACACTTGATATAAAATATTTTTAGCATGCATACATTTAACACGCCACAACTGGTTTATGCCAATAAGTATACTAACACAGACACACACACAGACATGCACACACACACACACGCGCACACACACACTTATACACACAGTGACACACAGATAGACTCCCTCTCTCTCTCTCTTTCTTTGTGTCTCACTGTCTTTGTCTCTCTCTCCTCTCTCTCTCTCACTGTCTCTCTCTGTCTCTGTCTCTCTCTCCTCTCTCTGTCTCACTGTTTCTGCATTTGTATCTCTTCTCTCTGTCTCTCTTTCTCTGCCTCTCTCTGCCTCTCTCTGCCTCTGTCTCTGTCTCTCTCTCTCTCCTCTCTCTCTCTCTGTCTCTGTCTCTGTCTCTGTCTCTCTTACTGTCTGCCATGCATTCATATATAAAAAGCAACATGCAAGCACAAACACATTATCAGTCATATTTATCACACACACACACACACACACACACACACACACACACACACACACACACACACACACACACACACACAAGCCACATTCCAACACCGATGAGGCTTTATACTGAAAATTCTCTGCCCCTATCTCATGCACTGAAACGCGTGCGCCTCCTACATAAGATTATCGCCCTTGCCTGTCACAAAGTAGTGGTTTATAGCCACAAAAAATCATCTGCCCCTGACTCGTCACTAGGTGGCATGGTCAACTCAGTCCTAAAATTATCTCCCTTCCATGCCGCCAAAAAGTAGTATAAAGCCCCATTCAAATCACACTCAGCTGCGTTATTTAATCTAGTCAAGCGCTCCATAAAGCAGATTATTAGTATGGTTTATTTTTTTTTAAAAGTATACAAAAATCTAATCAAACAGCAGCGGCAAACCTAACCTGATGCGCACCCTGGTACAGAAAATAGGAAGCACAAACAACATGATTATATACCGTCATTTTCGGACTATAAGGCGATATTTTTTTCTCCAATTTCGACCTATGCGCCTAATAAACGAGGGCACCCTATTAGTGAACAGAATCGTGAGAAGAGAGGCAACGATTGCCGTACTCAGTACAGTCTACCGTAAGTCACAACATCGAAAGTGGCAACGAGTTGCCGATACGACGAATACTCACGTTAAAATGCTTAAAAATCCCTATTATCATCCGAGATACCGTCCAACAGATGTCATAACCCTTCATTGGATGTAAAAAGCATCATTGTAGAGCTTAAAATGCCATAATTCTATAAGTTTTCGCGAAGAAAAGTCCAAACACAACAACCGGAAGTCGCAAAAACGGAAGTTTCGATTATTTGAGAAGGGAGCCAACTCTCGTTTATGACAGCAGTAATGGCGGTCGGTAAGTGTTTACAGGAACGTGTACGGGCTTCAAACTTCGACTTTCTTTTGTGAGATGTGTATCGCCTTATAAACGAGGGCACCTTTTACTTAAAATTGTTCAGATAATTGCCCTATTCGCCTTATACACAGCAGCGCCTAATGATCCGAAAAATACGGTACACAAAACAGTAAAACAGCACTAAGCGTTGCTGTAAGCGAAACAATGTCTGTACCATCCTTCTCAAGGGGTTTGACTGAAGGGGCAAGGCCTAAGGATGCCAGAACTGCACAGATGACAAATTACAACCAGGTAAAATGAAGAGAACTCAAACGCACATGAATAGGGCATTTGCCACGAGTGTTCGTTCTCTATACTAGACTACTAATTTGCCCGCGCTCGTTCTGCCCAAACCTTTCTAATTCAACTCTCTAAATTCAACTCAGTGAAATTCAAGGTCGCGGGCACGCGGCAAATGCCCTATTGTAGAATGTTCCTTCTTTTTCTTCGTTCGCTCAGACAGTTTCCTGTCACATGAGCGTAGATGTGCCATGCTGCCGTTATGCGCCTAAGAACACAGAATGTTCCCATCCTTACATTATCCTGAAAAACAAACCAACCAAAAAACAAACAAACAAACAAACATCTTGCTCCAAATTATTGTGTTTAAATTATAAAAAAAAGGAGCAGGACTAGGTTTAGCATAATGTTCCTAATTGCCCATGTATGCAATCAAAATGCACATACAACTTCCACTTGAACAATGTTGTTAAAGAAATAGAACAACAAAATAAGAAACATGTAAAACATGTGACAAGACCTGGCTGGGTCAAAACAGATTACCATATTTGTTGGACTTTAAGGCACACCTTAGTATAACTTAAAGACCCCCCACATCACGTGTCACTTTCCCTCTTATGCTAGGAAGATTTCTTCAGATTTCTTACCAGCTATAAGAGGGAAAACACGTGAAAAACATGATTTTGACACGTGACGTGGGGGGTCTTTAAGGTCCACCCCCCAAATTGTACACAAAACTCAGATTTTGTTATGGTAATAATTATATTCTTACCATATGTTAGTGATTTTATAAGGTGCAGGGGTCTCAGTCTAGGAAACAAGTATTGCCTTACAGTTTGTAAAATATGATAGATTTGTTTGGTGTTTTTCCCCCTGACTTCGGACATCGACTGCATTATAACGACAAAAAATCAAACTGTTGATTATGGATACTCAACGGGAGAAAAAAAGAATAGCGACATAAGCACACTTTTTAGAGTCTAAAAACCACAACAAAAACAAAACAAAACAAAGCAAAAAATCCACCAACAATCAAACAAAATAGACAGACAAAAATCATGATTCTTTTTACATCCGCTCAAAGTAAAAGACAAAGACAGATATGGAAAAGAAAAGTGGTGAGGTGTATCACATTCCATGTGATGAATGCTGTGAGGACTATATAAGGGACACAGGAAGGCAGTTAAGGGTGAGATTAACTCACTCGGGACTGGCCAAATTATTTCCCCTTGTTCTGTGGGGACTGGGCATTTGACTAGGTTCGTAAAATAATCACCAAAACCAAGTTATGAAGAGTTAGGCATCAATATTTTCAGAAAAGATTAGCAACACCATGCACTAAACGATTGTAAAATATCAGATTCCTTACCTTCGTCAGTTGTCTCCTATTGAGGAAAACAGCTAACACATAGAAAGAAGGAAAATTTCACATTCCGATCTTTGACCCCCCTCTACAACCAAAGCTGAATGTAAAGTCTGCAATGATTGGTTGATTTCAAGAGAGGCAAGGTCAAAGCAAACTGAAAATAGGTTATGACTTCGCACCGGAAAGCTGGTTACATGCCAAAAATCAAAACCTCTTGAAAACACTTATGGTTGTGCGAGCCATGAGCCGGATCCGGCTCATTCGCCCCGAGTGAGTTAAACGAGCATACTTCCAGAGCATCCTCAGCATATTGTGAACATCTCACCACCACAGAACACAATACAAACAACTTCCGAACCAACATTCTGGCCACTGAACCACAACTCACTAAAAAAAAGTGAAAGAGGCCATTGAGATAAATAAAGAGACCCAGCTTGAATAGACACTTTGGATATGATTTACCCCCCATTTATAACATCATAACGGAAATCAAGCCAGCTTTGACAACGAACAAATCAGGAGGCAAAAACTACAGCCCCAACTCCAAGATACCCAGCTTAGTATGGGTTGACAAACGGCAGCAGTAAACTTGGCTGAAAATTTCCCAAGTATGGATTTTTAATTTTTAATTTTCATTGACTCCGAGTCAGGAAAAAATTAAGCGTCCCACTCACGTTGGGCCAGGTGTCGCTGTCTCTCCGACTGCTGTTCAAACAGCTCGGCTGTCTCCGGCAGCAGCCACTCGCTGGGTGTGAAGCGGCCGCTAGAGGTCCTCGTTCGCATCAGGCTGGTGCGCGTGTGACCTGCGAAAGGTTAAAGTTCAAAAAGGTTAAAGGTCACAAGGGAGAAGTTCATTGATTGATATTTTCTGAATGATCGAGGGAGAAGAAGAATCAATATTTCATTACACAGACTTTGTGTCAGTCAACTAAAACTGAAACTGAAAATGATGCGAAGAGAAATAACATTGCCATCTCATTTAATTGAGTACATTATACATAATAATAATAATAATAACAATAATAATAATACTGGTTATTTATAGAGCGCTTAAATCCCTTTGCAGTGAGCTCAAAGTGCTGAACAAAGGCCTACACACTAACATACAGATAAACATACACATTAACCCTTTCACCACCAATGCTGCATTTATACATATTAACCATTTCGCCGCCAGCCATTTTTCAGCCAAAAAATACCATTAAACTGAAATGGGTAGAGAAAAAAAAATCTGCAATATTACGAATTCCTCTGTGACATGCATAACATTAGCCCTATCCTTACCTCCCAATATTATGAAAATAGGGTCTTCACATAACAGGCCCTGATTGGATGCTTTTTAGTGACATGGGTGTTAAACCATTGGCGGTGAAAGGGTTAAACAACGTTAACTAAAAGCTATTATAAGTGTGTGAATGCTTCTATGAGATAGATAGAGAGAGAAAGAGGGAAAGGGAGAGAGAGAGAGACAGAGACTGAGAGACAGAGAGAGACAATAAGAGAGTAAGAGAGAGAGAGAGAGACAGGGGGAGAGAGAGAGAGAGAGTGAGAGAGAGTAAGAAAGAGAGAGAAAGATTTGTGTATACATGTATGTGTGTGTGTGTGTGAGAGAGAGAGAGTGTGTGTGTGTGTGTGTGTGTGTGTGTGTGTGTGTGTGAGAGAGAGAGAGAGAGAGAGAGAGAGAGAGAGAGAGAGAGTGTGTGTGTGTGTGTGTATGTGTGTGTGTGTGTGTGTGTGAGCATGAGCATGTGTATGTGTGTGTGTGTTGGAGGGGGGGGGGGGAAAGGTACTTTTTCAAAGAGTACAAAAATTGTAATAAAATCATCTCAAAGTAATCCTATTCTTTCGCCTACAGATCAGCACACATTGCATACAACTTATGCTCAGACACGCACAAATTCTTTCCTTTTTTTGGAGGCTTGTGGGTTTTTTTTAAGATTCAGTTAGGTTCCCCTTAAAACAAAAATCTTTTTTTTCTGTAAATCTTGATATGCCTTGGCTAAATAGTAATTCTAGGAAGTAATGCTATGCATTGCCAGCAGCTATCCCATCCCTCACATGGAGCATTTTCACAAACAACAGAAAGAAAAACATGGCTGAGCGTAAAACATTCTCTCAATCCTGAAATGACACGCTTCAATGTTCTCTGAATCTTCCCAATCCTGAAGTGGTGACCGCATTAAAAATAACTTCTACTGTGTGTGTCTGTACATACATGATGGGTGGGGATAGTGTTAGAATTGCATATACAGTGGAATCCGCTTTATCGGCCTTCGGATAATTGGCCAAAGCCGCTTAATCGGCCAATTTCCTCTGGATACGGAAATTTTTCTTCTTAAGCATGTGTTATTTTGTTCGTTTTTACGGCCAAAGCTGAAATCTTCAATTTCGCTTTATTGGCCACTTTTTCTCTCTAATTTTTCCTCTTTACCCCCCTCCCCCCTTTTTGAGAGGGAGAACAACAGACAAACTGACAACACGCTTTTGACGTTTACATGGTTGAGTGTGAAGTTGGAAGGTGAGCTGTTGTCAATTGAAAGACCCTGCATGGCGTTAAAATCACTCAAGAAAACAAAATCATTGTCTTTTACTCGTGCTTCTGTCAAGTTGTAGGATTAATAAAGTGTTCACATACAGTACACATACACTGTACTGTATGAACTCTTGTGCTTTGACAGATTGTATTCATTTCAATTTGACGTCATTGCTTTTGACTTGCATAATTGCGTCATACAGTATCTGGATGTTCGTTTTATTTGCCGATTCGCTTTATCGGCCACATTTTGCCTTGTCCCAAAAGTGGCCGATAAAGCGGATTCCACTGTATCTCTCATCTTGTTTAACCCTTTCACCGCCAATGTCACATTTTAATTTATGCACCACAGTGATTTAACACCCAGGAATAAAATCAGGGACTGTAATCCAAAGACCCTAGTTTCTTAATTTTGGGAGGCAAGGATTGTTACACATGTCACAGAGGAACTCCCGGGCCTGAAGAAAAGTGTGAACATTCGCTGCAAACTAGAATATGGGCGTTTGTGTTCTTTATTGTCTTGTATATAATTTTTCTTCTCTACCCAGTTACGTTTAATGGCATTTGTTGGTTCAAAAATGGCTGGCGGCGAAAGGGTTAAATCTACGATCAATGTTGGCAGAAATGCTTCATTCTATAAGACCGTGGGTCCGGATGACAAGATGGCCAATCCTCAAGACTTTCTCACAGATGTTACAAGCCTGGTTTCAGGAGCGTGCCTGAACCACTTTCACCCATGGAAGAATATGTACACAAACAAAAGTCATGTTACAAAATAAAGCAAGAAGCAAAGATAGTACGCAAAACATAACAAAGTTGAAATAGCTGACACAAGAGAAAGTTACATAGCATCTAGCCAACAGTATGATATACAGTGGAACCTCTCTTATAAGACTTCCCATTATAAGACTCCATCCCACATAAGACCTACTTCTATGAGACATTGCCCTTCTTTGTAAGTATAAAATTATCTCCCTTATAAGACCCCTCCCTTGCAAGACCCCTCCCTTATAAGACTTCATTTTGGATGATTTTTGAAGGTCTTATAAGGGAGGTTCCACTGTATTATGGAGTGGAAAGTTACTTATACCACACACAGCAGCACGCCTAGGAGAAACTTGCATACCATCAACAATAGTAAGAGAGATACACCGTAAAATGGAAGCACTACAAACACAACAGGAAGCAAAAAACACACCAAAAAACCCCACACAACAGGACTGGACCTATGTTTTTAAGGGGTGGAGGCTAATTCCTTGAAGGTGCGAAGCACCAAGACCCCTAGGGGCGGGGGGGGGGGGGGGGGTCGGGGGCATGCTCCCCCGGAAATTTGTTAAATCCGAGAAGCAAAATAGTGCAATCTGGGCATGAAATAAAGGACTAATGCCATTACTGTTCATACCCCTATTGAAACATGTTTTGAACCATTAAGTACCTATCAACTGGTGGTGCTGATGAGTGCTAGGTATAGCCTGAGAGGAAATTCAGCTGCCGCTCAGCAACCTTTTTTTTATATATTTTTTTTTTAGGTAAAAAGGTGGGTGCTGGATAAAATGTTTGGTAAAGGTCAAGATGTGCCACCACCCCTACATTTCTCGATTAATTGTATTTTCCCGTTATTGCCTTTCTTACCATACATAAAGCTGTATTTTAGGAACATTTTCACCAAATTATCTTTTTGGAATACTAACCCTAACCCTAGCCCTAACCCTAACCCTACCCCCCACCCTATAAGACAGAAAAACGCAATGAAACCACAACTGTGACAAATCGCGGTGTACTGCAGTACATAGTGGGGGGTAGGGTTAGGTTTAGGGCTAGGGTTAGTATTCAAAAAAGGTTATTAGCTAAAAATGTTCCTAAAATACAGCTTTATGTATGGTAAGAAAGGCAAAAACGGAAAAATAGAATTAACCGAGAAATGCAGGGGGGGTGGCACATCTTTACCTTTACCAAATGTTTTTGAAAATGTTTCATGAAAAAAGGCAGGAGAATGGACCGGTAAAGCAGAAAAATAGTAGATGACACAAAGCAAGGAAAAAGGCAGAGTCAAATAGTGACAGATTAGAGGAAGCTACAAGCACAAAACTTCCAGAAGGTGGGGGAACTGTAAAAAAGACCCCCCGGTATCCCCTCAGGGGGATATAAAGTCATAGGAAGTTAAAGTCTAGGTACTGACTGACCAAAAGGGGGTTATGTACACACCAAAGACTCTTCAGTATACACAGATTATAAACCCACACCAAAGACTCTTCAGTATACACAGATTATAAACCCACACCAAAGACTCTTCAGTATACACAGATTATAAACCCACACCAAAGACTCTTCAGTATACACAGATTATAAACCTATCAAAGACTCTTCAGTATACACAGATTATAAACCCACACCAAAGACTCTTCAGTATACACAGATTATAAACCCACACCAAAGACTCTTCAGTATACACAGATTATAAACCCACACCAAAGACTCTTCAGTATACACAGATTATAAACCCACACCAAGACTCTTCAGTATACACAGATTATAAACCCACACCAAAGACTCTTCAGTATACACAGATTATAAACCTATCAAAGACTCTTCAGTATACACAGATTATAAACCTATCAAAGACTCTTCAGTATACACAGATTATAAACCTATCAAAGACTCTTCAGTATACACAGATTATAAACCTATCAAAGAAAGCAAACACACAGCATACAATATAAAGGCACATTGCCCAGGTTCGCTACAGCCAATACAAGCGGCTACAAGCAGCGTACAAAGTAACAGCATGTAGGGTAAGTCTACCGTAAGCAATGCGGAGAAGACAACGCTTTGTTACTCAATACATGTACCTTTGCTATGTCGGCTTCTCTGCCCAGTAGCTGATTTGCCTTTGAGATCATATAAAACATCAATCAATCAAACAAACAATCAATCAAACAAACAATCAATGGATCAATCAATCAATCAATCAGTCAATCAAACAATCAATCGGTCAGTCAGTTGATTGATCCATCCATCCATCATGCACTCAGCACACGTTAAACCCAGTGGCAACGAAAAAGTTGTCATTTAGTCAAAATTTACACACACCCCTTTCCTTCCTCATCAGTCACACAAAAATGGCATGAAAAAAAAAATTGGGTGGGAATTTCACAGAGACGCATCTGTGACATAAAGTACCTAATATCTAATCATATTTCCCTTCCTGGCCCGTTTGCGTTCTCTTCTTCGTTGCTCACGAATTTGTTCCATCAGCCAAAAAATCAATCAGGCCTTGGGCGAATTAGATCCGCAACCCCCAAGTCCCGTACTGAAACCCCATGCACTTATATAAGAAATAAGTGGATGGGATTACGGATGGGTTTCCAGCATGTGATGGGCACACTCTTTCATATTTCTTATACTTCCAGATTTTTGTTTCTGAATTGCGCAATAGGTTTCCGCGCGGAACTTGCGCGTATATGTGCACAACCTAAATCAATGAATTGGTTGATCAGTCGATCAATCTATCCATCAGTCTGTCTGTCCATCCATCCACTCATCCTCTCTGTCTATCTGATCTCTCTCTCTCTCTCTCTCTCTCTCTCTCTCTCTCTCTCTCTCTCTCTCAGGGATGAGTGTAAAAAAAGCTTTTTAATGCTGCTCTCATTACCCTTTCGTAAAAATAGTTCCCCCACCTTCTTGAAATTCTGTGCTTGTAACTTCCTCTAATCCGCCATTCTCTTTGACTCTACCTTTTCCCGTTGCTTTCTGTCATCTACTATCTTTCTGACTTATTGGTCCATTCTCCTGCCTTTTTTCCAAAAGAAACTTCCAAATAATTTTTCTCCTTTGAGCTCCTCCGAAATCGGAATGTTTCGGCTGTACGCAGCGGGGAGACCAGAGAAAACTGAAAACCGGACACACACGTACCTGCTAATTACCCATTATTTAGGTATTAGGTATGGCCATATGGCCTGGGAACGCAGAAGAAAAAGAAAAAGAAGAAGTTTCATCCATCTCTCTCTCTCTCTCTCTCTCTCCATCATCTCACCTGCCACCAGTTTTCGCCCGCGGTGCCCCCTAGCGGACTGAGGCCTCCTGGGAGCTCCCTGGGGTCGCGAAGGTCGCAGCGCCACTGCTGACGACGGCCTCATGGGGGAGTGGGGAGGGGGGGCGGAGGTGGGGCGGGAGGATAAGGGGGGTGGGAGAAGGGCTCTGTGGAGAGAGAGAGAGAGAGCAAAGTACGCACATTAAACATGTTGTACATTCCGTGTTTCTTTGTTTCGCTCTCTCTCTCTCTCTCTTTCTCATTCCTCTCTCTCATCTACACTAACACCCCTTACCCTCATCTCCACTTCTTGATACGGGCAGATGGCCTAATCATTCAAAATGTTCTGAGTTCTGAGAGAGTTCTGTCCCTTCTCTCTCTCTTTGTCCTATTGCTTCTCCTTCCCAATGTTCTTTCCCTCTCTTTCTTTCTCTTTCTTCTTTAACTCCATTCTTTCTTCTTGTATCTTTTTCCTCCTCCACCCCACCCCTTCCCCCCTTCTCTCGTGTGACTTTCATGCAACAGCAGCACACATATCACACAGTTCTCTCTCTCACACACAGACATACATACAGAGACAGACAGATACACACAACACACACATATATATGTACGCACACACACACATGCATACACTTTCCCCCTTCTCTCTTTTTGTTTATCTGTCAATGTCTCTCTCTGTCTTTGTCTCTCTTTCTGTCTCTCTCTCTCTCTCTCTTACACACACACTTGGAATCAGTTTTCAATGTGTCTATTTGGTCTTCCATGCCACGGCAGCACACTGATCTTTGGCTCAGTTTTCAGTGCATCTATCTTTGATCAATCTTCCACACAACCCTCTCCCCACCCCCACACCCCCACAGACAGACAGGCAGAAAAACAGACACACATTACATACTTGGGTTCGTTTTTCAGGGCGTCTATCTCAGTCTTCCAGGCCATGGCAGCACACTGGTCTCTCAGCTCGGCCATACGGTCCAGATATTCCAGACCTCGCCCCAACTCATCCTCCAACAGCTTAATGTCTTCACTCTGAAAAAACAACACATCTCCAATTAGTTTTCTTGAGAGGGAAGTTTTGGGATGCTGTCACATGCCTATTAATCACATCCCTTTGCCTAAGAACAATAACAAAAGTGTAAAAAAACCCACAATAACTCTAAAGACACCAACTCAAAGAAATGGCAAAGAAAGATAATTCTGGAGATTGCAATAGATCTAATTTTAGCAGGCCTCTGTTGGCTGAAGTCAACCGTAAATTGTGTGACCTAGGTTGAAACAAAAGGCTTGAATAAAAGTAATACTATGGCCGTAAGCTTGTGGTGCAGTTTGAAAAGGTAGGTTTTGACAACTGCTTTTAAATAATGGTAAAGACAGGATATGACGAATTTCACGTGGCAAGGAATTCCAAACTGAGGGGGCCGAAAAGGAAAAGCAGCGCTCTCCAAACATGTTTGTTCCGAGTACTTGGACCGCAGAGAATTTTTGGAATCTGCAGAAGACTGCAGTTGCCATGTAGACAGAAAGCGTGTCAGAAATGCAGGTCGGGGCATTTGAAGGAAAATAAGAACGACTTATTCTAACCTGCCAGGTGTCAGCGACGTGGTGCGATTTGCCATGCGGCGTGTAGCAGTGGTAGCGCCCCCCGGTGGCGCGGGCCAGGTCGTGGAGGAACTGGTTGGCGTCGTTGTCGTGGCAGTTGAAGGAGATGGTGTGCACCGGCACACACTTCGCCATCTGCACCTGGGTCAGAATGGTCTTGGACATCTGTGACAGACAAGACGCTTCAGTTCAAGGACACTCGGGGCAGTGGGTGGATGCCTCGTGCCTCCATACGGGGAGCTGGACGACCCCGACCCCTCCACCAGTCTCTCCCCGTGGGGATACCGGGGGGAGGGGGGTGGGGGGGCTGATACTCATTTCACGTCCTGCCTTGCCTTTAAAGACAACATCCGCGGGGTCACGTCGACCATTTCTAATCCCGGAAGCGAAACCACCGGAAGTACACAAAGATTCAAGGGACATCACTAGCTTTGATAGCTGACGACAGTGCCGACAAACGCTACGCCTTCGATCAGTTTATTTTCTTGTTTTCTTCACACTTGTTTATAGGTGTTGGTGGAGCCCCAATAGGTAAGAGCACACACACACGATTCACCATGTAACCACACACGCATACGTACACACACACACACTAGATTCATCATGTAACCACACACGCACGCATGCGCACATGCACACACACACTCACAGACGCACACACACAATAGATTCATCATGCAACCACACACACACACACACACGCACACTCACACTCACAAACACACACCTGATCCGGCCTCCCATCGGTCAGCAGATACACGGCCTGGGTGCGGCTATCAGCCAGCGCGGTCTGCAGAGCGGCATAGGTGTTGGTGGAGCCCCAGCAGGTCAGCCCCTGCACCCACTTCCACGCAGACTGCAGCGCCCCCTCACTGACGCTCGTCAGTCGGTCGCGCCAGCAGTTGACCTTGGAGTTGAAGGCCGCGAGGTTGAACTGGGACTTGTGCCGCAATTGTTCCTGTAGTAAAAGAAATGACAAAGAACAAAATCAACACAAAACACGGCAAAGGCCCCAAACTAGAAAGCACTAAGACCTTATTTACTTCCATCGGTCTGTCAACTCAGACTTCAGTTGAACTTCAACTTCAACTTCAGTTGAAGGTCAACTCTGAAGTTGAACTTGGGACTTGTGCCGCAGTTTTTCCTGTAGGAATTATGCCGAAAACCACGTCAGCAATTGTGTCAACAAGAATACAACTGTTATCCACTATAATGTGAATTTATCCCCCCGTGGGGATACCGGGGGCTCTTTTGTGTAAATAGTTCCCCTTCCTTCTGGAAGTTCTGTGCTTGTAACTTCCTCTAATCTGTCACTCTCTTTGACTCTGCCTTTTCCCTTTGCTTACTGTCATCTACTATCTTTCTGCCTTACCGGCCCATTCTCCTACTGCCTTTTTTCACGAAACACTTTCAAAAACATTTCCTCCAGCCGAAGTCGGACTTGCTGGGCCTAACTATTTCTTAGTTAGGCGCATAACAGCAGCATGACGCATCTGCGCTCATAATTGACAGAAAACTGTCTGAGCAATCGAAGAAGAAGAAGATTTGAATTTATATAGTGCTCTTTCTCACAATCATGAGCTCAGTGCGCTTTACATCGAGAACGCTACCACCTTAATTGTCAAACGATTCGATACATTACTGCACAATATAACACAATATAATACCAAACATCGATACTACCGTTCGTTCATCGTGAGATGTTCTATCTTGATATTTCTTCTTCTTCTTCTGCGCTCCCAGGCCATATGGCCATAATGGGTAAGGTACATATGTGTCCGGTTTTTCAGTTTTCACTGGTCTCCCCACTGCGTACAGCCAACACATTCCGATTTCGGAGGAGCTCAAAGGAGAAAAATTATTTGGAAGATTTTTTTTTTAAAAAAGGCAGGAGAATGGGTCAATAAGTCAGAAAGATAGTAGATGATAGAAAGCAAAGGGAAAAGGCAGAGTCAAAGAGAGTGGCAGATTAGAGGAAGTTACAAGCACAGAACTTCCAGAAGGTGGGGGAGCTTGATATTTCAAAAACTTCAGGACTTCAGGACGTACCTCCAGGATCGTCCCACTACCTTTAGAGTTATTAATGTCCCACATGAGCCTGCTCCGAGCCAGAGGATGTTAATCGGACTTTCATTCAAAGAATACCACACGATATCATATTCTTCTTCTTAGATCGCTCAGACAGTTTCCTGTCAATTATGAGTGCAGATGCGCCTAACTAAGAAATGAAATAGTTAGGCCCAGCAAGTCCGACTTCGGCTGGAGGAAATCTTTTTGAAAGTGTTTTTTGAAAAAAGGCAGGAGAATGGGCCGGCAAGGCAGAAAGATAGTAGATGACAGTAAGCAAAAGGGAAAAGGCAGAGCCAAAGAGAGTGACAGATTAGAGGAAGTTACAAGCACAGAACTTCCAAAAGGTGGGGGAACTATTTATACAAAAGACCCCCCGGTATCCCCACAGAGGGCAGACTGTAACCCTTGTTCCATATATTATTATAATATGACTAAAAATACAGTAAGAAACTGCTACAACAAAATCAAAATCTTACGTAAAAATTGCCAGGATCTTAATTACAATATGATATAACTCATAATACAACAGAATCCAAAGCATAATGTACCTGCATGAGAACCAGCAGTTGTTCTTTCACAAACTGCATGCTGTGCTGCATGGAGGCCGATGTGTCGATCAGAACGTAGATGTCATCCTCCACCACTGTGCCGAACAACGCTCGACTGCCCTGCTGCAGCCAGTCCACTCTGTCCGCAAAGAAACAACGCAGGTAAACAGAGGGGCTCCTACGCCTTGGCTTAAGCTAACCCTTTCACCGCCAAAGTCGCATTTTAGCACCACAGTGGTTTAACACCTATGTCACTAAAAGGCATCAAATCTGGGCTCTATTATCCAAAGACCCTATTGTATTAGTTTGGGGAAGTAAGGATAGACCTTATTTTATATACAGAGCTTAATCTAGGATTTCTGAAAAAAAAGGGGGGCAGTCCCCCCCTCATATAAAAAAAAAAGGGGGCACTCCCCCCTATCCAACCCCACATCACATACATAAGAACCAGTACCTCCCCCACCCTCGTACACAGACTTTTCTTCGTTGGAAGTTCAGTTTAACGTCGCGTATCGGCTTTCGCCATGTACGACGGGCTGAACAAACCAACCAGGATATAAACAAAAATTTATGTTCCTGAATCACTGTCTTAGCCAAAAGGCCGAGAAGCGATCAGAATTTGAACATAAGAGTAAAAAAAAATTTCTTCGTCAGCCACGGCCACTTTTTCAACCAGAAATTTTGGAACTGATGTTCCTTTGCACTGCCACTGTTGTCATTCTTTTCTGACGTTTTAGATGTAGAAGCCTTTTCTTCGAGGTCTTCACACTCGCTTGGAACAGGATTTTTTTTTCATTTTGAAGAACATTCAAGATGGTGGCCGAAACTCTCGTAACTTCCTGTCGATAGAACGAGAACGCGATTGGTTGATTAACACTAACATTTTGTCAAGAACCAATGAAATGTTGAGAAATCCTTCACTCCTGCTCGATACTTTCAGTTTGTCCAGACAACGGGTTTAGCAGACGACGAAGGTCTTCCCGCATCGATCGGTAAAAACTGCGGGCCATTCTGCAAATGTGCGGGACTCGGCCCGCTCCCCGCGCCGATTATCGCGGGAAGGAACAAAATTTCGGGGGATTTTACCAATCCCGCGCTCTAGATTAAGCTCTGTATATATGTCACAGATGAACCGCAATACTACAGAAGGAATTTGTTCTCTACCCAGGTAAATTTAATGGCAATTTTTTGACTGAAATATGGCTAGCGGTGAAAGGGTTAAGGCTGTGTCAAACCAATTAACATAGGCTAGAACACCAAGGCTACATCAAAATGTTGTCATGCTCTGCACAGTTATGCGGGGATTGTCTTTAGCCACGATAAGCTCCTAGCATAACAGCATCAGTATCCCAAATCCTCCGAAGTCAGAGTGTGGCTACCCACGTGGCGGGGTAATCAAAAAACGGTCACACACGTAATGTTCTCATCCCTAGCTGGTGCATGTGTACCACAGTGTTCAAGTGCTTCGGCTGTTGGTATGATCCCTGGAGTCTTTAAGCCAGGGTACGACAACAACAACAGATGGGCTCCTAGTTTGGCAGGGTTCGCACAGATGTTTCATCCCAAAGTTCACAACTTTCAAAGACCCTTTATCCTATTTTCAAAGACCTCTGTTCAGTGTTGTTTGTCAGTAGCGGGCTTTCACAGCCACTTCCAGCTTTCTTCTAATTTATGTGTAATTCTCCAGTTATGTACATCATTTATTTGGTGGTGGTGTGTGTGTGTGTGTGTGTGTGTGTGTGCGTGTGCGTGTGCGTGCGTGCGTGCGTGCGTGTGCGTGCGTGTGTGCGTGTGTGTGTACTTGCATGCATGCATGCGCTCTTAACCCTTTCACCTCCAGCCATATTTCAGCCAAAAATTTCCATTGAATTTACCTGGGTAGAGAAACAAAATCCATCTGCAGTATTGGGGATTCTTCCGTGACATACATAAAACAAGGTCTATCCTTACTTCCCAAAACTAAGACAATAGGGTCTTTGGATAATAGACCCCAATTTGATGCCTTTTAATGACACACTAGCGCAACGCCTAGTACTGGTAACGCCGAGTACCGGTAACGCCTAGTACCGGTAACGCCAAGTACCGGTAATGCTGAGTACCGGTTTCGCCGGGTCCACGAAATATTATGTTATTACTTTTGTGTCTCTCCCTCCTTCTATCTTCTTCTCTCATCCCGTTCTACCCCCCACCGCACCCACCCACCCCCCGCGTAACCATCCCCCCACCCCACCCATGACCCTCTACTCCCAACCCCCACCCCATACACACAGCACACGCGTTAACCTCACTTCTCTCATCCTGTTCCTACCCCCCCACCCGGCACCCCCACCCCCCCCCCTAACCGCTGGAAGACAATAGCGGAGAATAGCGCGATATTACTTAGTACGTCGCTACAGTAATCCTCGCTAAACTCATCTCCGCTGTGCCACCTTTTTCTTGCTGGCGGGCAGTCGTTTCTGTGCATAGTGTTGAACTGAACGTCCGTTTGGCATCGGCGCAAATTGGCTCATATCGCGTGCATTTACAAACGGATGCTGTCGACATTTTGCACCAAGATAGTCCCTATCTCCGGTCATGCAGGTTCCAAATTTCAAGTCACTGTCTGGTCTGGTTATGCCGCGGTTTGTGAAAAGGTGAAGCGGCGTATATTGCGCGCTTTTCTAAATCGATTCGCTTCCGGTTTGGCACACAGATAGTCCCTGTCCCCGGTCATCTACCTTCCAAATTCGAAGGCAATCCGTCCAGGAATACCGGAGATACGGGCGCCGAGAGGCCAGTGGATACGCATTTCGCGCATTTGCCAAACCGCGCAAATGACACGGCCGCCTCGGTTGCCGTTGCCATCGCCCCGTTAGGGCTCATAGCAAATTTGAAGCGATTCGGTCAAAAAACGGCGGAGTTATAAGGCCCGTTTTGTGTTTCAGACACACACACGGACACTTGCCTTTTTATTATATGTCTTAAATCACTGTGGTGCTAAAATGTGACATTGGCGGTGAAAGGGTTAATAATTGATTTAATGTACTCCTTAATCAGCAGCAAATGTTGTGGAAGAATTTGTTTTTTAAATCTTGTTATTTAACGGACAATAAAGTTTTTTGGAATTGAATAAAATGTGTTGAAGTGAACTGAATCGTTCAAGCATCGATGCCTGACCTCTGCTGGATGGCCTTGAGCAGGATGGCCATGCGTTGCTCGTACTGTCGGTGGACCTCAGGGGTGACGTGGACGTGCACCACCCGGTCGTCCTTCCACCGCAGCACGGGGAAGTTGTGGCAGTACTTGGCATTGATCAGCTTGTCCTGGGACACCTGAAGGACAATATGAGATAGTTATAGTACAGTACAATACAATACAGTACAATACAATACAACACAATACAGTACAATACAATACAGTACAGTACAATACAACACAATACAGTACAACACGGGGAAGTTGTGGCAGTACTTGGCATTGATCAGCTTGTCCTGGGAGACCTGAAGGACAAAATAGTACAATGCAATACAATACAATACAATATGATGCAATACAGTACAATACAAAACAGTACAATACAATGCAATACAATACAGTACAATATAATACAGTACAATACAATACAATACAATACAGTACAGTACAATACGACTCACAGCGTCTGTCTGCTGATTGGTCGGTTTCTCCAGCAGCCCCACCACCCCATCCTGGTGGCGGAAGGCCACGGAAGACAGGACTTCCGCCAGGCCCATCTTGCGCGCATCGATGCCGTACACCTCCAGCCATTGCTTGGAACTCATGTACTGCTCTTCCTTGGCTTCCACCGCAGCCTGTTCCGCCTTCACTTGCTCTGCCACTGGATAAAAGAAAGGGACAAAAATCTGTATAGAAATACCGTCCAACAGATGCCATAACCCTTCATTGGATGTAAAAAGCATCGTTGTAGAGCTTAAAATGCCATAATTTACCAGTTTTCGCAAAGAAACGTCCAAACACAACAACCGGAAGTTGCAAAAACGGAAGTTCGATTATTTGAGTAGGGAGCCAACTCTCGTTTATGACAGCAGTAATAAAGCTTTCAGTTACAAAGCAGAGCGTTGATACAGTGGAAGCAGAAACATTTTAACAGACGCTGGTGATCTAAATCTTTTCCAATATCGAACTGGAGATCCACAAATTGACATCCTATTATGATAATGCCTTAAAGGGTATGCAACCCCCTTCAGTACTCTATACATTACACTGTTTATTGATATGAATGCACATGTAGGTAACACAGGTACTCATCTAGCCACTATCTAGAACTCATGCCCAGTTCTTCTTTGTTTTCCACTGCAGCCTGTTCTACTGGTACTTGCTCTGTGCGACTCGATAAAAGATTGGGGAAAAAACCCAAATACAGTGGAACCTCCCTTATAAGACTCCCTCCAATATAAGACCTACTTCTATGAGACATTTCCGTTCTTTGTAAGTATTAAAAGTACCTCCTTTATAAGACCTCATTTTGGATGATTTTTGAAGTTCTTATAAGGGAGGTTCCACTGTATAGAAATCAACAGATTTATGCAGCAGTAGGACTACTAAAGCAGCCAAATCTTAGCCAATACTTAGCCAATTCTCAGCCAACATTTAGCCAATACTCATGTACTGCTCTTCTTTGGTTTCCAACACACCTTGTTCTGCCTTCACTTGCTCCGTGACTTGATAAATAAAATAAAAAGAGAAGAGTTTGACCTTTATGTTCTTTATTGCGTAATACTGGTAGCACAGACAGTGATCATATATCTATAATACTCCTCCAGCCACTATTCAGAACTCATGCTCTGTTCTCATTTGGTTTCAAATGTCCTCTTCTGCCTTCACTTGGTCTGTAACTTTACAACTGAACTAAAAAGCATCAAAACGCTACACTCACACAAGCACATGAAGATGAAATAAATAATAATAAACGCAGCGAATGAAACCAAATTTTTGTCTTTAAAAAGACTCTGATGAGGTGAATGAAGACAACACACTGAACTTAACAACGACCGCAGTGAGTGGATGACGCATACCCTAAGTGAATGTCTACACTATTGGAATAGCATGGGTGCACACACAGCCACCGCTTAAAGAAGCAGAACTCATGTATTGTGCCTCTTTGGTGTCCGCCACAACCTAATATGCTTTCACTTTATCTGCAACTTAATTTAACCCTTTCGCTGCCAATGTCGCATTTATGCACCACAATGGTAACACCCATGTCATTCAAAGGCATCAAATCAGGGTCTGTTATCCGTATACCATATTTTCTTGATTCTGGGAGGAAAGGATGGGCCTAATGTTATACATGTCACAGAGGAATTCTCAATATTGCAGATCATTTTTTTTCTCTACCCAGTTAAGTTTAATGGTATTTTTGGGCTGAAAGATGGCTGGCGGCGAAAGGGTTAAACACACACCAATGCACGGCTTTACCCAAAACAATCCAAATACTCTCGGCACCTCACACAAAAGAAAAGCGACAGACTAGTTCTTTCCTACTGTCCCAGCATTATACTTTGTGTGTGCCTGTGTGTACCTATCAAATATGACCCAGATAACGCAGACCTGTGTTTGATTTTATCACCTTTAACCCTTTCACCACCAGTCATATTTCAGCCCAAAATTTCCATTAAATTTACCTGGGTAGAGAACATAATCCATCTGCAGTATTGGGGATTCTTCTGTGACATATATAAAATAAGGTATATCCTTATTTCCCAAAACTAAGACAATAGGGTCTTTGGATAATAGACCCCAATTTGATGCCTTTTAATGACATAGGTGTTCAATCACTGTGGTGCTAAAATGCGACTTTGGTGGTGAAAGGGTTAATAATTGTCACTCCACAATGGTGATACTGACTCTCTCCAACAAAACTGAGGTCCTTAGCGTCTGTGTACTGGTGTTGTTTTGGCCTTTTACTCAAATGGCTTTTATCACTGGTTGACTTTAGCCTGTAGAAAGGGCCAACAGTAAATGAGAGCTGTGCTATAAATGATATTCTACAGTATTGGAATATCATGCTACAGCTTAGTCTTTCGTGGAATACTGTGAATCTCTAACTAGGGGGTATTTGCACTGGGTCTGGTGCTGCAGCCAATGGGATTGGTTGGCCCCAATGCCAACTCTCGTCCTCAATTCCCTTTGGCCGAGAGAGTGGGGATGTACCTTGGGCAAGGCATCTCCACTATAGACCAATTGTATCCCAGCCTGTCAGAATAGCAGCTGCCCCCCTCTGCTATCTGGCAGTCATTGTCGGAAACGACAGACAGGTAACAACACTGGCGTTGTTGCAATTGGACATCTTTGTATACCATCCATTTTTTTTAATGTATTTATGTATTTATTATTTGCTGTACAGTTTTATAGATTTATTCCAGGACTTACCATATTTTTCAGACTATAAGGCGCACACCCAGAAATGTTTACACAAAATTCAGATTTTGTTCTTATATATTCCTACTATATTATCAGTCACATTAGAAGGCGCAGGGGTCTCAGTCTGGGAAAAACATTTCGCATTATAGTCCATAAAATACGGTACTCATGATTTATCCAAGCCACCGATTCTTCTTTTTTTTGGTGCTGTCCCATCTTTTGTGCCGTACAGTGGCGTTGCTCCCACGCCGCTCATTCCGAGTCCCAACTCGCAGAAAGCCACCGATTCTTACCTCAGTACTACACCAAGAACAACTTAATGATCATATTCAGGGGGATGGTCACTTGTTCATGGCAGAGCAATTGTCTTTTACAACCCTATGTTGCCTGGCACATTGGTAGATGGATATGAAAGTTTGCTCTTCGAAAACGAACCAAGCAAAAGGGTAATTCAAACTGTGGTAGTCTAGTGACTGATTCTACCTTCCGTGGCTCTGTTTTAATGAACACAATATATAGGATAGTTGAAACACACAAGCA
>CM065691.1:56444785-56454785 GCA_017654935.2 Phymorhynchus buccinoides
TGCGTACGTGTGAAACCTGCACAAGTTTAGAGCGGCGAGATGGTAGATAGAGAGAGAGAGAGAGAGAGAGAGGAGTGAGAGAGAGAGAGAGAGAGAGAGAGAGAGAGAGAGACGAGAGAGGGGGGGACAGTGCGGGGGATGATGGGTTCTGGGTCGTAGACCGTCCGTTTCTCGTCAGTAACTGCGTACGCGTGAAACCTGCACGAGTTTAGAGCGGAGATGTGTTAGAAAAAGAGAGAGAGAGAGATAGAGAGAGAGAGATGTAGAGAGAGAGAGAGAGAGAGTGAGATGAGAGTAGAGAAAAGAGAGAGAGAGAGAGGTAGGAATGTGAAGAGAGAGAGAGGAGAGAGAGGTGGGTGGGGATGATGGGTTCTGGGTCGTAGACGTCCGTTTTCTGTCAGTACTGCGTACGCGTGAAACCTGCACAAGTTTAGAGCGGAGATAGTAGTTTAGAAGAGAGGAGTAGAGTAGAGAGAGAGAGAGAGGAGAGAGAGAGAGAGAGAGAAGAGAGAGAGAGAGAGAGATGAGAGAGAGAGAGAGAGGAAGAGAGAGGGAGAGAGAGAGAGAAAGAAGAGAGAGAGAGAGAGATAGAGAGAGAGAAGAGAGAGAGAGAGGAGAAGAGAGAGAGAGAGAAGAGAGAGAGACAGAGAGAGAGAGAGAGAGAGGGGGGGGGGCAGGGCGTTGGGGATGATGCAGGTTCTGGGTCGTAGATGTCCGTTTCTGTCAGTACTGCGTACGCGTGAAACCTGCACAAGTTTAGAGCGGAGATGTGTGTTAGAAGAGAGAGAGACGAGAGAGAGAGAGAGAGAGAGAGAGAGTGAGAGAGAGAGCAAAGAGAGAAAGAGAGAGAGAGAGAGAGAGAGAGAGAGAGAGAGAGGAGCAGAGAGGCAGGGGGGGGGGAAGGTGGGGGGTGATGATGGGTTCTGGGTCGTAGACATCCGTTTCTGTCAGTACTGCGTACGCGTGAAACCTGCACAAGTTTAGAGCGGAGATGTGTTAGAAAGATGAGAGAGAGAGAATAGGAGAGAGAGAAGAAGAGAGAGAGAGAATGAGAGAGTAGTGAGAGAAGAGAGAGAGAAAGAGATCATGAGAGAGAGAGAGAGAGAGAGAGAGCGATGGAGAGAGGAGGGGGGGGGGCAGGGGTTCTTGGATGCATAGAGGTCCGTGCCGGTCGTCGTTACGTCCGTCTTACTACAAGTACTGCGTACGCCGTGAAACCTGCACAAGTTAGAGCCGAGCGTGAGATGTGGATAGAAAGAGAAGAGAGAGAGAGAGATAGAGACCGACGAGAGAGAATGAGTGAGAGATAGAGGAGAGACTAGAGAGAGAGAGAGAGAGAGAGATGAGAGAGAGAGAGAGAGAGATAGAGACGAGAGACAGCAGACGAGAGAGAGAGGAGGGAGGCGGGCTCGGGGGGGGGACAGCACAGGGGGGGGGATGATGGGTTTCTGGGTCATAGACATCATCCATCCGGTTTCTCGTCAGTACTGCGACTATGGTGTGTGAAACACTGCCACAAAGTTGAGAATGGAGATGTGTTAGAAAGAGCAGAGAGAGACTTCAGACTTCAGACATTTTATTTTACCAAGGAAAATAATTTAGGCTGGGCCTAGTCTTCCATTCTGTCCTTGGTTCTAAGCATGCAATACATAGCTAATTACTATAAATGAGAGAGAGAGACGGAGAGAGAGAGAGACGAAGAGAAGAGAGAGAGAGAGAGAGAGAGAATAGGGGGTGGGGGGGTGGGGTAGGGGGTGAAGGGGATAGATAAAGGAGAGAAGAGAGGAGGAAGGAGGAAGCGGAAGTGAGAACAGAGATTGAGCGGGACCGACACGGAGGGACCTCGGCTGGCTGGGCCGAGTTCTCAGTTTTCTTCTTTTCTTCTTTTTCTTCTGTCCACTTTCTCCTTGTTGATAAAATTATTGTCTCGTACCATTCTCTGCTAGATCCTCCAAAATTGTAACAGCGACATAATAGCCAAAAGTGACTGTGGAAAACTGGTTGCTATACGGAAGGAAGGAAGGAAGGGGAGAGGGAAAAACAGAGGAGAGGGAGAAGGAGAGGGAGAAGGAAGAGGGCAGAGAGAGAAGACAGGAGGGTAAGCATACAAAGAGGCCAGAGACAGAGATACAGAAGTAAAACATACACTGAAAAAACACAGTCTGTATAGGCTGAAACACACACAGAGCTTCAGATTGTTTTTTGCAGACTTCAGCGGGTCATATGACCCCATGCGCTGCACAAATGAAGTGTCAATTACAAAATGATGACCACTTATACGTGAATGCTGAATAGCGTCTTCCCCAGCGGGCGATCCCGAGGAGACGGCGAAATACTGAAAGTCGGTCGGTCTATTGCATAAATAGTTCCCCACCTTCTGGAAGTTCTGTAGCTTGTAACTTCCTCTAATCTGTCACTTCTTTGACTCTGCCTTTTCCCTTTGACTTACTGTCATCTACTATATTATCCTTTCTAGCCCTTTACCGCATCCATTAACTACTGCCTTTTTCAAGAAACATTTCAAAAGATTTATACCTCACCCCCCCCCCCCCCCACTGCCTGAAGTCGCGACATGCTGGCGACTATGTTTAGCACAAAACGCGCAGACATGACACATCTGGTTAATAATGACAGAGAAACTGTCGCATGAGCCGACGCCGCACAAGAAGGATAATGCGTTTCTATGTGTGCCACACATGAATAAGACACTTAATTAGTTGTATCTAGCCAAAAAAAAAAACAAGGCGTTAACAAAAAATTCACTTTCAATGTTTTTCTACGTGGCCTATTTCAAGTTCCTCCCTTGTGCTTTGTCATTAGCTCGTAAGCACAAATAAGGAATGGCTATGCCACAATCTAGAAAGCCACTTCACAACGATTCTTGTCGTTTGCATATTGCACCTGAACGGTTTCTGCGTTCCCCTGATCCCATCATGTGTAGGGCAAACGGAGAGAAAAGAGAAACGATAGGACGATAAGGAAACTGATTCATGTTCGATGGCTTCTATTTTTACGCTTCTAGTGTTTTATAGTTGGATTTCACCCTTTTTTTTCCTTTTCCTCCCTCACTCTCTTATCCCATCTCTCTCTCTCTCTCGTCTATCTCTCTCTCTCTCTCTCAGCTTTTTTTCTCTTTATCTCTTCTCTCCCTCTCTCTCCCTCTCTCTCTCTATCCCTCTCTCCTTTCCTGACTCTCTCTCCTCCCTTCTACGTTTCCCTGCTCTCCTCCCCTCTTTTCCCACCTCTCCCTCCTCCCCATCTCCCTCTTACCCTTCCCTATCTCTCTGTCTCTGTCTCTGTCTGTTTTGTCTGTCTGTCTGTTTCATGGCATGTCTCTGTCTGTCTGTCTGTCTGATCTGTCCTGTTCTGTCTGTCTGTCTGTCTGTCTGTCTGTCTGTCCTTCTTCCTTTCTGGGACAGCTCCCTTCCTCCCCTCTCTCAAATCCTCCTCTCCTCTCTTCTCTTCTCTCTCTCGCCCTTCTCTTCTCTCACTCCATTCTCTTACTTAGTTACAGGTCGTCCTATCAGTTCTCAAATCGTTGCTCTTTTCCGCAACGGGCTGTGTTTGGTTGGGTTTCCCGTGAGCTGTGTTGTGTTGAGTATCAGTGTGGTTGCGTGCGACACAAGCGTGTGCTCTAGTTTCTACATAGATGTGTGTCTCTCTACTTGTCTCTTTCTTTGTCTGTCCCTCTGTCTGGCTCTCTGTTTCTCCGTCTCTGTCTTTCTCTGTCTGTCTGTCCTGTGATTCTGTCTCTTTCTCTTTCCTTTCACCCCCCCCCCACCCTCTCTCTATTTCTCTTTCTCTCTCTATCATGTATAAGTGTGGGTGTGGAGTGTGATTTGTTAATAGTGTGACCTGGGCGTCTTTAAGTGTCCATCAGTGTGAGTGTTTCAAGTTGTTTGCGAAAGGGTACTGTAGATTATGTCATTCATTATTTGGGCGTGATTGAGAAATTGACTGAGGGATCAGGGAAGGGGGGTGTTGGTCAATGTTTGATGCATACTTTTTGTTCATTGTGTTTACTATTCATTCTAGTGATTTCTGTAAAGCGCTTAGAGCTTAAAGATTAGTAGGCGCTATAAAAGTTGTCTTAATAAATAAATAAATCAATCATTGTGAAGTTGAAAGAGCTGCACCCATGCAGGGGTGAAGGTCCACCTACCTTCCTCCAGTGACGGTGGCAAAGTTACGAAGGAAACCTTGACGGTGTCCGCACTGTTACAGTTGAAGGACACCACGTGTACAGGGATCTTAAGCTCCACGTCTCTCACCTATATACAAACAGGACATATACATTGCATCAAAGTTGGATATTACAAACAGTGACATATACATTATAAAAGTTCAATATACAAACAGGACATATATTTTGCATCAAAGTTGACAAATATACAAACAGTGACATATACATTGCATCAAAGTTCAATATACAAACAGGACATATACATTGCATCAAAGTTCAATATACAAACAGGACATATACATTGCATCAAAGTTCAATATACAAACAGGACATATACATTGCATCAAAGTTCAATATACAAACAGGACATATACATTGCATCAAAGTTCAATATACAAACAGGACATATACATTGCATCAAAGTTCAATATACAAACAGGACATATACATTGCATCAAAGTTCAATATACAAACAGGACATATACATTGTAATTTGCATCAAAGTTCAATATACAAACAGGACATATACATTGTAATTTGCATCAAAGTTCAATAGCAGATTTAATGAATATTAGGTTAAACCACCACCATCACCACCACCACCGATCCTCCACACAACACAGGATGTAAAAAAGCTTTATGAAGCTTATTCTTTTATCAGTCAATAAAGATTCATTTTGACTTGACTTGACTTGACTTGACACACACACACACGCACACACGCGCACACACATATGCACACACACACACACACCACGCACGCAACACACACACACACACTCACACACACACACACCACACACACCACACAGGCCGCACCACACAACACACTCACACCACACACGCACCACACACACACATACATTGCAGCAACACACAGACACCCACTCTCTCTCTTGTCTCTGTTGTAGTAATTCCTAAAAGAAAATCAATTCACTGACACCCAGCAAAAAATAATTATTTAAAAAAATCAATAAATTCTCTACTCACAAGTAGACTAACACAGCAGGCAAAGGGATGCAACTCTTCTGAACGAAATAGAGTGGACTTTAAAAGATTATCTCCCATTGATTACAGCGAAAAGGCTCAATTTTACATAATTATTATCCATAAAAAGTGATAAAATCATGCTGGTAATATTACTGCTCAGGTGATTCTAAAGAGACGATTCAAAACCGACAACAAAAAGCATCAATACAACAGCTTTTTTTTTCTTTGCATGAACGCTAGTCAGAAGGGCCTGGATATGACCTCCCAATAGCATAGAAGACAGCAGCTTAGCTATTGCGGAAAGCAGGGTTAAAGTTTACAGAAGAAAGAGATGAACATTACCGTAATTTTCGGGTTATTAAGGCAATATGTTTTTCTCCAAATTCGACCTATGCGCCTAATAAACGAGGGCGCCCGGATTAGTGAAACAAAATCGTGAGAAGAGAGGCAATCGATTGCCGTACTCAGTACAGTCTACTGTGAGTCAAAGACATCGAAAGTGGTCACGAGTCGCCAGATACGACGAATACTCACGTTTTTTTTATGCTCATTTGCAAAATCCCTATTATCATCCCGGACCCGAGATACCGTCCAACAGATGCCAAAACCCTTAATTGGATGTAAAAAGCATCATTTTGTAGAGCTTAAAATACCATGCCAGAATTCTATAGCAGTTTTTTGCGAAGAATAACCCTGTTGTCCAAACACAACAACAAGGAAGCAGCCCAAACGGAGGAAGTTTGATTATTTGAAAGGGGACGCCAAACCAACTCTCGTTTATGACAGCAGTAATGGCGGTCAGTAAGGCCATTATTCAACAGGACGCCCGTACGGACTTCAAAGTTTGGACTTTCTTTTGCGAGGTATCGCCTTATAAACGAGGGGGCAGCTTTTACTTTAATTTTGTCAGATTTTTCTTGACTTTTTTTGAAAAATGCCCTATTCACCTTATACACACAAGCACCTAATAATCCGAAAAATATGGTACCTTCTCAAGGATGAGCTCTCGTCCACAATCGATGGATGTTCCTTCGGTGAAGAGGTAGACTGCCTCGTTCTGCAATGCATAAAGTGTACATTAGAATAACATTTTATGAAGAATTTTTTTGTGTGCTTGGCTTATTTTTCTATTTTTCTACAAAGATCAGGTTTGCTGTACATTTTATTTTTTTCTTGCTTGTCTTTTTTTTTTAGCTTTGACGCCATGTGATTAAATATATCGGACCAAAACTGTGCAAGGATCATAAAAAGTAACTCTTGCTCCTCTCTCCCCCCCCCCCCCCCCCCCCCTCTTTCTTTCTCTCTCTTCCCCCCCCCCCTTTTCTTTCTCTCTCTCCCCCCCCCTTCTTTCTCTCGCTCTATTTTTTCTGACACACTCTCTATCTCTTCTCTGTCTGTCTCTCTCTCTCTCTGTCTCTCACAGTCTGTCCAACAGAGCTCTCAGCACGGCCTCTGCACAAGCCGTGTTGGACACAGGGGCCAGGCGATCCAGACCCCACATCCACTGAATGGCCGACTCCACCGTGCCGTAAGAACAGGGCATGCACTCTGCACTGAACAGCTCGATGTCCCCTCAGAGCCCCTGCAAAGACAAACAGAAACGGAAACGAAGAAATTTAACCCCACAAACAAACAAAAAGCGTTACCATATTTTGCGGACTATAAGGCGCACCTCCCAAATTTTGCACAAATTTCAGATAGTTTCTTACTATTGTAGCAGTGTACTGAAACAGTTTCATGGCTCCCATGGACCCCATTTGGGGGTCTATGAAGTACTAAAATTCTAAAGGACCCTCTAAAAGAATGTGCAGGGGTCCCAGGGATGCACTAGAAAGTCTTTTTAGCATTCGCAATGCCACTGGGACCCTCTATCCCGCCTCTAGGACCCTCTATACTGTAAGTGAAGGAGTCCCTGGGACCCCTTGTTTTATGACACGACGCGGGTGGGACAAATGGGAGCTCTGAGTTCTCATTGTTCCCTAGGCTTACTTGAAAGCAGACAGTTTTACTCTCTTAAGAGTTACAACACCCCCCTAAGCTCCGTTGCCGAGATTTCTACTTTTTTTGGTTTTGTGGCATGATTAGAATTTCGGACATTTGAATAGATTTTGAATAAGATTAGAAAATATGTGAAACGACCAGGAATATTTTGATTTGGGTGCTCATTTTAACAATCACAAAATGTTGGGATTATTCCATCTAATATAAATAACATTCGAAACAATAGAAAAAAAACCCAAGTGGGATGGCTGTGGTGTAAATTTAATCAGCAAATATTTTGGGCTACTGCCCTTTGCCCATGCCTGTCTCATATATAAATATATGGAATAAAACCTATGATTGTTCCTGGTTCTCCTCATCAAAATCGGACAAGAAATTCTGATGGTAAGAAATTTATCAAAAGGTGTAATACTAATATTAGAAAAAAATGTTTTCAGTAACAGAGTTGCTAACATGTGGAATGAATTTCCTTTTGAGTTAAAATGTGCACCAAATACTAACATCTTCAAAAATCGTCTTGATGAATTTCCAATATTTGTTAGTATATTTAGAAGCTTTGATTAATTTATTTTCATAGGATTTTTTTTTTTTAAACCGTACCTTGACCAAAACAATACCTGCCAATGTTTAAAATGATGGGACTCCTAAAAAGCTTCACGCCTCGTTTTGTCCTGACCTACTACTAAAACCAAACAAACAAAAACAAACAACAGTCAAACAGTCACCTGATCAAGTTGAACTTGGTGATGTGGTGAAACTGCTCCCTCATCACCTGGTCCAGGGCGGAGCGGTACTGGTCGAACTGCTCGGGCGACATGTTGCGGATGTCCATCACTACGGTGACCGCTTTTTCCTCCACCACCCCGAAGAGTCGGCGACTGTCCGACGTGAGCCATTCCAGCCGGCGCTTGTACAGCGAGACCGCTTGCATCAGCCGCTTCCGTAGCTGCAGAAGCTTGTCACGGTCGCAGGATATCTGCGGAAATGACGAAGCGGTCAAAAAAACAGATTTAGGTACAGTGGAACCTCCCTTATAAGACCTTCAAAAATCATCCCAAAATGAGGTCTTATAAGGGAGGGGTCTTATAAGGGAGGTAATTTTAATACTTACAAAGAAGGGCAATGTCTCAGAGAAGTAGGTCTTATGTGGGAGGGAGTCTTTATACTGTGGAACCTCCATTATAAGACGTTTAAAAAACCATCCAAAATGAGGTCGTTATAAGGGAGTCGGTCTTATAAGGGAGGTAATTTTAATACTTACAAAGGGTACTGTGTCTCAGAGATGTAGGTCTTATGTGGGAGGGAGTCTTTATAATGGGAGGTCTTATAAGGGAGGTTCCACTGTATTAGGTATTAGGTTACTTTATAGTCACAGAGACATCTCTGTAAAATTCGGGTTGCTCCCACCTGAAGAGCGCGTCGCAGCCAGAGGCACGCCACCCAATTTAAAAAAAAAAATTTTGCATGTGATTTTGTGTGTGCCTGATGAGGAAGGAAAGGGAGGGGGGGGGTAAATTTTGACCAAATGACAACTTTTTCGTTGCCACTGGGTTTAACATGTGCTAAGTGCATGGGCACACAGGACCTCGGTTTATCGTCTCATCCGAAAGACTGACGGACATAAACATTCGCTTGATATAAATACATAGTCACCAAGTCGAGAGCAGGTATGTGTGCTTTGCGCGCTTAATGGAATGCCACGCGCATGCAAACATCTGCATAACAGCACGGCCTTCCAAGGCTGGTGAAGGCCTGCTCTTGTGCTGGTAGGGCAGGTGGGACCAGTGCGTCTCTGGATCCCATCAGCACCTTCGGGTGTTTCTTGTTCTTGTTCATTGTTCACACATACAAACACTTTCTCTCATAGTCTCAATATTTATCTTTCTGCCTTCTATCTGTCTGTCTGTTTCTCTGTCTCGATCTCTCTCCTCCAGGCTCCTCCTCCTTCCTGTCTGTCTGTCTCTGTGTGTTTATCTTTCGCTCTCTGTCTGTCTCTCTCTCTCTCTCTCTCTCTGTCTGCCTGTCTCTTTCTCTCGGTCTCTCTCTCTCTTTCTTTCTCTCTCTTTCTCTCTGTCTCTCTCTCTCTCTTTCTCTTCTCTCTCTTTCTTTCTCTCTCTTCTTTCTTTCTCTCTCTCTCTCTCATTCTCTCTCCCTCTCTCTCTGTGTGACTCACATTGAAGGTCTTGCCCTCCTCAGCAGTGATCTGTTCATACACGCCATATTTGGAACCAAGCGGACGCTTCAAGCCAGGGTCATAATCTAGAAGTAACAAAAAAAGTAAAAAATTAATAAATTATAAAACATCTCAATCTCAAAAACAAGCAACAAAGCAACATACAGTCAAACCTCTGTTATAAGACCCCTCCATTAAAAGACCTCTCATTTTGTGTGCACATTACCTAATTTCTACCAGAGCCGAACCAACAGTCCCTTTTTTGAGGCTGCAGAACCGAAATCCGCCCGATTTTGTTTCTTCCCTGGTGCCCGATGATACTGATTGCGCCCGCTGAACGCCAGGTCTAGTAGTTTCACTTTCACTTTCTCCCTACCCACAATGCAATATACTAAGTTAGTTCTTCCTTTTCCTGACTCTCAGTGGTCCGTTTTTGGTTCTTACAGCAAGGGAAAGCACCCACTAGTCTTTTTGAACGGATTTTTCGAAGTGACCCCAAATTTTTTTCCTTCTTTCCACGTGACGTGCGCAGTATTGACTCGGCGCGATGCTCGGAGCGCCATTACGGATTTTTTTTAATTCCAATTCATGGTTTGTTGTGTGACAGTGTGTTAGCTTTGGAATGAAAATATCATCATTGCTATTCAATATGC
>CM065691.1:56459785-56460857 GCA_017654935.2 Phymorhynchus buccinoides
AAATTTTATATTTCAGTGTACACTGATCTGGACTGTGTAAATAAAATATAAAAAAAGCTTTTGTTTTCATATCAAGCAAGAAGAATGAAAAACAGACTAAAAGTAAAACAAAAGATGCGTGCAAAAACAGTGGGGGAAACGCTGAAGGTGTGAAATAGTGAATATAAAAAAGGACAAAATATTAATATAGAAAAAGAGAGAGATAAAGAGTAAGACAGAATGAGACAGTGAGAGGCAGTGCAAAAGAAGAGAGAGAGAGAGAGAAGAGGAGGAGAGAAAGAGCAGAGAGAGAGAGAGAGAGAGGACTGGAGAGAGAGAGAGAGGAGAGAGAGAGAGAGGAGGAGAGAGAAAGAGACACACAGAGAGACACAGAGAGAGAGAGAGAGAGAGAGAGGAGAGAGCAGCAATCTGACATATACACAGAGATGGAAAGATAAAAAAAAAAGAGAAAAAAGACTTAGGATATACCAGGACTTAGAAAAAAGGAGATATTCTGGAAATCTAATGAAACTAATACTATTAAATGTGAAAAAAAAATATAAAAAAATTTGAAAATTGAACCCAAAATAATGAAAAAACCAAACAAAACAAAACTCAAAGTAGTGCTAATGACTAATTGTATGCCAATCAGAAACTCCCACTCTTCGCTTTTCCATTCAGATACTGACATTAGTGGAAAAAACAACAAAGTTATTATGAAAATTCTCATTCTTTTAGCACAGAGTGCGAAAAGAACACCAAAATATTTAAAAATTACCACTATGCGAATACTAAAGAAATCAACAAAAATGATACTAGTAACAAAATGCAATATATAAGTAAATATAAACAGTATAATGTCAGATACTCAGGTCAGATACTCAACCACATATATTCCTTTTCCTTCTTTCTCTTGTTTTTAAGCGTAACTTCAAGGATCATGTATAATGTGTCCAGCCGTACGGCTTGTGCACTATCGGAAACTATGCGGCATATCCGCAAATAGTTAATTTGTAAGAAATAATGCGTTTGATGCTTATCGTCGTATTTTTCTAATTTATTTATATTTGCGAGATCAGTGATGAGTTCGAGT
>CM065691.1:56461357-56484492 GCA_017654935.2 Phymorhynchus buccinoides
TCTGTCCCTCTCTCTCTCTCTCTCATCTCTCTCTCTATCTCTCTCTCTCGTCTGCATCTGGCAGGCATTCGGTTGGTGCGGTCCTCCTGACTGTTGTGGTCGGATGGCGGTGTGCAGGAGGAGTCCCTCTGAATGTGTGGATGTGCTGTATCCTATCTGCAACATGACTAATGTTGGAACCGCACTGTGTCATGAAGGAGTCCCCCCTTAATGTGTGATGTGCTGTCATCCCTATCATGCAACATGACTAATGTGGGCAGCCGCACTGTGTGCAGAAGGAGTCCCCCCCTGAATGTGCGATGTGCTGTCAATCCTATCATGCAACAGGACTAATGTAGGGAGGCCGCACACTGTGTGCAGGAAGCAGTCCCCTCTGAATGTGTATGTGCTGTCTTCCTATCATACAACATGAACTAATGTGGGAAGCCGCACTGTGTGCAGGAAGGAGTCCCCCCGAATGTGCGATGTCCTGTCATCCTATCATTCACCAGGACTAATGTTGGAATCCGCCAGTGTGTTTCATGTGTAAGGCCCCTCTCAGTTTCTTGTGACTTTTTACAGCATTGATGATTTGTTTCTGTATCATATTTTTGTGTTTCAATATTTTCCCTTGCATCATGTAGGCCTGAGCATGTGAAATATGGGTAACTCGCAGGGTGCTTTTTCTTTCTACCGATGTTATTTTGGTGCCTTGTTTACTTACCCAAATGTTGGTTCGGTGTTTACTTCAGTACTTGGTCTCCTATCTAGTATCTCTTCTTCTTCGATCGCGCAGGATGATATTTCCTGTCAATATGAGTGCAGATGCGTCATCACTGCATTATGCGCCTAACAAGAAATAGTTAGGCCCAGCAAGTCCGACTCGGCTGAAAGGAAATGTTTTTGAAAGTGTTTCGTGAAGAAAGGCAGGAGAAATGGACCGGTAAGGCAGACGATAATGACAGTAAGCAAAGGAAAAGCTAGTCAAAGAGTGACGATTAGAGGAAGTTACAAGCCAGAATTCCATAAGTGTGGGGGAAAAAAACCTATTTATCAAAAGACCCCCCTGGATCCTCCGGGGGGATCTAATATCTTGTCTTGTAAAGCGCATTTTCAATGAATCGTTGCCGCTATGTACATTTAATACTATGATGTTTAACTGTGTTTTCAGTCCAAGGGTGTTTACGCCTTCCTGATCGAGTCTTCCTGAACGATGTACTACTAACACCGACAACGCAGCCCTCGACCACCGTTCGGGTGGGAGTGGATTTGAAACCTGGAAGGTTTTTTTGGGGTGGTCACATACACTGGGTCCAAGCTGAAGTGAGTGGAGCTATAGTAATGTGTGTGTGTGTGTGTGTTGTTGTGTGTCGTGTGTGTGTGTGTGTGCTTGTGTCTGTGCGTGCGTGTGCGTTCTGTCGCCGTGCGTGTGCGTGAGTAGTGTGTGTGTGTGTGTGTGTGTGTGTGTGCAAGTGCGGGTGGCGTGCGTGCTTGTGTGTGTGTATGTGTATTATCTTCATTTAGTCTTTTATTACTCATAATATGGCTTTCATCACTAAGTTAACATTAGCATGTAGAAAGGGCCAACAATAAATGAGAGCTGTGCTATATAATGCGTGCTGGGTTTCTGAGTGGTGGAGTTTTCGCCCGTGGGCTCTGCAGTCATGAAAAACAGGCTGGTACACCCATGGGGCACTTTCAATTTTCGCAAGGACTCCTTTGCGTCGTATCTAAATGGTCACCAAGTCGAGAGCAGGTGTATTTGCCTTGCGCGCTTTGCCTACACCTTGCATAGCGCATAGCACGGGCTTCCAAGTTTAGGTGAAGGCCTGCTCTTGTGCTGGTAGGGCAGGTGGGTTCAGTGCGTCTCTGGGTCCTATCAGCACCTCCGGGTGTTTCTTGTTCATGATTTTCTACAGTATTAGAATATCATGGTACAGGGTAAGGCCGTCGTGTACACACATAAGCGGATATTCCATGCGGAAACCCGTGCAGGCAATCCATAATTAATAAGTGAAGCAAAGAAAGAAGGGAAAAGATATTGCGCACGTGTCCGAATTTCCCCTATATGCGTAAAGGCTTTTATCCTTCTCTTTTCTTTTCCACTTATTTAGGGTTTTCCGTACGGAACTTACGCGTCCTAATGTGAACCCGGCCTTAGACTTTCGTGGAAGGTAGCGGGGAAAGTTAATGCTTGCTTTGTTTTGTTGTTATTTTTCGGCATCTATTGGGATAGCAACACTACATACGATGTGATGCGATTGCGATGCGATTTGACATTTGCGAGGCATGATTCATGTGAAATTTGACTGTCTAAATGAACCTGATTAAATCCTACTAGTTTTGTTCACTATACCTGTACGCGAATCTGATGAAATGTCAATATGTTTGTATCAGGCATTTTATGTGATTCGTGTATTGGGGTCAACATGAGTATTGTGAGCGGATCCGGATGCTTAGTTATTTTTAGACTGAAATATTTCAGCGTGAATCATGACTCATAGACATCGTCACAGTCGGATCGCAATCGCATCGCATCGTATATTATAGACAAAGAGAGAGAGAGAGAGAGGAGAGAGAAGAGAGAGGGAGAGAGAGAGAAGAGATAGAGAGAGAGAGAGGGGGGGGGGGGAGGGAGGGAGAGATGAGAGAGCAAGGAAGATGAGAGGGAGGGAGGGGGGGGGGGGATCGAGAGAGACGTATAGGGAGTAGAGAGGGAGGGAGGGGGAGAGAGAGAGAGCGAGGAGGGGGCAAAGAGAGAGAGAGCGAGAGAGAGTAGAGGGAGGGAGGGATCCGGGGGAAAAAGAGAGAGAGACGAGAGGACGGGAGGGAGAGGGAGGAGATGTAGGGAGAGAGAGAGGGGCAGGGCGGGAGAGGGAGAGAGAGGGAGAGGGACGAGAGAGAAGTTGGAGTTAGCCGACATGGAGTATGCGGAGAGGGTATGTGAGAGAGGTAGAGAGGTAGTATGAGGGAGGAGGGAGGTTAGGGGAGAGAGAGAGAGATAGGGAGAGAGATCGAGACTAGACAGACAGACAGAGAGACACAGAGAGACAGAGAGACACAGAGACAGACGAAGTGGTGGTATGAGAAATGGGAGTGTGGCTCAGACATTGGATCATAGGATGAGTCCTCTGTCTCTCCCTCTCTTCTCTCTCTCCTCTCTCTCTCTCTCTCTCTCTCTCTCTCTCTCTCTCTCTCTCTCTCTGTCTCTCTCTCTCTCTGTCTCTCTCTCTCTCATTATGTCTATCTCTCTATCTCTGTCTCTGCCTCTTGTCTGTCTATTGTCTGTCTCTCTCTCCTGTCTCTCTCTTGTCTCTCTATTCTACGTCTCTTTCTCCGTTCTCTCTCTCTCTCTCGTCTCTCTGTTTCTCTCTCTCTCTCTCTCTCTCTCTCTCTCTCTCTCTCGGGGGTCTCTCTCTCTCTCTCTCTCTCTCTATCTCTCTCTGTCTCTCTCTCATCATTCTGGTCTCTCTGTCTGTCTGTCTCTCCTTCTCTATCTTCTCTCTCTCTCTCTATCTGTCTGTCTGTCTGTCTGAGTGTAATATGCAAGATGTCTGTTAAGAAAGAATAAGAGGAATAAAAGACAGGGGAGTAAAGGCCTAGCTACATTACATACGATTCGATTCACTGCGACTCGATTATGACATTGGCGAGGCATGATACACGTGAAGTTCTACTGTCTAAATAAATCTGATGAAATCCTAATACTTATATTTGTAGTCTCCCGTACACGAATCAGATAAAATATCTTATTTTTGTATCGGACATATTTTTTTTTTGATTCGTGTATTGCGGTCTACATGAGTAGGGGAAGACGGGGTAAAAAGCGCATGGGCGGGTAAGAAGCCCACCCCAATTATCTCATGAAATGAAGCAAAATTTCAGTCTCATTTTGCCCATGAGACGAGCGTTAATGTCTAGCATTCGTCTCATGGGCAAATTTGACTGAAATTTTCTTTATTTCATGAGATAATTGGGGTGGGATTCTTACCCGCCCATGCGCTTTTTACCCCGTCTTCCCCTATATAGTGAACCGAAAATAGTAGTTTTATGTTTAAGGCCTTAAAGGCCCAGCCACACTGCATACGATTTGACCCCAATACGATGCGGTTGTGACGATGTTTGTGAATCATGATTCACGTGAAATACTTCCGTCTATGAAAATAACTCTACTATTCTCGCTCACTTATACGCATGTAGACCGCAATACACGAATCAAACAAAATGTCCGATACAAAAATAAGATATTTTATCAGCCTCGTGCACGGGAGACTACGAACATCATAATGAACATAACTAGTAAGACTTCATCGGATTTAATTAGACAATAGAATTTCACGTCAATTATGCCTCACAAATGTCAAAATCGGATCGTAGTGAATCATAATGAACACAACTAGTAGGATTTCATCAGATTTTTATTTAGACCGTATAATTTCACGTCAGTCATGCCTCACAAATGTCAAAATCGGATCGTAGTGAATCGATTGGTATGCAGTGTGGCTGGACCTTAGTTCTCTCCTTGCTTAGACTTGACTAACAATGTTCTCACTTCTGTGTAGATTCCAAGGTCGGACTACACGTGGACGGACAGGGTCACTGGGCCCTTGGCAGAGGGTCCCCCGGCAGAGGGTCCCCCGGTGCAGCAACATATGGACGTCAACGTCATCCTGCCCTCCTGCACAATGGCAAGGCTGCCCAGGTGACATCCGCACCCTGGCCCCCCGGCCGTGAGACGGAGAACAACAAGCAATACACCAGACGAGAGAGAGAGAGAGAGAGAGAGAGAGAGAGAGACAGAGGGGAGAGAGAGAGAGAGAGACGCAGAGAGAGAGAGAGCAGACAGAGACAGAGAGAGAGGAGAGGGGAGAGAGAGAGAGAGAGAGAGAGAGAGAGAGGGAGAGAGAGAGAGAGGGAGAGGGAGGGAGAGAGAGAGAGAGAGAGAGGGAGGGAGAGAGAGAGAGAGAAGAGAGAGAGAAAGAGAGAGAGATGCAATAACATTTTATGTTTTTGCTTAGTCAAGGTCGAAAACGAACTTTTTATTTTTCACTGTTTCCCCATGGCAACACAGTGATTGGCAAGTACTATCATTACCAGAGTATCACTCTGTTGACATGTTGACATGAGAAAAAGAGTGAAAAATAACAACGTGTATGTCACGTCGGCTCGACGTCGGCTTTACTAAGCATCCAGTTGAGCATGTTGCTGTTGTTGTTGGCTTACACTGGCTAAAAGACTCCAGGGATCATCCCAACAGCCGAAGCACTTGAACACTACGGTATCAGCTACGGATGTGAACATTACGTGTGTGACCATTTTTGATTACCCCGCCACGTTGGATGTGGTGAATACTACGTCTTCGGGGGATCAGTTTTTATAAATGAATTCGTTGTTTCGTGTGATTATTTGATAACATCATCTGTTTGCACTTCTGAAAGTTGAGGTCATTTATTTAAGAACATTCCTCATAATTTAGACATCGATTGTGATTGTTATTGGGATACAGACCACTTACTTCTTCTTATTCTTCTTCTGCGTTCCCAGGCCATATGGCCATAATGGGTAAGGTACATATGTGTCCGGTTTTCAGTTTTCACTGGTCTCCCTGTTGCGTACAGCCGACACATTCCGATTTCGGAGGAGCTCAAGGGAGAAAAGTTATTTGGAAGATCTTTTTTTTTTTTAAAAGGCAGGAGAATGGGCCAATAAGTCAGAAAGATAGTAGATGATAGAAAGCAAAGGGAAAAGGCAGAGTCAAAGAGAGTGGTAGATTAGAGGAAGTTACAAGCACAGAACTTCGAGAAGGTGGGGGAACTATTTTTTACGAAAGACCCCCCGGTATCCCCACAGGGGGACATTTACAAAATGTAGATTTCAGCAGGCTGTGTGTTGCTTAAAGCCACAGCACCCGCCCGATCCAAGGCATCGGGTCAGGCTACTCCGACAGGCGAGACGTGCCCCCTCGCACAATAGGGAAAGAAGAAGGGCCAAGTGCTCAAATCGGCTGGAGGGAACGATCCTGGAGGCAATGCCCGGAGGCAGTGCAACACCAGGAAAGTCCCGATTTTTTAACAACTGCTTCCTTTCTTTTTATACTCCGGCTGTGCCTTTAAAACTTGCAAGGGATTGCATTTATTGTGCTTTATTGAACGTTCATGAACAGTTGTGTGTGATTGGACAATATTGCGATTTAGTCTTTTTTTGATAATTATGCTTTAAAGTAGATGTTTTGACAGTTTGTTTAGATTTTGCGTAATGCATGTCATTTTGAGTGAAGTTTATGATGGTGAGATTATTTTGTATGTTGTTGTTGTCGTACCCTGGCTTACAGACTCCAGGGATCCATCATCCCAACAGCTGAAGCACTTGAACACTATGGTACAAATGCACCTAGCTAGGGATGAGAACATTACGTGTGTGACCGTTTTTTTTTTTACCCCGCCACATGGGCAGCCACACTCCGACTTCGGAGGATTCTGGACTGATGATGTTATTCTAGGAGCTTGCCATGACTAAAGATTATCCCCGCATAACTATGCAGAGCATAACAACTTAGATGTAGCCTTGGTGTTCTAGCTTATGTCAATTGGTCTGACACAGCCTTAAGCCACGGCGAATTATTTTGTATAATGTGTAGATTATTTTATGTAATGTGTAGATGCTATTTTGAGTTAGGTTTATGATGGTGATGTTATTTTGCATAACGCGTACATAATATTTTGAGTTAACTTTATGATAGTGAGATTGTGTTCATGTGTAGATGGTATTTTGTGTCTAGTTTATGATGGTGAGATTATTTTGTTTTAATATGTATATATGCCAATTTTTGCTAGCTTTGACGCATACTTACCATATTATTTTATGTCATATGACCATGCATTGTGATATGCCATTGTGTGTACTGTATTGTGATGCCATGTTATTTTGTGCACACTGGAACAAAAGGAAACGGTAAGTATGGGTGATAGGATGGGGTGGGGATGGGAGGAGGGTGGTAGCATTTTTTTCTTTTCTTTTTTTCGGGGTGGGGTAGGAGGGCTGTTAAGGGAGGGGTACTGGAGGTCGCGAGGGGGGTGGAGGTAAGGACCAATGCCCGAGGAGGGCAATGGATCCCGCCTTTGTGTACACATTGAAGCAGCGCTCTCTTGCACGCACCGTCAGTGCATCTGCGTGCCGAAGCTTCCCACTCCTTGCCCCTCACCTAGGCTAGCTAGATGGAGAGGTAGGTAGGCAGAGGGGGGTTGTTTTGCTTTGTTTTGGGATTGTTGGTTTTTTTGTTTTGTTAGGCTTGGAGGGGGGTAGAGACTACCCCCCTCTCTCTCATGTAGAATAGGTAGAAGATAGGTTAGGGCAGAGCTTCAGATTGTCCGCAGGCCCAGGTCATTGACCCCTATTGATGATGATTCGACCCCTCATTTTGTGCAGGTAGGGGTCATCTGACTCATGAACTCTGCAATCGAACTTAAGTGTAATACTACAGTGACAAATTATTGGCCCATTACTTTGGAAATTGACCCATCATTTTCTGTAATCAGGGGTCATATGGTCCGTGGAGTTTCAAACCAATCTGAAGCTCTGGTTAGGTTAGGTTAGATTGATAGGTAGGTGGGTTGGCAGGCAGGCAGGTAGTGGATTGTTTTTGCTTTGGAATTGTTGGGGTTTTTTTGGGTTAGGTTTTGAAGGGGGTGGCTAAGGTCCGTTGGGGTTTTGAGTTGCGGGCAATACTCATGGTACGATGAAAGGACACTATACCTCCTCTCTCTTGTAGAATAGGTAAAGATAGGTTTAACTAGGTAGGTAAGTTGGTAGGTAGGTTGGTAGGTAGGTAGGTAGTTACGTAGGTAGGTCAGTTGGTAGGTAGGTCAGTTGGTAGGTAGGTCATGTGCCTACTTCAATGTCTGTCTTTAGGGCAAAAGTTAAGGCCCAGCTGCACTACGTACGATCCGATCTAATGCGATGCACCCATCTGATGGAATCCTACCAGTTATGTTCCCTGTATTGTGTAGTCCCCCGTGCACCAACCTGATGGAATCCTACCAGTTATGTTCTGTATTTTTTGTATCCTGTATTGTGTAGTCCCCCGTGCACCAACCTGATGGAATCCTACCAGTTATGTTCACTGTATTGTGTAGTCCCCCGTGCACCAATCTGATGGAATCCTACCAGTTATGTTCCCTGTATTGTGTAGTCCCCCGTGCACCAATCTGATGAAATCCTACCAGTTATGTTCACTGTATTGTGTAGTCCCCCGTGCACCAATCTGATGAAATCCTACCAGTTATGTTCCCTGTATTGTGTAGTCCCCAGTGCACCAATCTGATGGAATCCTACCAGTCATGTTCCCTGTATTGTGTATTCCCCCGTGCACCCATCTGATGGAATCCTACAGTTATGTTCCCTGTATTGTGTAGTCCCCCGTGCACCAATCTGATGGAATCCTACCAGTTATGTTCCCTGTATTGTGTAGTCCCCAGTGCACCAATCTGATGGAATCCTACCAGTCATGTTCCCTGTATTGTGTAGTCCCCCGTGCACCAATCTGATGGAATCCTACCAGTCATGTTCCCTGTATTGTGTAGTCCCCAGTGCACCCATCTGATGGAATCCTACCAGTCATGTTCCCTGTATTGTGTAGTCCCCCGTGCACCAATCTGATGGAATCCTACCAGTCATGTTCCCTGTATTGTGTAGTCCCCCGTGCACCAATCTGATGGAATCCTACCAGTTATGTTCCCTGTATTGTGTAGTCCCCCGTGCACCCATCTGATGGAATCCTACCAGTCATGTTCCCTGTATTGTGTAGTCCCCCGTGCACCAATCTGATGGAATCCTACCAGTTATGTTCACTGTATTGTGTAGTCCCCCGTGCACCAATCTGATGGAATCCTACCAGTTCTGTTCACTGTATTGTGTAGTCCCCCGTGCACCCATCTGATGGAATCCTACCAGTCATGTTCCCTGTATTGTGTAGTCCCCCGTGCACCAATCTGATGGAATCCTACCAGTTATGTTCACTGTATTGTGTAGTCCCCCGTGCACCAATCTGATGGAATCCTACCAGTTATGTTCCCTGTATTGTGTAGTCCCCCGTGCACCAATCTGATGGAATCCTACCAGTTATGTTCACTGTATTGTGTAGTCCCCCGTGCACCAATCTGATGGAATCCTACCAGTTATGTTCACTGTATTGTGTAGTCCCCCGTGCACCAATCTGATGGAATCCTACCAGTTATGTTCCCTGTATTGTGTAGTCCCCCGTGCACCCATCTGATGGAATCCTACCAGTTATGTTCCCTGTATTGTGTAGTCCCCCGTGCACCAATCTGATGGAATCCTACCAGTTCTGTTCACTATGTGTAGTCCCCAGTGCACCAATCTGATGGAATCCTACCATTTATTTGATTCGTGTATTGGAGTCTACTGGAATATTGTGAGCGAAAATAATATTGAGCGAAGTATTTATTCACGGACATCGTCACAATCGGATCATATTGGGGTTGAATCGTATGTAGTGTGGCTGACCCATTAGCTTGTAGTAGGGCCAATAGGACAGTGAGAGCTGTACACTACAGGGTCATCAACAGTGATGGAACATCACGGTACAGCAGTCTTGTGTGGAAGGCTAGGACTCAAACTGAGGGGGGGATCTGCACTGGCTCTAGTGCTGCAGCCAAAGGGATTGGTTGGATCTCAACCTTTCCGCAATGCTCGCTGAACTAAAGTCCTCTAGGCTGAGAGTGAGGATGTACCCTAGGCAAGGCCTTTCCACTAGGGATAGAATCTGATATTGTAGCCCAGCCTTCATAGATACTAGCCCAGCTCCCCATCATAGCAGCAGTCCCCTCTGTGGCGTGGAAGTCATAGTCGGCTCAGAAACGGTTTAGCTGAAGTAGTTCGGTACGGAGCCAAGGTCTGAACTGGGGATGTTGTGTAACGTTCTCGCGGAGATCTGCCTGACATTTCCGCTCCCACTTGTGTTTATTGCATCCCCAGTCCATGGTGTGGGAGGAATAATGTGTGTGTAGGTGCCCTGGATTAGCAGACTGTCCCAAAGTCGTACATCAAAGGGGAGTTAAACAATCTATGAATAGGTACGTACCGGTACCACAGTGTATTTTCAAACTATCCACCAGTAATCATCATGATCTGAACATGGTTTCTGACTCTTACCCATGTCCCAAACATTAAGTCGCACGGTCCATTGGGGGTCAGAAAAATAAATGGAACATGAACAGTAAATTTCAGAGTTCCCCTTTGATGCATGAGTTTTGGGACAGCCTGTGTTGAATCTCTGGCAGGGCTGTTGACATCTCCAGTTCAAACATTGGTTCTCTGTGACTAGGTCCATTTTTAGTTGGATGGGGGTGCAGTTTTTAGGACTACGTCAATTCCAGTTGGAGGGGGTCCAGTTTTTAGGACTAGGCTCATTTTAATTGGAGGGGTGCCCAGTTTTTATGACTAGGCCCATTTTAATTGGAGGTGTCCAGTTTTTATGACTAGGCCCATTTTAATTGGAGGGGTGTCCAGTTTTTATGACTAGGCCCATTTTAATTGGAGGTGTCCAGTTTTTATGACTAGGTTCCTTTTAGTTGGTGGGGGAGGGGGGTGTCCAGGGATATTTTTTCAAAGTTCCACAGAGGTTTTGTTTCTAGGGGAGGACAGTTAGATGATTGTAAGAAATTAGCATTTTCTTATTAAAAACATTTTAACAAGGGGGTGGTTAGTTCAAACCAAGTTGATAATTTGATGTTTACGTAGATTTTTCAAGTGAGGGGTGGTTAGTCGAAATCATGAATTTATACTTTAACAAAATAAGTCGGCATGCAAAGAGTTTTTCAATTGTATTTATTATAAAAATGTTCCAACATGACAAATGCATACGAACAATAAAAACTGGATTTCATATTACAAGTCTTGTGTAAAGAAGCGCGTGACTGAAGTGGCTAATTCAGTCATTAGAATCGTTATCCACATCAGGGCTTGTAATCATGAGCGAGTCAGTTAACACGGCTAGCAGTATGTAAATTAGGCTAAACAGCCAATCATTTGGGACTTTAATTTACATACTACCACCCGTGTTGACGGTCTAAAAGGCACTCGTGACGACACGCCTAGTGAAACACTGTGCCCCGTGTCTAACCATGGACTGCACGTACATCAGCTGTTCCCTACCGTTTCAATGGTCGACTTAGCTCGCTCTTTTCACCACGTGGCGGCGCTACGGTTGAGTGGGTCCAACCTAGTGGTAGCCTTTGTTGGGGGGGGGAGAGAGACTCAACTCTCCATGCTTTTGACCCCACTCAACCACAGCGCCACCACGTGGTCAAAAGAGCGAGCTAAGTCGCTCATTCCATAATGGTTTCTATGCACGTGAATATTTTTCCACTCTTTCAACATGGCAACACATATATAGGTCTGTGTACACGTTAACATTATTCACAAAATATTTCTATTTCCCAGTGGCAACACAGCGAGTTGCAAGTCATGAGTAGCCCAACACTATGCTGCCATGGGGGAAATAGATATTTTGTGAATATTGTTAACGTGTACCGAGACCTTTATGACTGGCCTATCAGTTGTGTTGCCATGGGGAAAGGGTGAAAAAATGTTCACGTGTACAGAGACCTTAATGTCATTAGAACGATTCCATTTCATCCTCTTGCACCCTCGGGTCAAAGTCAGAAGGTACACGACAAAAGGAAAAGACTGACACAGTGCAACCTTCCCATTACGACCTTGAAAATCAGCCCCCTAAAAGAGTCTTAACCCCTTGACTGCCAGAGAAAATTAAAGAAACAAATCATTGTACAAATCATGACATGAAAAGGACAGTCTGGCCAAATGGTCTGGAGGATATCACTCTCTTGACGGTGTGAAAGCAAAAGCCAGCATTTCAGAGTTATTCCTCTTCATCTGATGACGTCATCAGCGATGTCATCAAGTCAGTGTGTGATAAGTTTATTACATTGAATTGGGTTTTACGTCCCCTCGACCTGGAACAAGCACATATTATGGGACATGTGGTACGTTACATGGCAGTCAAAGTGTTAAAGGAAGGGGTTTTAATGGGAAGGAAGGACAATCCGTAAGCCTGGATATGAGGGGGGAGAGATCAGTGAAAACAAATTCGGGTCACATTTTAGAGGGAAGGTCTTATTGGGAGGTTTCACTGTAGTACCTTCTGGCTTTGACCCTACACTTTTTCACCCTAGTCCCTTGTATAAGTGAGAGATAGAGAGAGAGAGAGAGAGAGAGGGAGGGAGAGAGAGAGAGAGGGGGGGGGGAGAGAGAGAGAGAGAGAGAGAGAGAGAGAGAGAGAGAGAGAGAGAGAGAGAGAGAGAGAGAGAGAGAGAGAGCAAACAGCAAGTATAATTAATCGTTGAAAAACAAATTCGGGTCGTCTTATCAAAACAAAGTACTCGATGGCTTAGAGTCTTAACGGACCATCTTCAGGCGGTCCATTGACTTATTATGTAACTTATTGCGAAAACTAGTAACAAGAGTGACTAGACTAGTTACAAGAATAGATAAGACTGATAACCAAAAAAATATAACATGCGCTATGCGGATTTTCCTATTTATATTTTATCAGACTTTTTTTAAAAATAGGCCTACAAGTTATTGCTTTCCGCTTTAAGAAAGGGACATTAAGTTCCAAAATATAAGCCAAGTCTGAAGATGCTCCGTTTGACTCTAAGCCGTCGTACTGTTCGCGTCAAATGCTTTTGTAAAACTTTAAAGAAAGAAAATTGTTACATCTATGGCTCATTTATTACATGTATTATCAGAATTGTATTATTTTGAAGAATGGAGAAGCAAAACACAAAACGCCTTTCATTTATAAACAGGGCTAGATCAAGGGAGTGAAACGCAATTTTCGTGATGTTCGCTTTAACATAATGTTCGGATGAGAGATTGATTCTCTCTTGCTTTGCCGTCATTGTAATCTTGTCGAACGCTCAATTCCAACCGGTTTTTCCGTTTCAATTTCGGGTGCCAACCACACCCTTTTTATGTCACTGAATAGCAAAGGGCGAATCTTGATTGATATTGTAACCAAAGCAAACCATGACTTGCTTCCATTTGTACAGCATTATGAAAAATAACGGCGTTTTTTGTTACACCAATAGTCAAATTTAGTCAACACCTCTGCAATAACTGATAAATCTCAAGCAATTTTCTTTATTGGTAAACGTTTGCATAGAATACCATCCACAGTTTTAAGCTTTTTGTTTTTGTTCCGTTTTCATTTTACGTTTTACAGCTTCGCCATTGGCTAGAATATACTCATTTACTGACCCGAATTGTTTTGGTGAGAGTAAGGAAACAATTCAAAACACACGCGCGCGCGCACACACATGCGCCCCCGCGCGCGCGCACACAGAGCAAACAAGAACACGAAGCACTTCACAGCAACGCTTTCACAGCGATGCTGTCATTTGTTGAGAGAGAGAGAGAGAGAGAGAGAGAGAGAGAGAGAGAGAGAGAGAGAGAGAGAGAGAGAGAGAGAGAGAGAGAGAGAGAGAGAGAGAGAGAGAGAGAGAGAGAGAGAGAGAGAGAGAGAGAGAGAGAGAGAGAGAGAGAGAGAGACACAGAGAGAGAGAGAGAGAGAAACGCAAAAGAGACAGACAGAGAGAGAGAGAGAGATATAGTGTGTGTGTGTGTTGTTCTTCAGTTTAACGTCCTTCCACTAAAAGTGATTCAGACAATATATTGTAGTTTGATGTTGGTGTGGTGAGTGTGAGTGGGTGTGTCTGTAAATGTGTGTAAGCATTAGAGTAAGTGATAGGATAGTGATGCAGACCTAATCATACCCCCCACACACCCCCCCCCCAACCCCCCCCCCCCCCCCCCCCCCCCCCCCCACCACCCCCCCCCCCCCCCCCCCCCCCCCAGCCCCCCCCCCCCCCCCCCCCTAGAAAAGAAAAAAATTAAAAACAAATTACATTTAAAGAATATAACCGATAAATGAACAATGTTAAAGATAAATACTAAGTGAACTACTTAATAAACATTTACAAACCGAATCAAGAACAGAATAATTGTTTAGAATACTGGGTAGAGACAATGGCGTCGATCCATCAATAAAACCATCAATACCCGAATTCTTGAAAAGTTCTCTTGCTAATGGACACTGAATCAGTAAATGACTGACACTCAAGGATTCACCACACATGCATTTAACATTAATACAGTATGTGTGTGTGTGTGTGTGTGTGTGTGTGTGTGTGTGTGTGTGTGTGTGTGTGTGTGTGTGTGTGTGTGTGTGAAAGTGTGTGTGTGTGTGTGAGTGCGTGCCTCTGTGTGTGCGCGTAGGTGTGTGTGTACGTGCGTGTGCGTGCGTGTGTGCATGTGCGTGTTTATGTCTGTGTGTGCGTGTGTCTGTGTGTGTTTGCCCGTTCGATTGCATTGAAGCCGGGAAGCCTTTGTCCTTTCCTCTGTGTCATGTCCAGTAGATCTTCAGAGCAGTCCTCCTGAAGGTGAAGTTCCCCCGTCTTCCTCAGCGCCTCCAGATGATCCCCAGAGCTTGTCCCTCTTGAAGCACCATCCCCTCTGCGGGCCACGTGTGACGACAAGGGATAGTCAGAGGATGTGCACATTTCAGAGGGTTGACCATTGCTGGCAGAGGATTGGTTTGCCTTTTCGGCCATGTTGGGAACTGGGGTCCGTTTCACAAGGGCTAACGTTGCATTGCGCTCGCTCAAATCTGCAAGAACGGTCTAAGAAACACACTTCGTTTGCGTGGCGTTTTGTTCTTGCCAAACACCGAGCAAGCGGCGAACTATCCGGAACTAGTAGGGGGTGAATGCGTTTCTTGTTGTTGATTGGTCCATTAAAGTTTGTTTAAAATATAATAAAAAGTTGACCAATCAGACAAGAGCTTGCAATATTCTTCCGCAAACGTTTTGTAAAGTGTTTCTTGTGCCCCGTTTGGCGTAAGCGTTATTCGCGCGGCAACCGTTATCTAGAGAAACTCAACCCTGATGTCAGGGCTGTTCCTGAACTCTCCGGGGCCCTGGTGGTTCCCTCTACTGCGGGTTTCAGAGGATTGGGCCTCAGGCAGTTCTGATGCCTGGTATCCCAGTGCACTCGGTCACTCGGTCATGTGAGTCAGGTTCATCCCCTGGAGGCGAGACAGGAATCGACCATGTTCCTGGAAACCAAATAAAATAACTCTGGACATTTAAAAAAAAGGGTACTGACATGGAAAAGTTAATTTCGTGTGAATTGTACTCTATGACCAACATTAACTACTTTTTCTGCGTTCCCAGGCCATATGGCCATAGAGGGCAAGATATTATGTGTCCAGTTTTCAGTTTTCGCTAAGTCTCCCCGCTGCGTACAGCCGACACATTCGTATTTGGGAGGAGCTCAAAGCAGATGATTTTTGGAGAGAACAAAAAACAAGTCAGGAGAGTGGGCCAATAAGTCAGAAAAGTACACGACAGAGAGCAAGGGGAGAAGGCAGAGTAAAAAACAATGACGAGTAGAGAAAGATACAAGCAAAGAACTTCCAGGAGGTGGGGGAAACTACGAAAGACACCCCCGCCACCCCCGCCACCCCCGCCACCCGGTATCTGTAGTATTCCAATTCACAGATAAACAGTGACGTTTCACACACACACACACACACACACACACACACACACACACACACACACACACACACACACACACACACACGCACACGCACACATCTACCTGTTCGGCTAAAGGTGAGACAACCAAATGTTGATCGTTGCTGTCCGTGAAGCGTCGACATGGGTGCGTTGTGGCATGGTCGACATGGGTGCGTTGTGGCATGGTCGACATGGGTGCGTTGTGGCATGGTCGACATGGGTGCGTTGTGGCATGGTCGACATGGGTGCGTTGTGGCATGGTCGACATGGGTGCGTTGTGGCATGGTCGACATGGGTGCGTTGTGGCATGGTCGACATGGGTGCGTTGTGGCATGGTCGACATGGGTGCGTTGTGGCATGGTCGACATGGGTGCGTTGTGGCATGGTCGACATGGGTGCGTTGTGGCATGGTCGACATGGGTGCGTTGTGGCATGGTCGACATGGGTGCGTTGTGGCATGGTCGACATGGGTGCGTTGTGGCATGGTCGACATGGGTGCGTTGTGGCATGTCGTGAGGACAGCAGACACTGGACAGTCGCGAAATAATCGCCATTTTCCCGTCTTATCTAGGGCGGCATTTCTGCTAGGCCACGTTTTCTTTATAATCTGTTCTGCAACATCACAATAACGATGTTAATGATGCTAGCGACTTTGGTTTCATTACGAATCCATAAATGAAAATATAAACTAGCAAAAGTATCTATGTTACGCCCAATCCGTGAAATTACCTATTTCATGAAAATGGGCAAAATGGTTTGCCCAACTCGCGAAATTGACAATGTACATTTAAAGTTTGCAATTCCCAAATCACACAGGTATTGATTGAAATCATTCAACAGTAGCAAATATTTATCAATTGTATTTTCACCCTGATCTTACCCCCATATACTACAGAATAATACTGTAGGGTAGGACTGATCTACATTTTCTGGTGCAATTTATTTGTTTTGAACCAATTCTAGATCCATATGTGTGTCTCTGAATGAACGAAAGTTATTTTTTTTAATGCACACAGTAATTGGAAGTTTCAAATTGGCTGTTTCATGGATTGGAAAACTATGCCTGCCACTCATTTTATGAATTGGGCAATTTCACGGGTTTGGCGTACCACATATGACACGTATATAAACAGTAATGTGTCGTTAAATGTCGTACACAGAGAGAGAGAAAGAGAGAGAGAGAGAGAGAGAGAGAGAGAGAGAGAGAGAGAGAGAGAGGGAGAGAGAGAGAGAGAGAGAGAGAGAGAGAGAGAGAGAGAGAGAGAGAGAGAGAGAGACCAGAGAGAGAGAGAGAGAGAGATGGGGTGGGAGAGAGAGAGAGAGAGAGACCAAAAAAGAGAAAAAAAGAAAAAAAAGAAGAAAGAGAGAGGGAGAGAGAGAGAGAGAGAAGGAGAGAGAGAGAGAGAGAGAAGACACTGAGAGAGAGAGAGAGAGAGAGAGAGAGAGAGAGAGAGAGAGAGAGAGAGAGAGAGAGAGAGAGAGAGAGGAGAGAGAGAGAGAGAGAGAGAGAGAGAGAGGAGCCATACTATTTCTTCTTCTGACATGGACAGAAGACAACCTAAACAATGAGCTGCATGGACAGAGTACACGCACTTGCCTTTGTTCCACATGCAAGGTATGCCTGTTTTATTAATTGTTTAGATGAAATATTCTACGAGCGAATGATAATAAAAGCCTAAAACGTTTTATTTTAAACAAACAGAGTTTGGATGATGAGAGGACAACCAAAGGGGCAATGTGATAAAAATGGTTCCATAGAAATTTAACCAGAATCTGTTCACAACTTTTTCTTTTGAGAGGCTGTGTTTTCACATGTTTTGCTCGAAGCCAACATGATTTCAAGAGCTGAATTGGACACCTTTCGTCGCGACAAGGACTTCTTCTTCTTCTGCGTTCCCATGCCATATGGCCATAGTGGGTAAGGTACGTATGTGTCCAGTTTTTAGTTTTCACTGGTCTCCCCCTGAGTTAACAGTCGACACATTCCGATTTCGGAGGAGCTCAAAGGAGATTCTTTTGGAGAAAAGGCAGGAGAATGACAATAAGTCAGAAAGATAGTAGATGATATAAAGCAAAGGGAAAAGGCAGAGTCAAAGAGAGTGGCAGATTAGAGGAAGTCTTCAAACACAGAACTTCCAGAAGGTGGAGGATAAACTATTTGTTCAAAAGATCCCCCGCGGGGAGAGACTCGTGGAGGGGGCGGGGTCGTCCAGCTCCCTGTATGGAGGCACGAGGCATCCAGCCATTGCCCTGCGACAAGGACCCATCCCAACTCTCTCGGTCAGCTGACGTAGCAGGGGAGTGGCCGGACATCTGGCCAACGGACATCTGGCCGAACGGACATCTTGCCGAACGAACATCTGGCCGAACGGACATCTGGCCTAACAGACATCTGGCCTATGAAACGGACATCTGGCCAACAGACATCTGGCCGAACGGACATCTTGGCCGAACGGACCTCTGGCCGAACTGACATCTGGCCGAACGGACATCTGGCCTACGGACATTTGGTGAAACGGACATCTGGATCGTACTTCCCAACGAATCTGACTGAAACGGGACATCTGGGCCAACAGACATCTTTGCCGAACGAACATCTTTTTTTTCGTTTTTCCGAACGGACATTCCTCTGAAAACGGACATCTGGCCGTTCCGAAGGACTTCTTGGGTGAATGGGACATATGAACTTAGAACGGACATCTTTCTTTCTTTTTTTCAACAGACTCTGACTTGAACGAACACTTTTTTTGGGGATTGGAAGGACATTGTCTTTCCCGAACGAACATGCAATTGTTTTTTAGCTTTTTTCTCTTCTCTTTTTTCCCCTTCTCTTTTTTCCTTTCTCTCTCTCTCTCTCTCTCTCTCCCTCCTTCTTTCTCTCTCTTTCTTTTTCGGTCAAATGCTGTCCATCAAATTAATGCTCCATCGGCCTAATAAGTCAGGGACCCAAGTTGGGGCTTTTGTCCTAAAAAGCAACTATTCCGCTTAGCGTTCTCAGTACTATGTGCCATTAGTGCAAATATCTCCTAGTGTGTTGTTGATATTGTTGGCTTATCCTGGCTAAAAGACTACAGGTGATTCCGATCCCAACAGCTCAAAAGCACTTGGAGAACACGCATGGTACAAGTGAAACATCAACGATCGGTAGCACTGAGAACATTACATGTGTGTGTGACCGGTTTTTTTATTACCCAGCCACGTGAGCAAACCACACTCCCGTCTTCGTGGGATTTTTGTGGATACTGGCGATGTTATGCTAGGAGCTTGTCCATGGCTAACAAAGACAATCCCCCGCATAAACTATGCAGGAGCATAACAACATCTTCAGCTGATGTAGCCTTGGTGTTCTAGACTATGCCAATCTGACATCTGACACAGCCTCAATAAGCCAAGAACATCTGGCTCAAACATTTGATACTACGTGATCATGACGGGACAAACTGACACTAACCGGTAGGTGAAGATCTGGGTAAAATACAGACATGGGCTGGGTAAAGAAGCCCATGCCGAAATTATATCATTGAAATAAAGAAAATTTCAATCACATTTTGCCCATCAGACGAGTGTTAATGTTTAGCATTGTCGCCGAATGGGCAAATTAACTGACATCTGCTTATAGCATGACGGATAATGGCCGAGCATGGGTCTTCTTACACGCCCATGAAATGTGTTTTTACCCCCTCTTCACCTATCATGGTTCTCCATTACTTGTAGAATACCAATGGTGTACGGCTCTCGCTTCAGCGTTGGCCCAGGCTTTAGGCCAATGTCACGATTAAAAACCATTCGAGTGAAAAGAAGAAAAAAGCATGCCCTCCCCACCTCCATCCCAGTCTATTTCACCAAATAAAACGGTAGATTTACTAAAAAATGAAACAGACTGCAACGTCACTGGAACATACAACAAACAAGTAGATTTACTAAACAATATATGAATAATACGGCAATATCCACAATGGCGCCCTCCAAGAACGGCAAAATACAGAAAAGAGCATATAGCTCATTGCTTTTTTAGTCAATAGATTATCGTTCTTGGGCTAGTGTAATAGTGAATAGTGCCAATATAATACATAATAAATATATAACAGAAATACAAAATAATAGACAAAATAATAGATACTTGCTGTGTGTGTGTGCAGCGAAAGTAGACTGTGACGTGGCGGGGACAACATGGCGAAAGTAGACGTGGCAATACAGGGACAGCATGGCGAAAGTAGACGTGGCAATACAAGGACAGCATGGCGAAAGTAGACGTGGCAATACAAGGACAGCATGGCGAAAGTAGACGTGGCAATACAGGACAACATGGCGAAAGTAGACGTGGCAATACAAGGACAGCATGGCGAAAGTAGACGTGGCAATACAGGGACAGCATGGCGAAAGTAGACGTGGCAATACAAGGACAGCATGGCGAAAGTAGACGTGGCAATACAGGGACAGCATGGCGAAAGTAGACGTGGCAATACAAGGACAGCATGGCGTCAAAGTAGACGTGGCAATACAGGACAACATGGCGAAAGTAGACGTGGCAATACAGGGACAACATGGCGAAAGTAGACGTGGCAATACAGGGACAGCATGGCGAAAGTAGACGTGGCAATACAAGGACAGCATGGCGAAAGTAGACGTGGCAATACAAGGACAGCATGGCGAAAGTAGACGTGGCAATACGGCAAGGGACATCATGGCGAAAGTAGACGTGGCAATACAGGGACAACATGGCGAAAGTAGACGTGGCAATACAGGACAACATGGCGAAAGTAGACGTGGCAATACAGGGACAGCATGGCGAAAGTAGACGTGGCAATACAAGGACAGCATGGCGAAAGTAGACGTGGCAATACAAGGACAGCATGGCGAAAGTAGACGTGGCAATACAGGGACAGCATGGCGAAAGTAGACGTGGCAATACAGGGACAGCATGGCGAAAGTAGACGTGGCAATACACAGGGACATCATGGCGAAAGTAGACGTGGCAATACACAGGGACATCATGGCGAAAGTAGACGCCCCCCCAATACAGGACAACCCGCCCCGAAAGTAGACGTGGCAATACAGGGACAGCATGGCGAAAGTAGACGTGGCAATACAGGGACAGCATGGCGAAAGTAGACGTGGCAATACAGGGACAGCATGGCGAAAGTAGACGTGGCAATACAGGGACAGCATGGCGAAAGTAGACGTGGCAATACAAGGACAGCATGGCGAAAGTAGACGTGGCAATACAGGGACAACATGGCGAAAGTAGACGTGGCAATACAGGGACAGTCAAGAAGAAGAAGAGAGTTAGTCCATCTGGGAAGTTCTTCGGAAAGAGCACGAGAACCAGAACAGGAAAATGCGATCGTTGGAAGGAAGAGTTTTCCCGTATTGATACTTCTTCCGTTCGTGACTCGGACACCGCCACATAATATTATAACACCATCTGCTTTGTTGCCATACCTGCACCGAAAAGAGCAGTTCTCGTCGTAGATTGGACATGGGATGGAGGCCTGAAGTAATCCGTTTCTTTGCAGCCTCTCCATCAACACTGCCGTATCTGTATCCAGAAGCCTGAGGGACAGAGAAAAAAACCATAAAGTGCAGCAGAATCTTCAACGTGATGATGCCTCTGGCGAAGAACAAAAAGAAGATATGTGAAGGATTTGGTAAAATCCCGAAACGTAGCCTACAGTGCTGATGAAATAGCACCACAGTTGAAATCCTCAAACGTAAGTTTTCAACAATGGTTGTTGTGCTCTGAACGTTGAATATTAGTTCATAATCAAAACTGTAAACGGCTTCGTTGTGCTCACACCGGTTTGAATCGAGGTCTCAAATCTACTTGTTCAAAATGTAGAGAGAACTCCTGGCCTTTTTTCTCGTGAACTTGCCATTTCTACGGGGGAGGAAAAGGGAAAATAAAGCAAAGATCACGTGAAAAAGACTGGTTTGGGGACCGGTGGGGGGGGGGTCGTGGGGGGTTGGCGGCGGTGGGTGAAGTGATTCTGTCGCTTTTCTTTTTTCCGCATAGACTGGAGTGAATGAGTGGAGGAGAGAGAGAGGAGAGAGAGTAAGAGAGAGAGAGGGGGGGGGAGTCAGTGGGGGTAGGGTGGGGGGGGGGGGGGGAGGGTGCGGGGGGGGGTGCGCGCGCGCGTGTGTGTACGTGAATATTCATGCACTAACGATAAAAGCCAGACCAAGTGATGTGTGCGACTATATAGCTAACATTGCAATATCCGTACATTTATCATGTAGGGTACATAATATGTGGTTTTTTGTAGTCGACGATTATCAGCTGACTTGGTGTTAAATTAATACTGATTTTTTGATTGTGGAAGAGGGACAACGCGTCCTGGTCCTGTAGGCATGAGTGAATGACAGTAGAGACCACATCGAGGGCGTCGTAGACATTCAAAACGCGGGATTAGTAAATGTAAATTAGCTACTCAACATATGTTTAAGACACATATAAAAGAAACTTATGGTAAATCATCTCACAAACTATATACAGGATGGCTCTGTACTTGACAACCATTTATCAGGTGCTGCATTCGTCATACCATCTTTAAAAATAGAGAAATCATATCATATAGGAAGGAATGTGTCTATATTTACCGCAGAACTTGTTGCCATTATTATGGCATTAAATTATATTCTTAGTTTTCCATTTTCCCCCCAAAATTCTTCCAGGTTTTCAGATATTATTTTGGTGATTCAAAATCTGTCTTACAATCCTTGAAATATTCTCATACAAGAGTGAGAGGAGAAACTTATATCAGAAATTCATCATTTAATTCATTTTTTGTCTTTACGTGGTTATTCTATAGACTTTTGTTGGATCCCATCCCATTGTGTATTAACTGGAAATGAAAGAGTTGACCGGTTAGCAAAAAATATCGCAGCCACTGAAAACAGTTTAGCAAAAGTTCATATTCCTTTATCTCTACATGAACATTATAGTCTTTTAGAAAAAGCATCCTGGGATTCTGTCTTTAGAAGACAGAGTGACATTACCCTCTTTTAAAACAAAAGAGGAAATTTCTTGTAAAAAAATCTAAATAGATTATAAAACAGTGACAAATTCTTCATTGAAGGGCGGGAATTCTAAAAAGCTCACGTTTTTTAAATTCAGCGCTTGATGCCCTGAAAACAAAATTCTCTACAAATGTATCCTGCATTTTGTCGCCATCATATTACATTTACACGCTTTCCATGTGGTGTTTTCTTTGTGAACATTATTATGAAAAACTATCTCACCTGCTTGGTTGTTTGGAACACGAAACCATCAATGACAGCCTATGAAGACACATCTTTGGATGAATCAATGTCGGGCCATAGGTTCTAGAAGTTGTTGGGGGACTTATTAGGAGCCCAATTGGACCTTTGCTTTGATGTGCTTGTTATTTATTTTACTTTACTTTTTTGGAGTTTAATATTGTTAATTTATTTTGTGCTTCTCCGTAATATGGGGTCTAAATCATACAGTACTACTACGCATACCCTCACTCTTCATCCTGTAATTATATGCATGCCTAGATTAAACAATTCTTCCGT
>CM065691.1:56484992-56542492 GCA_017654935.2 Phymorhynchus buccinoides
TTGTTCTTTTATTATATATATATATATATATATATATATATATATATATAAACGTACAAGAATTGAAGAAGAAAAAACAACCACCCACACCATTAAACTTTCCTCTTATATATATAGTTTGCTTTAATAAAACTTTGTTTGTGTCCAATGTATCAGTTTGTGAACCTAAGAAAGAAACTCAATAACTTTAATTTTAACTTTACGGATTTGTTCTGTGTTATATATATATATATATATATATATATATATATATATATATATATATATATATATATATATATATACACCGTGACGCTCTTGTGTGCCAACAAACAATAAATCTCTGTAGAAATCATTTAATGGTACGCTATCTTTAAAACAAATTGTAATACATAGTACGCTACTAAGCCTATACTCGTGGAACTGAAACTATCATAATAGCCTAGTTAAGCTTAATATACAGCCCAGAAAAACTTTGATACAGAGCCTACTATGCATCGTTTTAAAGTACATATTATATAGATGATATGGGTAAGACGGGGTAATAAGCCCATGTGCGGGTAACAAGCCCATGCCAATTATCTCATGAAATAAAGCAAATTTCAGTCACATTGCTAAACATTAACACCCGTCTCATGGGCAAATTTGACTGAAATTTGCTTTATTTCATGAGATAATTGGCATGGGCTTCTTACTCGCCCATGGGCTTTTTGCCCCGTCTTCACCTATTAGCCTTGTTTTGCCTCCGATTGGGTGACAATTGTACTTCTCTTGCTTGCACTCAGTTGAAGCTTGACATTGGATTAATTGCTATGGTATCAAGTAAGCTTACCATATTTCTATTGCAAGAGTGTCGCGAGCGACATAGCCTACATGTCCTTTACACCATCACAGGTTTTTTGTTTGTGGCACAAGCCACAAACCTATGACTCACTTTGTCGGTCTGTCGGTCCAAAATTGTCGCACTTCAAATCGAGGCTGACAAAATTGTCGCACTTCAAATCGAGGCTGACAAAATTGTTGCACTTCAAATCGAGGCTGCACTTCAAATCGAGGCTGCTCTTTAAAATGATGTTTCGTTTTCAATACAATGTCGCACGCCACAAACGATTGCGAATCCGCGCTTGTTTCTATTGCAAGAGTGTCGCGAGCGACATAGCCTACATGTCCTTTACACCATCACAGTTTTGCAATCCACAATTCTTCGTTCGAGACCGCAATACTCTTCTCCTCCACTTTACCCCCGTGTCGCTGTTACTTATTTTGAAGCTTTTGACAGATTTATTTTGCATCCGGACATTTGGGGCCCTTTCTCTACAATGATGAGCATCCTAAGGCCGTGTAGGCTACACGTTACGTTCCGTACGGAAACACAGAGGAAAGTGAAAGAAAGAAGGGTAAACATTTACAGATTAGGGGAAATTCGGACACGAGCGCAAATCTTTTCCCTTCATTTCTTTTACTTATTTACGGATTGCGCACGGGTTTCCGCACGGAATATCCGCATATGTGACGTACACGGCCTAAGGCTACACCTACACAAAAAACAACTAAAGTTCAGTGATAACAGCAAGATCGAGTTCTCTCCCATGACCGTTTCCCCGATAGCTCTGCGGTACACCACTGACTCGCAGACGACTCTCTTGGTAACCATGTTCTTGCTGTCGCTGTTTAGGTAGGGTGGCCGTGCGGTAGCGAAATTTGTAGATCAGACACCCAGCTAACATAATGAAGAGCAGTCCGGCTGCCAGACAACCTCCCAGCAGCACGCCACGACGGTAACGATCGAAGGGCTCGCGGTACAAATGGCCTCCGATGTTCAGTCCTCTCACCCCTTGTCCTGTCTTGGCTTGCATGGCGAACCTGCCGGTGACACACACACACACACACACACACACACACACACACACACACACACACACACAGTGACACACATATACACACACATAGTGACACACACACACACACGTGACACACACACACACACACACACACACACACACACACACACACACACACACACACACACCGACCAAACCAGACAATGGTTTTTTTGGTGTTTTTTGCATTGATCAATTATAATCATATAAATGATTACAAGAACCTCGAAAGAGTTTGTGGTTAATATAAACTTCTTGTTAATTGCTTCGAAAGGGCATTGCATTCCCAGCGATCCTTATCCCTGATTACATAAATAGCGCAACCTATTAGGCTCCTACTCTTGAATGTACTCATTCGCTGATTCTTTCATTCAAAGAGAGAGTGTGGGAGAGAGAGGGGAAAGAGAGGGGGGGGGGGGGGGAAGGAAAGAGAGAGGGAGAAAGAGAGAGATGTACTGCATTAGGCTTACTTGGGGATTTTACATGTTTCCTATATAAAAAAATCAGGTATTTTCACATTTTCTAAACCTTGCATCCATTTGTTTGACAAATTTACTGAAGTGCATTAAAAAAAAAACCCACTGAAATTGTAAAATTCGTTAAATTGATTCTTCTTCTTCTTCTTCGTTCCCAGGCCGTATGGCCATAATGGGTAAGGTACGTATGTTTCCGGTTTTCAGTTTTCACTGGTCTCCCCGCTGCGTACAGCCGACACATTCCGATTTCGGAGGAGCTGGAAGGAGAAAATTTATTTGGAAGATTTTTTTGAAAAAAGGCAGGAGAATGGGCCAATAAGTCAGAAAGATAGTAGATGATTATAAACAAAGGGAAAAGGCAGAGTCAAAGAGAGTGATATATTAGAGGAATTACAAGCACAGAACTTCAAGAAGGTGGGGGAACTATTTTTTACGAAAGACCCCCTGCTATCCCCACGGTATCCCCACGAATCCAAGAAACATTTGGTAATTTTTTAAAATTCCCGAGTGAAAAGGTAAATTTGGGCAAATTTACACCAAAACAAATCGAAGAAATTTACTGGTTTAGTGAATTGACTGTAACATATATAGTAGGCCTACATAGCAGAGACACTGACGTGCTGTACACGTGACACACGTAGACCCCGGAATCCGTGTCGTGCACGTTTCGGACAGTGAGGTTCATGTTGGTCACTTTGCCTTGGTCGTCGCTGGTCAGCCGGTATTTGTCACTGGATTTGACCACTGCTTCTCCGCTTGGAAGCTCCCATCTGAGAGAGAGAGAGAGAGAGAGAGAGAGAGAGAGAGAGAGAGAGAGAGAGAGAGAGAGAGAGAGAGAGAGAGAGAGAGAGAGAGAGAGAGAGAGAGAGAGAGAGAGAGAGAGAGAGAAACACTGAACCAATGGGGCTTTAAAAAAAGCCACCCTTAGCTGGCCGAACGGTTGCTCGGCGAACAGCCCGAACCGATGTTCGGCGAACTGAAATGTTCGGCAGAAACTGGGTTTTCCCCTAACTTATACTACTTCTTGCCGACACGAAAGGGCAATAATTTTAGGCCTGAACTGCCTATGCCACCTAGTGACGAGTCAGGAGCAGATGATTTTCTGTGGCTATAAACTACTACTTCAAGATGTTAGGCAAGGACGATAATCTTATGTAGATGGCGCACGCATCTCAGTGAACGAGACAGGAACAGAGACAAATATTTAGTATAAAGCCTCATTTTTGGCCTTTGACCACACTGTGCTGGCGCCCTCAGAAGAGGGCCTCACTCACGCTGGCTCCGCGACTAAGAGAATAGTGTCGTCAGTAGCTAGGGGCTTAGTGGGTGATGTCCTGCGTATGTTAGCTCAGCCTTGAACAGGCTCCACTGAACTCCACCCCCCCCCCCCCCCCCCCCCCCCCCCCCCAGCGTAGGATGGGAGCAACGCCAATGTGCAGTCCAGAAAATGGGACAGAATTTTTTTTTCCTTATTTTCCCCCTTTCTTTTACTTATTTATCGGGTTCCCACGCGGAACATCCGTATACAGTGATAGCCTGAGGCCCCGGTCATAGGCCACTGACCTATTGAAATTGAACATGGCTTTCTGTGTTCTTCCCTGTCAGGACAAATGTCTTATAATTTTGCTAACACTGGCACGTTTTGTCCTGTTGATTTCTGCAAGAGCCAGGACATTGTCCTATTGATTTCTCTTGCCTCAGGACAATTTGTCCTATCACTTTTGGATCCTCGGTACACCACTGCGTATATGTGTGTACGTGCGCTGATTATGCCTACTTGCCATTAGCAGCACTACCAACAGCAATAACAACAACAACAACAACAACAACAGTGTGACATAACAACCTCCACCACAGCCACCGATATCACCACTACCACCATCACAACAACAACAGTGTGACATAACACCACCTCCACCACAGCCACCGATATCACCACTACCACCATCACAACAACAACAGTGTGACATAACATCACCTCCACCACAGCCACCGATATCACCACTACCACCATCACAACAACAACAGTGTGACATAACATCACCTCCACCACACCCACCGATATCACCACTACCACCATCACAACAACAACAGTGTGACATAACATCACCTCCACCACAGCCACCGATATCACCACTACCACCATCACAACAACAACAGTGTGACATAACATCACCTCCACCACACCCACCGATATCACCACTACCACCATCACAACAACAACAAATAGACAACAACAGCATCGAGTGTCATGGTTACCTGACAAAGTTGTCCGGTTGGAAAGCCAGGTGAGAATGGTCGCAGCGCAAAGTGACATCCTCCTCCAGATAGGTCCACACACCCCAGTCCGGCTGATGGAACAGCGAGGATTCTCCCTCCACCCTCACCATCATCACCACCAGCAACAGCTTTAACCTCAGTGGTAGGCGTGACCAAGGTAACTGTTGGTCTGACGGTGGCTTCATCTTTCTTTTCCCTGCTTTGTTGATGGAGTTATGGGCACAGTTGAAGAGAGTCTACTGAATTAGGTTTTTTTTCTCTTCTTCTCTTAAAGGGGTATTTCCACATCCAATTTTCAAAATTTAAAGGGTCAGTTCGAAAACAAACGAGAAATTCCATCGTGAAATTTCCAGAAATGCATTTCTTGGCTACACGGACCCTATCCTATATACCAATACTATAGGATTATATGCAATACTTCAAACGTAATAGCCAAATAATGTATTCTGTCGCCTTGGCCACCATTGTTAATTTAACATTTGTCACACATCATGTCATAAATATTTTAAAAGATCCTAAACTGGATTAGTTTACTACAAAATTCCTGTCTTGGACAACAAAATCATAACAGTATGAGGTGGGCGTCCTGATCATCACGTGCTGTGGCCTATGTGTCTGGAAGCTACACAGCCATCAGATTCTGATGATCAGGGGATTGACGTCCATCGTCATCAGCTTCCACAGGTACGATATCAGTGTCGCTCCTCTACTGTCATTCTTCCTGGATAACGCCAGAAGGCAATATCACCCTTCTTTGTTTCACTTTGTGATAGACCCGTGTGGCTGTCACTCTAGGAGAATGGTAGAACCGTGTGACTTTTACTCTAGAATGATAGAACCGTGCGGCTTTCACTCTAGGAGAATGATAGAACAGTGTGGCTTTTACTCCAGGAGAATGATAGAACCGTGTGGCTTTCACTCTAGGAGAATGATAGAACCGTGTGGCTTTCACTCTAGGAGAATGATAGAACCGTGTGGCTTTTACTCTAGGAGAATGATAGAACCGTGTGGCTTTCACTGGCTTTTACTCCAGGAGAATGATAGAACCGTGTGGCTTTTACTCTAGGAGAATGATAGAACCGTGTGGCTTTCTCCAGGAGAATGATAGAACTCTTTCAGGAGAATGATAGAACCGTGTGGCTTTCACTCTAGGAGAATGATAGAACCGTGTGGCTTTCACTCTAGGAGAATGATAGAAGAACCGTGTGGCTTTCTCCAGGAGAATGATAGAACCGTGTGGCTTTCACTCTAGGAGAATGATAGAACCTTGTGGCTTTCACTCTAGGAGAATGATAGAACCGTGTGGCTTTCACTCTAGGAGAATGATAGAACCTTGTGGCTTTCAGGAAATGATAGAACCGTGTGGCTTTCACTCTAGGAGAATGATAGAATCTTGTGGCTTTCAGAATGATAGAACCGTGTGGCTTTCACTCTAGGAGAATGATAGAATCTTGTGGCTTTCAGAATGATAGAACCGTGTGGCTTTCACTCTAGGAGAATGATAGAACCTTGTGGCTTTCACTCTAGGAGAATGATAGAACCTGTGTGGAGAATGATAGAACTTTGGCTTTCACTCTAGGAGAATGATAGAACCTTGTGGCTTTTACTCTAGGAGAATGATAGAACCTTGTGGCTTTCACTCAAGGAGAATGATAGAACCGTGTGGCTGTCACTCTAGGAGAATGATAGAACCGTGTGGCTTTCACTCTAGGAGAATGATAGAACCTTGTGGCTTTCACTCTAGGAGAATGATAGAACCTTGTGGCTTTCACTCTAGGAGAATGATAGAACCTTGTGGCTTTCACTCTAGGAGAATGATAGAACCTTGTGGCTTTCACTCTAGGAGAATGATAGAACCTTGTGGCTTTCACTCTAGGAGAATGATAGAACCTTGTGGCTTTCACTCTAGGAGAATGATAGAACCTTGTGGCTTTCACTCTAGGAGAATGATAGAACCGTGTGGCTTTCACTCTAGGAGAATGATAGAACCTTGTGGCTTTCACTCTAGGAGAATGATAGAACCTTGTGGCTTTCACTCTAGGAGAATGATAGAACCTTGTGGCTTTCACTCTAGGAGAATGATAGAACCGTGTGGCTTTCACTCTAGGAGAATGATAGAACCTTGTGGCTTTCACTCTAGGAGAATGATAGAACCGTGTGGCTTTCACTCTAGGAGAATGATAGAACCTTGTGGCTTTCACTCTAGGAGAATGATAGAACCGTGTGGCTTTCACTCTAGGAGAATGATAGAACCGTGTGGCTTTTAATCTAGGAGAATGATAGAACCTTGTGGCTTTCACTCTAGGAGAATGATAGAACCGTGTGGCTACAGTGAAACCTCCCTTATAAGACCTTCAAAAATAATCCAAAATGAGGTCTTATAAAGGAGGGGTCTTACAATGGAGGTAATGTTAATACTTACAAAGAAGGGCAATGTCTCAGAGAAGTAGGTCTTATCTGGAAGAGAGTCTTATAATGGGAGGTCTTATTAAGGGAGGTTCCACTGTATTTATCTAGGAGAATGATAGAACCGTGTGGCTTTCACTCTAGGAGAATGATAGAACCGTGGGGCTTTCAGAATGATAGAACCTTGTGGCTTTCACTCTAGGAGAATGATAGAACCGTGTGGCTTTCACTCTAGGAGAATGATAGAACCGTGTGGCTTTCACTCTAGGAGAATGATAGAACCTTGTGGCTTTCACTCTAGGAGAATGATAGAACCGTGTGGCTTTCACTCTAGGAGAATGATAGAACCTTGTGGCTGTCACTCTAGGAGAATGATAGAACCTTGTGGCTGTCACTCTAGGAGAATGATAGAACCTTGTGGCTTTCACTCTAGGAGAATGATAGAACCTTGTGGCTTTCACTCTAGGAGAATGATAGAACCTTGTGGCTTTCACTCTAGGAGAATGATAGAACCGTGTGGCTTTCACTCTAGGAGAATGATAGAACCGTGTGGCTTTCACTCTAGGAGAATGATAGAACCTTGTGGCTTTCACTCTAGGAGAATGATAGAACAGTGTGGCTTTCAGAATGATAGAACCGTGTGGCTTTCACTCTAGGAGAATGATAGAACCTTGTGGCTTTCACTCTAGGAGAATGATAGAACAGTGTGGCTTGTACTCTAGAATGATAGAACCGTGTGGCTTTCACTCTAGGAGAATGATAGAACCGTGTGGCTTTCACTCTAGGAGAATGATAGAACCGTGTGGCTTTTACTCTAGGAGAATGATAGAACCGTGTGGCTTGTACTCTAGGAGAATGATAGAACCGTGTGGCTTTCACTCTAGGAGAATGATAGAACCTTGTGGCTTTCACTCTAGGAGAATGATAGAACCGTGTGGCTTTCACTCTAGGAGAATGATAGAATCTTGTGACTTTCACTCAAGGAGAATGATAGAACCGTGTGGCTTGTACTCTAGAATGATAGAACCGTGTGGCTTGTACTCTAGGAGAATGATAGAACCGTGTGGCTTGTACTCTAGAATGATAGAACCGTGTGGCTTGTACTCCAGGAGAATGATAGAACCGTGTGGCTTGTACTCTAGGAAATGATAGAACCGTGTGGCTTTTACTCCAGGAGAATGATAGAACCGTGTGGCTTTTACTCCAGGAGAATGATAGAACCGTGTGGCTTGTACTCTAGAATGATAGAACCGTGTGGCTTGTACTCCAGGAGAATGATAGAACCGTGTGGCTTTTACTCCAGGAGAATGATAGAACCGTCTTTTACTCTAGGAGAATGATAGAACCGTGTGGCTTTTACTCCAGGAGAATGATAGAACCGTGTGGCTTTTACTCTAGGAGAATGATAGAACCTTGTGGCTTTCACTCTAGGAGAATGATAGAACCTTGTGGCTTTCACTCTAGGAGAATGATAGAACCTTGTGGCTTTCACTCTAGGAGAATGATAGAACCTTGTGGCTTTCACTCTAGGAGAATGATAGAACCTTGTGGCTTTCACTCTAGGAGAATGATAGAACCTTGTGGCTTTCACTCTAGGAGAATGATAGAACCTTGTGGCTTTCACTCTAGGAGAATGATAGAACCTTGTGGCTTTCACTCTAGGAGAATGATATAACCTTGTGGCTTTCACTCTAGGAGAATGATAGAACCTTGTGGCTTTCACTCTAGGAGAATGATAGAACCTTGTGGCTTTTACTCTAGGAGAATGATAGAACCGTGTGGCTGTCACTCTAGGAGAATGATAGAACCTTGGTTTTTATTTTTTTGTTTTTTTGCTGTCCCATCTTCTGGGCCGTACAGTGGCGTTGCTCCCACGCCGCTCATTCCGAGTCCTAGCTCGCAGGCACAACTTCGCATGTTCAGGTCGCAAAATCCGAGACCAGCGGTCTAAGGGGAGCGAATCTATGTTAGGCCGTCATGAGGCAACCAACCGAGGAGACACTGCACTACTTCTGAGTCACTTCGGTGGAGTTCAGTAGAGCCTGTTCAGGACACCACCTACTAAGCGTCCTACTGACGACACTATTCTCTTAGTAGCGGAGTCAGCGTGAGTGAGGTCCTCCTCCGAGGGCGCCACCACGACCGTCCACCGACAGCTCCCCAGAGCATACTGATCCCCATGACTTTGACCCGAACGCACCAAGGCATAGACTGGATTGGATTCCAAAACTGAGGTCACCATGAGAGCACAGCATGCTAAGCCACAGAACTTGAGACATTTTTCTTTTTAATGATTGATGGAAATGATATTGTGATTAATGAGACTGAATCGTTGGGTGTATCCATCGAAACACCAAGAAATCTCTTTAGGGCAAATAAGTGGACTTTCTCACAATTGACTGCAGCTTTATCAAGGCCCCAAATTCCAGCACCGTAAAGGACGATAGGTAGAATTTGAGAATAAAAAAGCTTAACGAAAACTTCAAATGATTGGCTTCCCAAAAATGATAGCTTTTTTAAAATACATAAAGCAGCAAATTTTCCTTTGCTAGCAAAATCTTTACAAGCAAAGGCAAAACTTAGTCTAGTTGAAAAGTAAATTCCTAAATATTTATAAGCATTTACCACGGGCATACGTTATCCATCATAATTATAGCCAATATTCTATTGCTGCCAGATACGCACCTTTTCTAAATACAATTATATTACTCTTTTGTAGGTTTACTGTTAACTGTAAAAAATAATACATAGGTGTATCGGTAGCAATGTAATCTTAAAAGAAATGGGTGTTTTGAATACTGACAAATGCAGTTTTTTGTGGTTTACATAAAGATGCCATAGACCACATGTTTTGGAAATGCATACATGTACAAAACTTTTGGAATAAGTTCACTGACATCGTGAAGCAAAAGTGTATTAATGCGCAGAATATTCGTTTGACAGAGTCACTTGTACTTCTTGGTTTTGATAAAATAATTTCTATAGATCCTGTATTCTATTTCATTATAGCCATAGCCAAACAATATTTGTACAGATGCAAACTGGAAGGCAGCGTCCCTGTGATAATTGCATTTGTAAAGGTCTTGACGTATCTTTATAAAATTGAAAAAAATAGCTTATGCCTAAATATAAATCAAACTGATTTCCGTATGAAATGGTTTTCATATGAACCATTCGTGTCTAATGTGTAATTTGGTGGATGTCATTTAAAAAATCTTTGAAAGCACTGTTTATGTAAAAGGACACTACTGAGATGAAACAAACAAAACAATGTCAAAACTTTCGTTTTTTTCTTTAATTTATTGCGTTGAACGATGGGGTATTATGGGATGTAAGATCTATACAGATAGATGTATATATAGTGTATAACGATTAGTAAAATAGTAAAATTATCCTCTTTGATTTCTAATTTTCTGCTAATGATACCTTTCATCTAAATATGTGGACTGTATCCTTATATATTCCTGTTTCGTGACACAGTAAACACAATAGTGTGATTGCACAACAATGTGAACATAATATTGTTAAGAGCATGCCTACACAGTGTATAACGATTAGTTTTCTCTACTACATGTATATGTGCACACTAACGAAATATGTACCCGCTGATTTCTTCCCCTTCAAGATACATTTTTGCTCATCTGCATAATATGGTTAGTACAAGTGCACATAGACTGAAATTTTGTTTGAGTGTCCTCTTTCTTTCTTCTTTTTTCTTCTAACTTTTAGTTATATATTCGTTGATCTATCTATGCATTAATGAATCAATTCATTATTCAATGTATCTGTTTATGTGTGTTGTTTATGTATGTGGGTTTTTTGTTGTTGTGTGTTTTGTTTTTTACTTTTCCCCCCAAAGTTTATGTATTTTTCATGTTAAAAAGGTAACATGTAAAGAAGCGGATTATCAATAAATAAACAATTAACAAACAACCCCCCCAAAAAAAACCACCTGTAAAGTAGTAGCTGCATGACATAAGTTATTGGAGAGAGAGAGAGAGAGAGAGAGAGAGAGAGAGAGAGAGAGAGAGAGAGAGAGAGAGAGAGAGAGAGAGAGAGAGAGAGAGAGTTTTACGAATGAATACGAATGTTTTATTGAGGGTAAAAAGGATAAGCTACAATAGCTTCTTTGCACCTTGCCCTCTCACTCACACATTCATACCATGCATCAAGGAAGAAAATTTGACATAAAACAATAAAGTCAAAGAAATTGAACAAAAATTGGCACATGAAGAGAGAGAGAGAGAGAGAGAGAGAGAGAGAGAGAGAGAGAGAGAGAGAGAGAGAGAGAGAGAGAGAGAGAGAGAGAGAGAGAGAGAGAGAGAGAGAGAGAGAGAGAGAGGTGCACACACAGGTTATGCCCGCGCATACACGTACACATACATACACACACACACACACACACACACACACACACACAGGCACACACACACACACAACACACTCACATATCGTACACATACTCTCTCTCTCTCTCTCTCTCTCTCTCTCTCTCTCTCTCTCTCTCTCTCTCTCTCTCTCTCTCTCTCTCTCTCTCTCTCTCTCTCTCTTAGGGGAACAAAATCCTCACCTCGCCTAATAAACCTGGAAATATACTAAACACAACAGCATACGAATTTTTTACATATTTTTTAAACTTGTGAATATGACAATGTCCACCTTCGAATAAATTAACGCCACCAACCTGCAAGCCAACCAGGAAGTTACACGTTATCTCGCGCAACGACACAATGTCTCGCGCCCTCTACTCTGATGGCCTTTATCATTGGACTGGTTTTAGCCTGATTGAAGGAGTGGCCAGCACTAACGTGAGAACAGTACACTATACAACTTCTTTCAGTAGTGGAAAATCAAGGTACAGTTTTGTGTGAAACGCTATGACTAGGGGGCGGGGAGGGGTGTGTGGGTGTGGGTGGGTGTGGGGGGGGGGGGGTGGTGGCATTAACACCGGTTTTTAGTACGAGCAGCAGCCACTGGGACTTAAATTGTTGGCTTTTTTTCTCCCCATACTATCTCATCAGTTCACTTTCTACCCTATCTTTGCTGAACTTATTTTCTTTCCTTTTCGTACTACCCTCTAGGCCTAAAGTGCAGCAGAATCTTCAACGTGATGAAGTTGGCTGCCTGAGGCGAAGAAGAAGAAGAAGATTATGCTCCAACGTCGACTGTCCTCAACACTGCTTCTTCGTGGCTGAGAGAGTGGGGATGTACCCTGGGCAAGGCTTATCTACAATGAACATTATTCCAGCCCAGCCTGCCGGAATAGCAGTCGTCTCCTTCGCTATACGGAAGTCATAGGCGGATACGACTGACTGTTACGCGCAATCAATGGCCAAGTACTACTCTTTCGTAGTAACGTACTGTTTGGATTTTTTCCATTCACGACAAGGAAATCCCGGTGTCACGAGAAATATGTTCTGGAGTGATCTATGTCCCGGTCACCGTGATAGATATTTAATTGCACAATCTACACGGAAAGAACCAAGAAATAGAGCGGGAGGGTGTTAATCTACATCTTTACCGATAAATCGATGTACAGGCCCTTGCCACTTAGTTTTGCCTTTTCCAAAATGGCGGACGATGTAAACAAACACCCATGCAGAGAAAAATAATGAATAATAAATTTCAGAAAAAATATCAGTGGCTTCTCAATATAGTTAGTCTTGTTATGACTCCTCTGCTCTTCCTGCATGCTACAAGATGCTTCTGAATGCATAATAGGGGCAAATCCTTCTCAAACAGCAAACAATTCGAAAAAGGAAACGGAAAGGATTTCACGTGGGTGCAACTGTTTTTCAAGCAAGGGTTATGGAAAGGTAAACGTTTTCCTGCGCTAAAGATCGACAATGAGCATCCTGGGAAGCGTGGACAATCGCGTGACAACGCAGCTTGAAGTCTCGCAAGAATGCTAGTCTCAAGATGGCGGCAATAACTGATGATTTTGCTTGGTGAAGAAGGCCTATTCTTTCTTCAACCTGAAACATTATCTGGGTGATTTAAGCCAATCGAAAGCATGCAAGTGTTTTGATCGAATTAGATAGTATTAATATAGTGTGACAATATACTTACTGCGCTCTGCAAATATACGTGAATGAAAGGAACTAAGTATAATAATCTAAAGCCTCACACGGGCTACAAAATGATCTCCCTTTAGGAAGTGAGTTTTCCCTATCAAAGGTGAAGAATAAGGATACGATGAAACCACACGACCGATATTTTTTTATACCAAGGTTTAGGTTTTACTATTGTTAAAAGTTTGAGCTTTTGCTCCAATAGGGCAGACCCAGGAAAGCGTACCCAGTTTGGGAGCTGGGCCAAGGGTTTTAACCCGCGGTTGGGGGGGAAGGGGGGGGGGGGGGGGGATGCTAGACACTGTGTCAAAAGACTTGTGGAGATGTGTCGGTGGTGATCTTCCCATCTACCAACTTCACATGGGCATCAAAGCAGCTTGTACACCGTGGGATAATGTCCACCTGAAGCGTGGCAGATATGAACAAGAAAACAAACAAGCGAAAAGCAACATGGCAAAAGTCTACTCCCAGTTCGAAAGCGAACAACAGAACCTAAACAAATGAAACTCTGGTCTCCCCGTGGGGATATCATTTTTTTTCTCGTAAAAATAGTTCCCCCACCTTCTTGAAGTTCTGTGCTCGTAACTTCCTCTAATCTGCCACTCTCTTTGACACTGCCTTTCCCCATTGCTTTCTATCAGCTACTATCTTTCTGACTTGTTGGCCCATTCTCTTGTCTTTAAAAAACAACAACTTCCAAATAATTTTTCTCCTTTGAGCTCCTCCGAAATCGGAATGTGTCGGCTGTATTCAGCGGGGAGATCAGTGAAAACTGAAAACCGGACACATACGTACCTTACCCATTATGGCCATATGGCCTGGGAAAGCAGAAGAAGAAGTAGAAACTCTGATGACATAAAAAACAAAAACAAAAAAACTCTCAGAGAGAGAGAGAGAGACGAAGGACACTCGTTCCCATCCCAGTGTGCTACAGTTCTCAGATCATAGAAATGGGAGTTAACACAAAACAAAACACAACTTGGAGGCATCTGAAGGTCTTTGACTCCACCCACTTTCCAATTTATATAATACCAGCAAGTCCAGGAAGTAAGGGAAGTAACCGCTGCCAGCCAATACTGCCTATGAGTTGCTACCCTTTTCTATAACAGCTTATGCGATCTTACAGAAAAGCGAGACTCACTTGGCGCAGATTTTCACTGGAGGTTAAACATGTGTATGGGACTATCTGTGCACCATGATACACTACCGTACAACATTTGAAGTGATTATGTCCACAGGTTCATGAGTTACAGTGTGAACACACACGCACAGAGAGAGAGAGAGAGAGAGAGAGAGAGAGAGAGAGAGAGAGAGAGAGAGAGAGAGAGAGAGAGAGAGAGAGGCATAATGAATTGTATTATATGGGTATAGATTATACTGTATTGTAGTAGTACAAAAATCTGTATATTCCTAGCACTTGTTTATTGCTAGCACCGTTCCCCTGGTCTATAGGACGTAGAAGTTACAGCATTTGAAATTCAACAATAGTAAAATGTAATCAAACTTTTGTGTCCAAATGCCTTTAAATGCGAACATTCGAATCAAAACCAGTTACGTTAACATGGAATTTTGATAATGTAATCAAACTTTTGTGTCCAAATGCCTTTAAATGCGAACATTCGAATCAAAACCAGTTACGTTAACATGGAATTTTGATATATGTTCTTAAAAAGAGAATAAAAGGACAGCTGTTTCGACCTTTGGGGGTCTCATCAGCCAGGCACTGGATGGGTTCTTGTTCTACCAGAGTGGAGCTCTCTCACCTCAACAAGAAGATCATTCTACAAAGGGAAGGTTTCCTCATGTATATTGGTAAAAGGCCCCCCCAAAAAAAAACCCAGCACTCGAGTAAAATAGAAATTATAAAAATATTAAGTTAAAATATGAACATAACCATGTTCCTTTTTTTAAATTTTAATTTTGGGACATTGTTATTTCATACTTTTACCAGTGCCTGGCTGATGAGACTCCCAAGGGTCGACACAACTGTCCCAGGCCGCTTTCTGCCATTGATTTCATATCAGGGAAGAAAAACTACACTGGCACTCTTTGTTTTTATTATATTTTTTAAACATACATCATAATTCCAAGTAACTAAATTAACTGCTTTTGATGCTAATGTTTGCATTTAAAGGCATTTGAACACTAACGTTTTATTGCATTTTACTATTAGACTATATTGTGTATATGGAGGCCTGAACGTCTTTCCTAAAATCACTGAAAGACTGATACTTGCACTTCCAGCCGAGGACTTTCTTGCTCCAATAGCAAATAAACTTAAGACAATTTCGGCCAACTAAATTTACTGGCTTCACATTAAGAGGACAACATAACTCCAATGCAGTAATCAACAGTAGAGATTTCATCGTCCAACTAAGCCACACAGGTCAATTATGGAATGGTTTTTTTTAATGCAGGAACTGGTGGACTGGAACCAGACCACAGACTTTTCCATCGCGGCAGGCATTGCCAGAGCAGCATCCTCAGAGCCAGGTGGTTCACCACCAGGGTCGACACCAACCACAGATTAAGGTAAGGAACTAGGGACCATAGATGAGATTATTGGTAGAGGTAGGGCAGGAGCTGTGTCAGTTGGGGTTCGTCAGAGGGAGCGCCTTGCTACCCAGCTTGGATACAGCGAAATACAATTATATGACCCAAACACTTCAAAACAACAATAACAGCAGCAACAACAACAACAAAACAGGACTGCTGTAAGAAATTGAGAGTACAATTAAAAACAAAAATTCGTCACTCTCAATGTGCTCTTCCAGTCCTTTTAAAAATGACATGTAAATGCTCAGTGAACGTATATATCAAGCTCAACATGAACAAGATCAAGATCCTCCTCTTTACTTCTGTGTAGCTGTGCTCAGTTCTCATTCAGTGTGATACCAAGTGCTTCGAGCATCCATGTTGTGACGCAAAGGGGAGATGGGAAGAGGGGAGGGGGGGGGGGGGGGGGCTGCAGTTGCTTTTCACGAAATGGTGCTTCTGTGCCATTGCCATTAAGTACCATATAATATGCGCCTGCTTATCCTTTGTAACGAATGATTTCACTAGGACGCAGTCAGATGCGTATTTGGTATGTTCCCTGAAGCATTTCACCCTTAGCTTAATTATTTATTTATTTAAGAAAATTTATATAGCGCTTCACCTTTAAGCTCTAAGCGCTTTACTTAAATGGCTTTTAGCCATTACACCCTCAATCTTGAGACAAATACGATTGGATTCAGATACATGTTCATTTAAATAGTGTGAGAACTGTAAGACAATTGATTTTTTACAACATGGAAAATCATTATGCAGCTCAGTGTTTTGTGGATGACTAAGGAGCATTTGTACAGGCTCTTATTGCTAGGAATTAGGACCGTTAGTTGGACTTTGGAGGTCAGTAATTATAGTCAAACATCCATTTGTGTCTCGACCCATTGCATTAGCTTACTCTCACTGTGCTTTCTTCGCCTTTCTCTGACCATGTTCAACGTGTATAGGAAAGGGTTGATGGCAGAGTTCGATGGCAGAACGAACACAGCCAGGGCCACGTTCATTTCTCCAGGAATGGGCACACCACTCAGGGCTAGGATTCCACACAGTCCCACAGGGAACCAGCACAGGAAGTCTGTGACAGCCACGGTGATCAAACGCCGGGCTAGGGTGACGTCCCATGCATTCTTGTTCGTGCTGATTTTCATGGCGTTCTTCTGTACGGACCTGTAGATGAACACCTGACCTGTGGAAATCAATAAGAATAAAGCAAAGTTCAGGAATATTAACACGCTCAAGGAATAACCCCTTCCTTTAAAATTTCGCCTCGTGACAGGCAATGGTATACAGATGCTGCTCTGGCTGTAAAACTTCCAGTGTGAAGTCACTGGGAGTAAAGGAACCCCAGCCAGGAACAGGCCAGTCAACCAAGTCAAGAGGCACGCCAGTGTTGCCGATGTTCTGCCAAACCTCAGGGTGCTGAACGGAAAGTGGAGAACAACAAACCGATCCAGTGTGATGAGGCAGATGATCAGGGCTGACACCTCGCTGGACACTAAAGACAAGAACCCAGCCATTTTGCAGGTGGCACTGCTTTTCCACATGTCGTCATAATGGAGGAATCTGCCCCGCAGCTTTTCATCACTGACTCCGATGATTGTACCGTAGACCCCCATAAGAAAGTCCGCCATTGTGAGATTGAGGACAAACACGCTGAATCCGTTTAAAGATTTCAACCGCGCTAGAAACAAACGAGCACAAAAGCAGAGTACGTTCATAGATATGGAAAGGAAATCAATCAACCAGAGGAACACACGGTATGTCCACGAATGCAGAAGATCCTCACACGAGGAAATCTCGTCTGTAGGAGCATGACACTGATGGCTGTCAAAGTCTCGAGGCAGAATATCAGTGCAGCACAGTTTATAGTTTTCTGTCCACACCAAATGTAAATGTCGAAGGTGTATGAGAATATCTGTTGGGAATGTTTGAATGGGGCTTCCAGACATATATAATTCCCTCAACTGAGGCAAAGGTTGAAAACTATTGAGTAATGTGTGAATGCTGGTGAACGTTAAATTCAGGTGCTGCAAATGTGAGAAGGTTGAAAGAGTAAGTGGATCAAACTGTTGAAGTGTGGTATGAGACAGATCTACAGTTGTAAGATGGCGGTGTTGAGTGGTGAACGATTGGTTGGTGAAGAGTGTGGTCAGTGGGTTGTCAGACAACAGCAACTTTCCCAGGTTACCTAGATGAAAAACGCAGTCCATGTTGAATTCCTTCAATTGGTTACTGCTGAGGTCCAGGACCTTTAAATTCGCCAATGCTAATTCGGAGACATGAGTTAGAGAACACTGGGCAAGGACCAGGTGAATCAGGTAGGTGTTGCTGCAGATGTCAGACAGTGTCATGCCAGAACCTGTGCCATCCAGGTAACGGAGCTGAGGGAAGAGTGCTGCACTGAATGGATGAACACACATAAATGAGTGACCTTGACACTGACAGTGCACAGGACAGGTGGCATGACACAGCAGTTCGTCATCATGCAGTGGACAGTGAGACCAGCCGTCACATAGATTGTCACCATGCACGCATGTTGTGGAAGATCGACAACGGAAAAACCCCGGACAGGTCAATTCCTCACACCATTCTTCGTCCTGGTGGTCGATGCAGTCATACAGTCCGTTGCACCGTGTGTAGACAGGCAGACAGTCGTTGAAGTCACCAGGACAACGGTAGTGACTGTCTGGACAGGACTCGTTAACACCCATCGGCTCAGAGACAAACATAAGGTTCACACCAAAGTTAATAAAAGCAGGAGGTGGAAAATTCGGGAATTCTATGCGTTTCTCTCGAAACAAGCTGCAGTGTGATTCATCTGATTCATCCCAGCAGTGAAATAACTGGTCACATACATTTTCATAAGGCATACATTGACCATTGGAGCATTCAAACTTGTGTTCGCATGCAAAAGGGTAACAAAACAGTTCGTCCTGTACATCTTGGCAATCAGCAAAGAAGTTACACACCAAACTGTATGCTATGTTTTGCTCTCCACAGGCAAACGAAGGAGCCACGGTGCTGGGGTGACTTGTTGACTCATCAATTTTCTCATTGCCTGATATCTCATGACTAAAACCGCAAGATAAAAAACCTTGATAAAAGTCTTCATGCGTGTGGGAGTAGCAGAGTAAAAGGGTGTGTGTCAAATGTCCACCTTTACACTGTGTCAAAGATGGTTGACGTATTGGCATTGCTCTCATAGGAATAGGGTTAGAAGGATATGATGTCGTCTCATTATTTTCATTAAATGTACACAATGTATCAGTTTTAAATAAATTATGTATATATCTAATGCGTTTAAGGATCAGATTCACTGGAACAGTGATGAACAAATACAGCTTCTGACCAAAGTACCTATGGAACGCAGGAAACTTAAGTTGATGGTAAAGAACAGTTTTATCCTCAGTCAATAAACAATGTCTGTACATGGAGCGTGTCGGCAAATGGAAAGAGAAAACCCCAAGAAAGGCATCAGGCTGACGTCTTGATCTTTTCAACCCGTGAAGCAACTTTGTAAGCCCGCTAGTGTGTAAGCATGTAGGAAACCTGGATGCCCCTCCATGCACAGCGCAGCTCTGATCAACAATAGAGGGCACATCTGTATGGTCAACGTGAGCTCCACGGAGAATCTTGCAATAATTGTATCGACCGTCACAAGACGCTACTTCTTTCCTACCACAGGCTGTAATGAAATAATCGACTCTCTCTCTCTCTCTCTCTCTCTCTCTCTCTCTCTCTCTCTCTCTCTCTCTCTCCCTCCCTCTCCCCCATCTCTCTCTCCCTCTCCTCTGTTACATAGTTCAGCGTTTGTTTTCTGCAAATCATGATTGTGCATGCGCAGATCCTGCACCTCATCCCTCACCTCCCTCTTCAGATAATCAAACTGTCCAATCTACCCCTAGAAACCTTTTTAAAGCAAACAAATGAACAGATCATGTGGTTCATTGTGAATCTGTTCTTTTGTTTTCTTGAAAAGGATTCTAGGGGTAGATGAACGTGGTGTGTAATGAATTAGTTTATGGAGAGACCGGTAGGTATCCCTTGTCTATTTGCTTAGTTGTTAGATGTATTCAATATCGGATCAAACGTTTGTGCTTCAGTTAGATGGGAGGAAAAAACAACTGGGTTTCAAAATGATCGTTGTCTTTTGTGTGTACATGGATTTGAAGATGTGTGGTTATATCAGTGTGTTGGCTATCGTAAAGCTTTTGTACGTGTTTGAATGCAGAGATTGGTTGATTGTAGATGACAAGTGTGGCATAATCACATTGAAACAAGCAATGGATACAATGTTTATAGAAACTGTGTTGATGTACGTGATATTCAATCTTATCTAAAAACTGACTTGATATATTTTTTAAAAGGCTTAGTTAGTTTTGGTGTTTCTGAAATCAAATCTCATTATTATTGATATAGACAACATACGGAAACAGATCTTACTTGTCCAATGTGTATGCAAACTGAGGAAAATGAAATACATTATGTATTCTGTTGTCCAGCTTTGGAAAATCTACGTCAACAGTTTATCCCACTTAAATATTATAGACACCATTGCATGTTTCGGTTGCAATTACTTCTTTGTTCTAAGAAGTATAGAGATATTAAATTTTGCTATGTCTTTGTCTAAAGCATTCAAACTAAGAGAGATACTTACATCATAATTCCCATTATTATTCCAGTTCTTTTCCTTGTTACATATGGATTGGTTCCCCCTTCACAGGGGCCATAGGCTTTTTTGTATAAATTCACGTGTTCCTGTGTTCCCTCTCCCCCTCTTCTCTCTTTCTCTTTGACCCATTTTCAATGCCTGATCAATTTACCATGCAAGGCAACTTGAAACATGTCCATAGGAAAGGCTCAGTGAATGCTGCAATGTATGCAAGGGACATACTTTGTACCTCCCTACCCCCCTTTTTGCCCCCAACCTCGCCTTTCTACTGAAATTTACATAATGATGATAGTATTATTCATCCAACCCATATACAGTCAGTGGCCTTATGTCACAGATACAGATGGCCTTTAGCATCACTTGACATGATCCTGAACGTGCAGCCAATAGCATGGTGAGAGTGGGAGCTGTGTAATGTGTTTTTTTGCTTTGTTTTTAATTTCAATTTTTACCTTACTGGAACTCCCCCACAGGCTTCCACCTTGTCGTGGTGGGTGAGCTTTAAACTAAGAGTAGCCCCTCATCCCCATTTCTCATTCTCTATATTCTCATTTACAATTTATGACATGCCAGGGTTTTTGTGGTGTTTTTTTAAAATTATTGTTCACTGGCTTTCACACATGAGACCTTACACACTTGAGTGGGCACATGTTGATCATTCTGCAGTGCATATTTGCCTACATGGCCTTTGTTATATATTTGTTTTTGCTAGGATATGTTTGTTATCCTTTTTACTGTTTTTTTAAAACCTGGATCCGATAAGTAGAGTAGAGTGGCTCAACGTTTCCAGCACTGTGTGAAATTATGAGCTATAGGGTACAATGATGAAGATGCCATATCGTGATTTGTACTATTGTTTTGGTTGTTTTCGGGTTTTGGAATGTTGTTAAGAATCATTCTTACTATTACTTTCCCATATATTAAAGCTGTATATTTGTATGTTTAGCAGCACGTGTGAATGTTTCATTGTTCATATTTCCAATCAGAATATTCTTCATGTTCACGATAATGATCTTTTATGACAAAAGGAAACTACCGTTTACAAGAGACCATAAATTCCTGATACGAATTGTTAAAACAAAGTTGATTAGTATACCCTGACTGAGTATTGTAAACACTTTAAAGTCCTGTTCGCATGATGTTATGTCTCATACAATGACTGCAGTATTTTGCATAGACTCTAATTGTTGATGCCATGGCTTCTGTGCATGACGTAATCACGGTCAGTGAGGACAATCTCAGATCTGCATCAGGCTCTCATCAAAATGAGTAGAGACTGTGATGTGATTCTGGTTTGCATTGAAGGTCACGTTATCCTATCTCTGAACGAATTGTTTAAGAATGAAACTCGAGAGAAGCTGGTTACCACACCAACAGTTACATAATCATCCACAGAGGAAGCATTTTGTGTCTCTTAAGACTGTGATGTCACCACCCATGGGTACAACGCATTTTACTAGCATCATACTTGCTTATTATTGATTACTGAAGCACTTTCATACTTATCTTAAAAGCAAATGGTGCAGCTTTAAAGAAAACTACTCCCATGAAGCGGATGAAACCTTCATTACTCATCAGGTCAGGGTTTAAATGTTAGAAAACGTTTGGAACATCTGTTCACCCGGGCGCCTGACAAAATGTGTTAACTTTACTTATGCATATAATTTTACCCTGTTACCTTGGTATTGAGACATGTCTCGGGTCCTAGACTGACAGAAACATAAAGTGGTACATTTTGGCGAAGGAACCACAGTCAGCTCAAGAGAAACTGTTGAAACAAAGACTCGATAAGCAATAAGTCTCAGCCTCTTCATGGCAGTGGTTTTCTAGATTTTAATATCATATGTGATGATCAGAAAGAATGTATTTTCCCCCGGGAAAATGCTTCAGTAAACCATATGCAAGCATGATGTTCGTAAGACCCCTTTTGGTTATGGATGCTGAATGAATGAGTTCCTGCTCTCTTCTCTCCAGTCGTATTATTGGTTGATTCTCCCAGATGGACATTTACTTAAAGTCAAGCATAATAGACACTAGGCCTTTTAAAAAAATGATAACCTGATGCAGGTCTAATATTGATTTTGTTGTTGCCATGCCATGAGTCCCTGTGCGATCCGATTTGGGCTTGGTGTCTTCCATAGCAATATGAGCACTTTCACAATTCCATTTTTGAGAAGTTATAATGCAACATTTATGAAATAGCTCTTTTGTTTGGAGATTCTCCTTTGTCATTTTTGGTGAAGGAACATATGAATATGAGGAACGTTCTGGCAGGACACACGAACTCTGAAACACCCACACGCGTATTCTATCATAAAAATGTGATGTTGTAGCATTGACAAAGAGTTAGCGCTTTTGTTTTGGATTTTTCTTTTGGTGTTAACTGATGAATAGCTATGATAGTATAATTCATGCAGGAGCCGTACTTAACGTCACTAAATAATTAATGTCTGTTCCTTATGAATCCTTCAAATGGACACTTTGTATTGTTCAATATATTTCTTTTACTGTCATGAAATGAATGTTAAGGTTTCTTACTGTATGATGCTTTAAATTCACGTAGAAATATTTACAAACAATGATATGCTTTGAAAAAAATGTCTTCAAAGGGGTTGCAATTATTCAGAAAACGCAATTTACAGACATTTGGATATATATTGAATGTTTGGATATATATTGAATATATTGAGACAGCATCACAAGAACTGACGACACCCCCCCCCCCCTCCTCTCCCCCTCCCCTACCCCTTCCCCCCACAACTCACCAGAGTTAATCCTAGATTGTAGTCTTATATAAGTCTGTTAAAACAAACAAACAAAAGCTAACATTGATAACATTGTACCACTTGCCGTGTTCACAGCTAGCATGTTAAACTCCGACATAACCCATTTTATAGGTCTTTAAAATAAAACAACAATGTCACCAAAATTATATCTGATAAATAATTGAACAGCAAGAAGAGTCATGATCTGGGCATGGGCAGGCCCCCACAAAGTGTGAGGAGTTCAAGGCACAAACAATGGATTGAGGGTGACCATTTCTCTGAAGACCCGCTTTTGTCCAGCTCTCCATAGAGTTTCTTTGTATTATTAATTACTGAACAGTACGAAAACATTAAAAAGTCACCCAGAATCATTCAAAACCTACATTTGTTCTACCTGTGGCAAACAGTATGTTAAATTACAGAAAGAATAGAACTAAACTCTGCCCGATATAGGGTATTTTTAGGCCAGATTCACCCTCCTCACCCAAAGGGCTGGGAAAATTTGAACCCTATGATTTTTAGGTTTTGGGTACCCTAACTAAGTATAATACAGCAAATCCAAAAAATCCATTTTAGCAAACATATTGGCCAGATGACATAACACCCCAGACTATAAAGAAAGCCAGCCTTCTCTGGAAAGGTACAGCTAGTAGGCCACGGTTTTTTTAATTTATTATTATTTTTTTAAATTTTATTGTTTGGTTTTCGAGAAATGCTATTAACCCTTTCACCGCCAGCCATATTTCAGCCAAAATGTTCCATCAAAATTACCTGGGTAGAGAACAAAATCCATCTGCAGTATTGGGGATTCTTCTGTGACATATAAAAAATAAGGCCTATCCTTACCTCCCAAAATTAAGACAATAGCGTCTTTGGACCCCAATTTGATGCCTTTTAGTGACATGGTTGTTAAATCACTGTGGTGCTAAAATTCGACTTTGGCGGTGAAAGGGTTAACGAGGGTAATAGGAAACAAAGAAGCGCTCTCGCATTGCACCCCTGTGTTTCAAGAATAGTCACTACCGCACTCTGATAAATCTTAGCAAGGTTTTCACCACAGAGAGAGAGAGAGAGAGAGAGAGAGAGAGAGAGAGAGAGAGAGAGAGAGAGAGAGAGAGGGACGGACAGACAGACAGAAAGAGCGCGAGAGCCTGCTTAATTGTCAGACGCACTGCCATAAATCAAGTAGTTTTTCCTGTTTTGTTTTGTTTTACAAGCGATTAAATCTCTCTCTCTCTCTCTCTCTCTCTCTCTCTCTCTCTCTCTCTCTCTCTCTCTCTCTCTCTCTCTCTCTCTCTCTCTCTCTCTTTCTCTCTCTCTCTAACTCTCAAAGACACACGCGCATGCACACACATACGGTAAGTCTGACTTGTATTGCTTGTAAAGTATTAGAAAGCTTAGTTAGAGATGCTGTTGTGTCTCACTTCAGTGATAATGATTTATATGTAAATTGTCAACATGGTTTTCGTAGAAAAAGATTCTGTGTAACGCAGGTATTGGAAGTTACGGAAAATGTAACCTTACTTACTGATCAGGGCCATAGTGTTAGATGTCATCTATTTGGATTTTAGAAAGGTATTTGACACGGTACCACACGAAAAGTCATTAGTCAAATTAGCTGCTTGTGGAATTTGTGGCAAATTGCTTAACTGGATCAGTAACTTTTTAAAAGAAAGATCACAACATGTTTTGAAATTGTTAGAGTAGGTGTGGATAAATCAGTAGAGAGTAGTGTCCTCAGTGGAATTCCCCAGGGAAGTATACTTGGTCCTATTCTATTTACTATATTTATTAATGATCTGCCAGATAATGTTATTAGTACTTGTAAAATCTTGCAGATGATACAAAAATCTATAATAGCTCATCTTGCAGTGCCACTTTACAAAATGACATTTACTGTTTGCAGGATTGGTCTGATACTTGGAATTTATATTTTAATGAATCAAAATGTGGTGTGTTACATATTGGTAAAAACAATCAGAATGTTGAATATGAAATGAGACTCAATGATGGAATTCAGCAGATAAATACTGTCACAGAAGAGAAAGATTTGGGTGTTACCTTTGATAACAAATTATCATTTGATCCTCATATTCAGAGAGTGGTGGGCAAGGCAAACCAGATGTTAGGAATTAGTAAAAGAAGTTTCACTTATCTTGATAAAGACACTTTTCTAAAACTATATAAATCTGGTTTAAATGTTTTATTTTCCAAATCAACATGAACAACAACTATGACATAACTGAAGCAACAACAAGCAGAGCTTATGGCGTGCTCAGTTCAAAGCGAATTACACAGTATAAACAATGGCGGAATTTTACCAGGAAATACAAGCAATACATTTTTTAAAAGAAAGTCACAACAAACCAAACGAACAATGGACATAGCAATAGACAAAAGAAGTAAAATCGACAAAAAAATGATAAGAGAGAGAGGGGTAGAGAGAGAGAGAGAGAGAGAGAGAGAGAGAGAGAGAGAGAGGGAGAGAGAGAGAGAGAGAGAGAGAGAGAGAGAGAGAGAGAGAGAGAGAGAGAGAGAGAGAGAGAGAGAGAGAGAGAGAGAGAGAGAGAGAGAGAGAGAGAGAGAGAGTTCCACCTCACACCACTCTGCAGACCAGAACTCCAACCCCACGTCGCAATAAAACGAAATAGGACACGATGATGACATTAGGATTACATGAAATGACGCCAAGATGAAAACAGAGATACACCAAAACTAACTGAGTTAAAATATTAGGTGAGAACATGAACTGGTAAGGATGCAAGAGCTGGAAAGGAAGCAGGGGTTTGAATTTTATAGCCTTTTACTTAGCTCTATAAACTGCTGCACGGTTTTGAATATTTGTTCGTTTTCTGACACTGATAAACTTTGATCGCCAAAGAGTAGGGTGTAGGTGTTAGTGATGCATGGGTTAAGTGTTGAGATCGTGTTTATTCTTTCAGCAGCATAATGTCTACACTGCATCAGATAATGTTCAGCATCTTCTGTATTGTGGCCACATGCACATTTGGGGTTATTTAATAAGTGTCTGTTGTACAAGTCACCGTTAATATTGCTCATTCCTAAACGTAGTCTACAATGGTTAACTTGATTCTGTCTGGATCCTACATAATAGTAAGGGGGGACTGTGACATCTGTAAGAGATAAATAACGTTTGAACTGACTAATAGATTCGAGTGTTTTAATAGTATCTGGAAGATTATTCCATAAGTTTGTAGTGCTAGGGAGAAAGGAATTTTTATGTAGTTCGGTTTTGGATCATGGTACTCTTCTATCTAATGGTCGGCGTCTATGGTAGGGGTTTTCCTCGGATACTAAGGAAGGGAGAAGATCTTGTAAATATTGAGGGCATTTGCCATTGACTATTTTATGAAACTGAATTAATTTGTGTCTTCTTCGTCTTTCTTTTAGTGAGCAAAAGCCTGATTCTTTATACAGTTTCGCATGACTAGTTCCCCTTACTCCTCCTGTAATGGTACGGAGCGCTTCCAAATGTAAAGTTTCTAGTGAATTTGCTTGTGTGTCTGTACAGTTGTCCCATAAAATATCGGCATAGTCAAAATTTGGTAGAACAAAAGATTTATACATAGTTTCTAGAGCTTTACGGCTTAGTCTATATTTGTAGTTTCTGAGACAAGCAATCAACATGTTTACTTTATTAGCTAAAGTTCGAATATGCTCATCCCATCTACAGTTATCCTGAAAAACTACTCCCAAATGTTTGTGAGATGTTGATGGTTCTAAAGTCTGCTGTCCAAAAGTTAGATGTGTGAGTTGATTGTGTTCACGAGTAGTGTTGAACAGTTTTGTTTTCTTTTCATTGAATTTGATTTTCCATAGTTTGGCCCATTGTGCAATTTTACGAAGATCTGAATTGAGGAGTTCTACTCTGACAATTGGGTCATTAAGAGCAAGAGATAAACTGGTGTCATCAGCAAACAGTTAGATGATTGATTCAATGTTAGTGATGATGTCATTAATATACACTAAAAATAACAGGGGGCCTAGGACAGAACCCTGGGGAACACCTGCCGGAATATTTTTTGATTCAGACTTTTCACCTTTAATGACTACAGATTGTTGTCGGTAGTGAAGATAATCGCGAAAAAATTTAAGTAACTTCCCTCTAATACCCGCAGCCTCCAGCTTGTACAGAAGTCCTTTGTGCCAGACGCGATCAAATGCTTTAGATATGTCAAAATAAATAGTTTGTGTTGCTAAACTGCAATCAAATGAAGAACAGAGGTGATTATATGTAGCTAAGAGCTGGTTCACTGTAGAATCACCTGGTGTAAAACCTGATTGGGATGGGGTAATTATGTTGTATGTCTTAAAAAATGTGTACACATGCTTGTGCACACACCTTTCGAGTACTTTGCCTAGACAGCTAAGAAGTGAAATTGGGCGATAATTGTTGCATAGTTCTTTAGGTCCTTTTTTGTAGATAGGGGAAATGTGTGCGATTTTCCATAAGGATGGGAATTTCATTTCATTTAGGCATCGATTGAATAACTGAGTAAGAGGATTGACTATAACATAAAGCGCATGCATCATAAGTTTGTTGTGTATGAGATCTGGGCCAGTAGCTTTAGTTTTGTCTAAATGTTTAATAACAGATACAACGTCTTCCTCAGTAAGTACTAATTCATTGGTTTCATGATTGGCAAATGGTATTTGTGGCAATTCATCATCATCATTGTCTAAAGTGGCTTGTTCAATGAAAAAGCTATTCAATACATTTGCTTTATCTTTGTTAGAATAGTATAGGGTATCATTTGAGAGTAAGGGGGGTATCTCTTCACTGTTAATGCCTTTTTTGTTAAATATAAATACAACTATATAAATCTGTTGTAAGGCCACATCTGGAATATGCTAATGCTATATGGTGTCCTTTTTTGAAACGGCAGTCTAATCAGATAGAAAAAGTTCAAAGACGGGCCACAAAACTGCTAAAATAATGTAAAAACATGTCATATATTGAAAGGCTAAGACACCTACACTTACACTCTCTTAAGGGTAGGAGGTTGAGAGGCAGCCTTATACAAAATTATATGATCTTCCATGGTATTGATAACATCAATTTTGAAACTTTCTTTTCTGTTCCACAATTTAACATCACTAGAAAGTCAGAAGGCAAAATCTTTAATAATAATAATAATAATAATTTCACTTATATAGCGCGATACAAATCATGCTAAAAGCAAGCTCTCAGCGCTTTACAAACATTGATAAAACCATGTAAAAATATAAATTAAAAATTAACAAATTGACACACCATGTTTCATAACAATGATATAGAATAATAGTAACATTATTTAATAACACATGAGAGAGAGAGAGAGAGAGAGAGAGAGAGAGAGAGAGAGAGAGAGAGAGAGAGAGAGAGAGAGAGAGAGAGGAGGCAGGGAGGAGGTGGAGGGGTCAGGGTAAGGGGGGGGGGGGGGGGGGGGGGTCAGGGATAGACAGACAAAAAGACTGAGACAAGTGGGCAGGGCAAACTTTGACAGGAGTATTAGACATTGGCAAAGTAATAGAAGGAAATTTTCATTTTCTTATTGGCCTCTGCAACTAGGGTTATTAGCGCCCTTGACAGTGAGAGTGAAGCCCTTGCTGGTCAGTGCGGACAAGGGCATTCACTCTTGCGAAAGGCAGCCATTTAGTGGCCTCAAATAGGGTTATTGGCGAGTTATTCCCTTGTTTGGTCAGTGCGCAACCATCTCCCCCCACCCACCAAGGGCATTCGCTCTTGCAAAAGGTGTTCTTTGCAGTAGCCAAATAGAGTTGCTATTCATTGGAATGAACTAAGTACTAACATCAAGTTTGCAACTAATATTAACACCTTTAAAAAATCTTCTGGATTCCAGTCAGAAATTTCAGTTTTTAAATGATTTTGACTGATTGTCCTTCAAAAACTTGCTCAGGCCTAATAGTCCAGTCTAATTAGGTATTGCGGTAAAGAAAAATGTGATAGTTTTCATTTTTGGCACATAAATAGAAGAAGGGCCATTCTTTAACCCCTGAAAGTTCCCCCAAAATCCAATGTCAGCAACGTAGTAATCTAAGGCATTCCTTTTAGGCACTTCCGCTATGAAACTCAAAGTCAGATATTTACGGTGTATGGATGGATTGTTTAATGCCTTTCAATTTCTAACAAAAACTGGTTCATGAATCACTTACAATCAGAAGTAAAGACATTTTTCATCATAATAATACCTCTTTCAAACAGAAGAATAATCATATATGACGTCATACCAGTGCTGACGTCAAAACGGAAAGGGTTAATTTTGGTCTGAAAACAAACATCAACAAAAATTAACCACACAAAAAATCACAATCAGTCTTCCAAAGCATCTGCCACAGTAACTTAATTGTGGAATGCAAGTGCCACATGTCTAAAGGTTACAGAGGAAGATACGCTTGTATGCTTTCCAGAAGTCAGCCACATCTTGCAGTCAGAGTCGTAACAGCGTATCTTCAGTGACAGCCAAGAACCTGTCATTTCTCAAGTCAATCTTCCAAAAAAGCATCCAGATCCAGTGCGTTGTTGCATGAGAGTCCCATGCAATTGCAGATGGGGGAACAAGGCATGCCTGCACGTCGGCAGCTGCAGCCATGTTTGCAGCCAACCTTGCAGTTGCACGACACGATACGCAACACTTTCTCCGGTGCTGAAAGCAGATCAGTTGACACTGGCAACAGTGACCCATTGGACAGAATCCATCCCCATTTGGTTGGATCAATGTTGTTGTCCACCCACTGCTGAACTTGGCAGTAAGTCCTGAAGGAATGCTGACGAGCAGCAGCACTGGTTGGTGGCAGGCTTGCCATTTGGAAAACCCTGTGTGTTGACATTTTCGCATTCTTCTTCTTGAACGCAGAGACTCTGAAATCATCCAGACTGTGGAAACTGGAGGCACCATACAGAGCCAGCAAAAAGTCTTCGCCAGCTTTGGCAATTTCCTCTACATCAGCTTCTGGGTTGTTGAAGACTGCCACAGTCTGTGCCAGTTGGTCATTTGATTTCAGCGCTTTGTAGCCCTTTTTCTTTCCTTGTTGGTATGGCGCTGATGTTGTGTCGCAGCCTGTTGCAGCATGAAGAAACAATAAGTTGTTCTTCATGTTTCCAAGAGCCTTCTGAATGGCAGGCACATTGAAGACCTTCTGGGGGACTTTGCCATGCCCAGGGTTGATCTGACAGATGCTGCAATCAGGAGGTGCTCTGGCCACGAGGATCACAAGGAGGTCAGTGTCAGTTCCTATCACTACCACTGACTGGCTCTCTGTTGCATGATGGAGGGCTGTGGACACAATCAGTGTGTCTGCATCTCTAACTGCTTGTTTCACATGAACGCCAGCAGCTTGAAGATCTTCACTGAGATTTTGTATGAGTCCATGCTTGTTGTGTCGATTGCCAAGGAACTCAGCCTGACACACAGTAGCTCTGATATGACCAGCCACATCAATGTCAGCAGATGTGTGCTTTGCTGCTCGTCTCCTCTGCTCTTCTGACTTTGTAGATGGTAGGCCAGAATAACCATCAAAAACTACAATTGCAGCTCTCCCATAGCGAGTTGTAATGTGCCTCACATACATCTGACAGATTTCTGCGTATGTCGCTGGGCACGGCCATACAACACTGTGAAGAAGATGACCTCCATCAATGACATAAACTGGGCCTTGAGGCACCTCAGCAGGCTCAGGTGGAAGAAGTGATGAGAGAAGTGATGCTAATGCAGCTTTTGTGGGTCGTCTCATTGAAGTGTCATCAAAGAGAGATGGTGGTCGGGGTGCAAGCTCATACTTCAAGTATGTTGCTAAATCTGTGCATGGGTCCAGAATGGAAAGGATTCGATTCAGTATCTGCTGTGGGTGAACGACCACTTCTTTACTTCGGATTTTGACAGTGTTGTTCATTGAGGCAAGAGATTTGACTCTGTTCTTGCGCTTTCGCTTTACCTCAGCAAAGGTTTTGCTGATCATGTCCTCTTGAGAGCCAATTCCCACACTGAATGCATTGTCACAGTTGACAGAATCATCAGCGATCACTCCTGTTGACAAACTGACCAACATACTGGCGGGCCTGGCTTCAAAAGGCGAATGAGATGCAAAACATTGGATGAAGCAGTCCATGTCCTCATTGTCTTTGGTTTGTTTTGAGGGTCGAAGCTCTTTGTGTTGCTCTGACGTTTCATGAGCAACGCCTGCAAAGTCCTCGAGGCTGTTGCAGAGCGCAACTGTCAATGGTAGTGCTTTTATCCATCGAGCAAGGGTGCTGTCAGATATCCCTCGTCCTCCAGTGAGTCCTCCTGATGCTTTCATGGCCCTCATCAGCACCTGCTCTATTGTCATGTCAGACCACACTCCACCCCACAGTTTGTCTGTGCGGCGGATTGTAAAGTAGCCTGACTCAACAAACAAACCTTGGGCCTCTTGACTGAGCTCTTCCATCTGCTGCACGTACATGTGAGCGGACCTGGAACAGGAAAGATGTTCTGCAGCATGAAGATAGGGAAGCATCTGTTTGATGCTGTAGAGATGAAGATGCCAGTCTCCTGTTCGCTCTGCACGGACAAACAGTCTCATAATCTGCTCGAGCTCAAAGTACTGAATCCACAGTTTAGATGTCCGGTTGCTGTTCTTCATGTTATCGCACATTCGCTGTATGTGATCAAACAGTTTTTCAACTTCTTCAGAGGAGAAGGCTTCTTCAAGATCAGGCTCTCTCAAAAGACCTGCATACAGCTGACAATGACTGTCCTTGCAAATGTTGTCAAATACATCTGACGTTCTCAGAAGAATAGTTGCCAAAGCTTCTTGAGTCAGAAAATGTGCTCTGAGTGCTCGCAAGTATGTGTGGCCTGTGACCATGTGTGGCACAGATGAAGGAGCATACAAAGTACTCCACAGTTCCCTCAAGTCCACTGCCAGCCATGCCGACTGCTCCTACTCAGTCCTTGTTCGCAACCAGTGTGTTCAAGTATTGAAGCACATTTTCGTCTTTCCTACTGTTTTTGAATATCTTTAAAATGGCTTAAAGTGTTGTTTTAACTTCCAATGCATAAGATCGTGCACCAGACAAAAAGTTTGAACTGGGGATCAAGTTAAATACCAATATTGTTTTCCCTGCCCAAAAAAAAGATCAGCTCCGAACACTGAAAGGGTATGCATATTTGATGTGATATTTGACAATGTTGCTGATGTTGGATTTTTCGGGAACTTTCAGGCAGTAGTCACTGATGGTTATACTTTATGTGTGCAAAGCATAAATTCTATCACATTTTTCTTTGGGTTCCCTTATATAATTTGCCTAAAAATACTGGACTATAAAATAATTATGCAATGTAATTGCCAAAGAGGGGACGTTATATAGGTCGCGAGGCCTAGGCTTAAGAGCATGTCCCTACTACTACTACTACTACTACTACTACTACTACTACTACTACTACTACTACTACTACTACTACTACTACTACTACTACCACTTCTACTTCTACTATACAGAGAGAGAGAGTGTGTGTGTTTTACATATTGAATTAACAATTTCAAACCGTTGCACATTGGACAGACAATTTTAAACGTTGACCAATGTAATATTAAGTGTTGATTTGTTGCAGGGTGAACTATTGAGGCGTTATACTACTCCTTGCCGAGACGAAAGGGTGATAATTTTAGGGCCGAACTGCTGATGCCCCCTGGTGACAAGTCAGGAGCAGATAATCTTCTGTGGCTACATACCACTAGTTCCTGACAGGCAAGGGCGATAATCTTGTGTAGGTGGCGTTTGCATTTGAGGTCGCGAGACAGGGGCAGATAATTTTCGGTATAAAGCCTCAAGCTTAAAATGCGGAAGATTAGATTGAATTAAAGTCCTTTTTTAGGACTTAAGTAACTGTAGAATTTTGCGCTAGTTTAATATTTTTTAAGAATCTCTTGAAGATTCCAAGTAATTGTAACTGCTAAGGAATGAACTAACAATTTTCAACTGTTGAAGACTGAACTAACAATTTTCAACTGTTGGAGACTGAACTAACAATTTTTAATTGTTGAAAACTGACCAAACAATTTTGACCTGTTGGAAACTGAATTAACAAAATAATAAAATTATGTTCATCTGATGAAGACTGAATTAACAATTTTCAACTGTTGAAGACTGACCTAACAATTTTCAACTGTTGGAGACTGACCTAACAATTTTCAACTGTTGGAGACTGACCTAACAATTTTCAACTGTTGGAGACTGACCTAACAATTTTCAACTGTTGGAGACTGACCAAACAATTTTCAACTGTTGGAGACTGACCTAACAATTTTCAACTGTTGGAGACTGACCTAACACTTTTCAACTGTTGGAGACTGACCTAACAATTTTCAACTGTTGGAGACTGACCTAACAATTTTCAACTGTTGGAGACTGACCAAACAATTTTGACCTTTTGAAAACTGAACTAACAAAAATAATAAAATGATGTTCATCTGATGAAGACTGAATTAACAATTTTCAACTGTTGGAGACTGAACCAACAATTTTCAACTGTTGAAGATTGAACTAACAATTTTCAACTGTTGAAGACTGAACCAACAATTGTCAACTGTTGACAACTGAACTAACAATTTTCAACTGTTGGAGACTGACCAAACAATTTTGACCTGTTAAAAACTGAACTAACAAAAATAATAAAATTATGTTCATCTTATGAAGACTGAACAAACACTTTTCAACTGTTGGAGACTGAACCAACAATTTTCAACCGTTGAAGACTGAACAAACAATTTTCAACTGTTGAAGACTGAACAAACAATTTTCAACTGTTGAAGACTGAACAAACAATTTTCAACTGTTGAAGACTGACCTAACAATGTTTAACCATTGAAGACTAGACCAGCAATTTTCAACTGTCAACTAACAATGTTCAACTGTTGAAGACTAGACCAACAATTTTCAACTGTTGAAAACTGACCTAACAATTTTAAACTGTTGAAGACTAGACCAACAATTTTCAACTGTTGAAGACTAGACCAACAATTTTCAACTGTCAACTAACAATTTTCAACTGTTGAAGACTAGACCAACAATTTTCAACTATTGAAAACTGACCTAACAATTTTCAACTGTTGAAGACTAGACCAACAATTTTCAACTGTTGAAGACTAGACCAACAATTTTCAACTGTTGAAGACTAGACCAACAATTTTCAACCATTGAAGACCGAACTAACAATTTTCAACTGTTGAAGACTAGACCAACAATTTTCAACCGTTGAAGACCGAACTAACAATTTTCAACCGTTGAAGACTAGACCAACAATTTTCAACTGTCAACTTACAATTTTCAACCGTTGAAGACCGAACTAACAATGTTCAACTGTTGAATTTTGCACTAATAACCTTCACTTGTCAAGAGTTGAATTAACATTTTTCCAATAACTGTCAAGTGTCCATTGACATAACAACTGTCACTGCTGAGGGTTGAACTAATAATGTTCAGTTGTTGGGTACTAATTTCAGCAGTTGAGGGCTCAATCAATAATGGACAATCATACAGCCTTGAACCAAGAGCATTCACTATTCATGGTGGAATCATTGAGATTGGGACAATAAATGATTGATTGATTGATTGGAATCACAACTTCCAAATATTCATTTTTTAGTTACTTGAAGGGTTTTTTAACGGTTCATATAAATCTGCACCAATGTTTTTGTGCAGTACGTGTTGGTAGCTTATTTCATTTTTTTGAAAAACTTTTAACGGTATCCTTGAAGAAATATACACTATACTGATCTTTCACACACATACACACACACACACACACACACACACACACACACACACACACACACACGCGCGCGCGCACGCACGCACGCACGCACGCACGCACGCACGCACGCACGCACGCACGCACGCACGCACGCACGCACGCACGCACGCACGCACGCACACGCACGCACACACGCACACACACACACACACACACACACATACACACACACACACAATTACTCAATGTTCATCAGTTTGCTGTTAACTAATTGTAAGTTTGCTTTACTTTTATTATTATTATTATTTTATTTTTGTATTTTTATTTTTTTACACTTTTGCATAATCCCAATTAGTAGGATTACAATAATTAGTTTTACGAACATGACAAAATTAGTCGATTTAAACATACTGCATTGGAATTGTAGATCAATATCAACTAATATTCATGAGCTAATCCAACATCTCTCAGACCACACCTATCAAGTCTTAGTGTTACAATCTTTAAATGTAAATGAACAAAAGCTTCTTAAACTCAAAAACTGTTATATTACCCTCCTATAATATATTAGAATAACGATGAAACGGGAAGGGTTTTTAAGCCTGTTCTTAACCAGACGTAGTCCTGGTTGGTAAACATGTTCGGTGGATTAGGTTTTGTGTACGAATAGAGGGTTGGACAACTAGTTTGAAAACCACAATTTGGACAAACACAAGTTGTGACTCTTAACCGCGCCGGTTAATAATATGCATACGTCACCGAAAATAAACTAACCAAAATGGCTGCCTACGACAGCGATGAAGAAGATCTTGCTATGATTCTAATTCTAAATGAACTGTTAGAGGAGGAAGAAGCGAGAGAGAGGAGAAAGAGAAAAGCAACATGGGACAGCAACAACAACAAAAATACCCCCTTTTTCTCATTCCAGTTGGGGATGTTTATCCTGCGCTCACCGGTTTTCATTCTGACCATTAATTAATACTGTACAGGATTCGTGCTATGTGAATTCGTGTCATCCATCCCACCCACACACACGGCCTACTCGTACTGAATAGTGGGAAGGGCTTTAACGTGTGCGCAAGGGATACTGAGACCATAGATCGATGAACAAACACGTTCTTGTAGCATCTAGGTTGATGTTCGTGATGTCAGCCATTTTGCTGCAGTAGGTGAAATGAAGAAATGATTCTTCAACGCGAAAGAGTTCGACCAATCAAAACGAAGGAACACAGAAGTTCCCAAACCATAGCTTGAAAACCAAAAACCTGTGTGCCAACCTGGTTTGCCAACCCCGCAGATAATGTTGCCCAACATGTGTTGGCGCGGTTCAGATGCAAAACTAGTTGGAAGTGTTGTCAAACACAGTTGGCAAAGCAAGTGTTGGCTTGGTTAAGTGGTCTCATTATTACCGGAGATTTCAATTTCTATTACGATCAGCCCCAGTGCCCAAATGTGAGTCGTCTGGTGACTCTTTTGAATGATAATGGACTGAAGCAACTTATCAATGAGCCAACGCACCATCGTGGCCATATCCTGGATTGGTTGGTGGTACCGGGAGACTGTGTTATTTCTGACATTCAGGTGATGGACCTCGCGATAGGCGACCATTTTGCTCTCGTGTGTTGCCTTCCTATCAAAAGGCAAAAGAAAGGTATGCGCTGTGTCACTTCCAGAAATCTGAAAAAAATTAATCTTGAAGAATTCAGGTCAGACGTCTGTACTGTGGTGAATGCTGGAGAAGAGGCAGACCCCTCGTCCTTGAGAAAGGTCCTGGACAGCCACGCTCCACTCGTCACTCGCACCATCACTGACAGACCCGCGGCGCCATGGATGACCACAGAAATAAAAAACGCAAAACGCAAGGAGCGCCAAGTCGAGCGCTGCTGGAGGAAAACCAAGTCGTGCGTGCAGCGCGAGATCTATCAGAAAGAGCGTGACATTGTAAACGATCTTCAGGTTCAGGCTCATAAAGCTCATTTTGACTCTTTGATCAGTGAATGTTCTTCCAGCAAACAACTGCATGCCATCGCGGATAGACTCATGGGGCATTCTAAAGCACCCATTATTCCGACTAACATTCCACTCTTTGACTTGCCTGATGTTTTCTGTAACTATTTCCTTGAGAAAATAGAGAAAATTCGTAAAGATTTTGATTTGTCAAAACAAGACGTTGATTCCAGTACATTGTGTGGTGAGAGTCTGACACATTTTGAGCCAGTTTCACAAGAAGCTGTGCGGACCATTATCATGAGTTCCCCCTCAAAAACCTGTGCCCTTGACCCTATCCCCACTGATTTACTAAGACACTGTATCGATGACCTGCTGCCACTGATCACATGCATTATCAATGCATCGTTGTCTTCTGGTAAAGTTCATGACTCATTGAAACAAGCCTATGTTATCCCACTGTTGAAAAAAACAAACCTGGATCCAAACAGTCTGAACAATTATCGGCCAGTCTCCAACCTCCCTTTTATTTCTAAGATCCTTGAAAAAGCTGTTCTCACACAACTCAAAAAACACCTCTCTGAGAATAATCTGTTAGAAATCCACCAGTCAGCTTACAGAGCAAACCATAGCACAGAAACAGCCCTTCTCTCTGTCACTGACAATCTCCTCACTAACCAGGATGACAGACTAGTGTCCATAACAGCCTTTCTAGACCTAACAGCTGAGTTCGACACTCTTGATCATGAAATACTGATACAGCGGCTCTCTGCAGTCTATGGCATTGGCTCAACTGCTCTCGAGTGGTTCAGATCCTATCTGTCAAGCCGTAAACATTCTGTCTCTGTTGCTGGCAATACTTCAAAGCTTGCTGATCTTTCATGTGGTGTGCCTCAGGGGTCTGTCTTAGGCCCCATTCTTTTCACCCTCTACACTCAGCCACTTTCGTCTATCATCGAGGACCACAACCTGGCGTTTGAAAAATTTGCAGACGATACCGAGATACAGACAGGTGCTCCTCCTACAGACTTTCCTCTTATCTCTCAGAACATAACTTCTTGTATTGCTGATGTAAAAACCTGGATGAGTGAAAACAATTTAAAACTCAATGAAGATAAAACAGAACTCTTGGCTACTGCTGACTCTCTCCGATTAAAACGAGTAAAGAAAGAACCACTGTTCCTAGGCTCTAGTTCTGTCTCATTTAAGACATCTGTCAAGTATCTCGGTGTTCGTCTTGATGAAACTCTGTCCATGGACTCTCAAATATCTTCTCTCTGTCGCACTTCCAACTTTCACTTGCGGCGGATTGCAGCAATCAGACCATATCTCTCAGACGAAAGCACAGCACACCTTGTTCGCTCACTGATTCTCTCTAGATTAGACTACTGTAACAGCATTCTTGCTGGTCTTCCTTCTTCATCTGTCTCTAGAATACAAAAAGTGCAAAACAATGCTGCTAGGCTCGTACTGCGAAAGAAAAAACGCGACCACATTACGCCTCTTCTACACTGGCTTCCTATCGCAGCACGTATCGAGTACAAGATGGCCACCCTAGCTTTCAAATTTCACGACGATTCTCTCCCTGCTTATCTTTCAAGTACGCTCTTACCATATGTACCCTCTCGGTCTCTTCGCTCTAGCAGTCAAAACTTCCTAAAGATCCCAAACTACAATCTAAAATCAGCTGGGCAGAGAGCCTTTCGCTTCCAGTGCGCAAAGGTGTGGAATAGTCTGCCCGACAGTCTTCGCAACAGCCCGTCTATCCCCACTTTCAAGAAGAACCTGAAAACCTATCTCTTCAGAAAATCCTACTGCACTTCTTTTGTTGAGTGATTCTCCTTTCTCCTCATTCTCCCCTCATTCTTCCCTCTAATGAAGGCCGACGTGTTGCAGCGAAGTAGAGAGATGGTGCCTTGGCCTTGATGCGTACGCTATGTTTGAGATAGAGGGCTCCAGGGTGTGTGTGTGTGTGTGTGTGTGTGTGTGTGTGTGTGTGTGTGCGTGCGTGTGCGTGCGTGCGTGTGCGTGTGTGTGTGTGTGTGTGTGTGCGTGCGTGCGTGCGTGCGTGCGTGCGTGCGTGTGTGTGTGTGTGTGTGTGTGTGTGTGTACGTGTGTGTGCATGCGCGTGTATGTCTCTGTGTGTGTATGTGTGTGTGTGTGTACGTGTGTGTGCATGCGCGTGTATGTCTCTGTGTGTGTATGCTTGCGTGTGTGCATGCGCATGCGTGTGTGTGTGAATCCCCCCCCTCCCCTCTCCATTCTTACTTTATTATTGACTTATGTCATTTTGTTGACTGGAGCGGATTAGTGGGTGGGGTGGGGATTTGATTTTGATTTTTTTTTATGTGTGCATGGGCGTACGCGAGTGTGTGTCGTTTCTCTTCATTTACATTCATTTTCAATTATTATTTTTAACGACGTCAATATGTTGGCCTTAAGCTGGCGAGTGCGTGTGTTTTCATTTTTTTCTTCCGTTTGCATCTGTTATTATCTCTTATTGTGCATGTGTATATTTAATATGTATCTTATATGATCTGTATGTCCTGGTGTTCTATTGTGTATTTAAATAGTAGTATTACGTGCCTGTATTATCATGTTCATGTGTGCTTTGTATATGCGTTGTATCTGTAAGGCGCTTTGAGCTGTTGTCAGGATACTGCGCCATATAAATGTTATTATTTATTATTATTATTATTAAGAACGGCCTTTAGCACAGTATGGTACATTCAAGAAAAAGTAGATTACCTAGAAATAGAACCACCCTTTTACAAAAACATCAAAAGCATAAATGCATGTGCAGCAAGAGTAAAATTTCACGAATCTTTGACATTAAATATAATGTAAGTTTATTTACCAAAGGGTCCTGACAAACAAAGCACATAGGGGAAGACGGGGTAAAAAGCGCATGGGCGGGTAAGAAGCCCACCCCAATTATCTCATGAAATGAAGCAAATTTCAGTCTCATTTTGCCCATGCGACGAGCGTTAATGTCTAGCATTCGTCTCATGGGCAAATTTGACTGACATTTTCTTTATTTCATGAGATAATTGGGGTGGGCTTCTTACCCGCCCATGCGCTTTTTACCCCGTCTTCCCCTAATGGATACGTACTCTGCAGGATCAAAATAATAAATGGTTGATAGCAGGTGACTTTAACTCACATGCCCCATTCTGGGATAATGAGTGCAAAATAATAACGCGAATATAGTAGACTCGTCATTATGTCTATTAAACGATCGTAGTGTTACTAGAATCCCTGACGTTTCACTTCATCGAGCAACAGCAATTGACTTAACTCTTATGTCCCCTGCTATTGCTCCAAGCTGTGAATGGTGTACCTTTAAAGATGCTCTTGGTAGTGATCACCTGCCTGTAGTTATTACCATCAGAGGTAAACAAACTGTTCAAGACTGCACTAAAGACAAGATCCCCAAGTGTAATTATAACAAAGCTGATTGGAATAAATTAGAAAAAATCCTTCCTACTTACAATTGTGAAGAGATAATGGTCGATAATATTGACATAAGCTACATGAATTTTGTTGATATTGTTTAGTGTGCGGCTGACCTTTCAATTCCTATGTGTAATTCTGATAAACCAAGTAAGTATGCGGGTACCGTACGGTGGAATGCGTCAGTAAGAGAACAAAAAATGGATGCCTACAAAATATATTTAAAAGACAAAAAAGATCCTGAAAAAAATGCTGTAAAGAACAAAGCAAAAATTGCTGTAAAGAACAAAGCAAAAAATGCTGTAAAGAACAAAGCAAAAAATGCTGTAAAGAACAAAGCAAAGCAAAAAATGCTGTAAAGAACAAAGCAAAAAATGCTGTAAAGAACAGCAAAAAATGCTGTAACAAAGCAAACAATCACAGTAACAGAATAAATGAAAAAGCTAAGGAAGAATATTGGTCAAATTTCTGTGAGAACGAAGTTCGAGACTATAAAGATATCTAAAAAACATGGAACAAAATAAAAGAAATGAAAAGTGGTATTAGTCTTCCTGAGTACCCCATAATATTGGAAGGTAATGAGTTTCCCTCGAAATTTGAAAAGGTTGAAGCATTTGCAGATATTTTCGCAATAAATAGCAACAATGAAGGCCTCTCAGGAAAACAAAAAATGTACAGAGAAAAAATGGATGGTAATAAAGATAATGAAAAAAGTCCAAACAACAACCACTATGCAAATGCTCCCATAACTTTACAGGAAACAAAAGACGCAATTTCCACCCTTGGCTCAAACAAAAAATCAGTAGGACCTGATGCGATTTCTAATGAAATGATAAAGCTCTTACCAGTTAATTTCACAATCTTTCTAAATTTAGGTTTTGAAAAATGTTGGTCTGAAGGGGTTCAACCATCTTTGTGGAAACAATCAATCGTAACCCCTATTCCTAAAGAGGGCAAGGCAAAATCAGATAAAAATAATTACAGGCCAATTGTTCTTACCTCACATGTGGGGAAACTTATGGAAAGAATTATTCTTAAAAGACTTGAACATTATTGTGTAAAAAAATGACATAATACCAATACAACAGGCTGGCTTCAGAAAAGGCAGATCAACGGTTGATCATCTAGTAAAAATTACCTCACAGATCAAACATCAGTTTTCCCGCAGGAAAAATGTACTTGACACTTTTTTCGATATTAGAAAGGCGTACGGTCAAGTTTGGCACTCAAAACTTCTAAATAAATTCAAATCAATAGGCCTTTCAGGGCATACATACAGCTACTTAAAAAACTTTTAAAGTGATAGAATAATACAGACAACGGTTGGCAATGTATATTCTAATCAAAAACATGTTCAAATGGGAATACCACAAGGAGCCGTGATAGCTCCAATCCTTTTTAACATTTTGATGCACGATCTTCCAAAAGCAGTGTCAAAAAATGTTAAACTAGTACAATATGCAGATGACATTTGCATATGGATGAAAGTTACTCTCAAAAACACACATCTGTTAGATCAATTAACTATATTAAAAGGACATCAAAATGAATTGGACAAAACCAGTAAGTACATGAATGAAAATGGATTAGCCCTTTCACCTGAAAATTCGCATATAGTTCTATTCAATACTGGTTATGACCCTAACCCTTTACCTTCTTTTCAAATAGATGGATTGCCTCTTGAATATATAAAAGTTGTAAACATTTTAGGAGTAAATTCAACTTCTAAACAGAGCTGGAACTACCATTTAAAAAGTGTTCTGACAAAAGCCAGAAAAGCTTTAAATTTGCATAAAATGGTATGTCAACAACCATGGGGAAAAATAGTAAAGTACTTACACATTTAGCAACTGCGATTGTGAGATCAAAATTATCTTACGCACAGGATTTTGTTTTTTTCCAGCCCCAAAATATTTTAATCAAAAAGTTGCAAAGCATTGATAGTAAAGCTTACAAGATAGCTCTTGGTGTCCCTGTTCATGCCTCAACATTAAGAACTTACACAGAATTTGGAATATTACCTTTTGAAGAAAATATGAAATTTGCGTCAGCAAAATATGTTTTAAGAAGTCATGCAACACAAAATTCGTGTGTAAAGGAAACTCAATTAAAATCAGAAATACACTTTCCTAAGCGGGCACAAAAAATTGATTCTCTTAAAACAATAGGCTCATATACGTCTGATGTATTTACAAATGCTGGTGTTGAACCGCGAAAAGTAGCCCCCCAGATAACTTATAGCACAATTCCTAAATGGGAGCTTGGTAAGGCTACTTATGATATTGAATACACAAATTTAAGGAAATGGATGGGCCTTTGCTGCCAACATATGTTAAGACACATATAAATGAAACTAATGTAAATCATCTTAAAATATATGCAGATGGCTCTGTACTTGACAATCATTTATCAGGTACTGCATTCGTCATTCCATCGTTAAAAGTAGAGAAATCGTATCATATTGGGAAGAATGTTTCTATATTTACTGCAGAACGTGTTGCCATTATTATGGCATTAAATTATCTGCTTAGTTTTCTATTTTCTATATTTCAGATATTATTTTGTGTTGATTCAAAATCTGTCTTACAATCCTTAAAATATTCTCATACAAGAGTGAGAGGAAAACTTATATCAGAAATTCACCATTTAATTCATTTTTTTTGTCTTTACGTGGTTCTTCTATTGACTTTTGTTAGATTCCATCACATTGCGGATTATTTGCAAATGAAAGGGTTGACCGGTTAGCAAAAAATATTGCAGCCACTGAAATCGGTTTAGCAAAAATAGATATTCCTTTATCTCTACATGAACACTATAGTCTTTTAGAAAAAGCATCCTGGGATTATGTATCTAGAAAACAAACCGAGATATCATCTTCAGTAAAAAAAAAAAAAGAACAAGAAAGGAAAGTTCTTTAAAAAGCTAATAGATTATAAAACAGGACAAAGTCTTCATCAAAGGTGGATTCCAAAAAGTTTAGTTTTTAGATTCAGGCTTGATGCATTGAAAACAAAATTCTGTAAACATGTGACTTGCATTTGTGGCCATCATATTACACCTTTCCATGTGATTTGTCTTTGTGAAAATATGAAAAACTATTCACCTGCTTGGTTGTTGGACACGGAACCATCAATGACAGCCTATAAAGGCATTCTTTGTGATGAATCAAAGATTCTAGAAGTTGTTCAGGGACTTATTAGGAGCCCAATTGGACCTTTGCTTTGATGTGCTTGATATTTATTTTACTTTTCTTTTTTGGAGTTTAATATTGTTCATTTATTGTCTGTTTCTTTTAAATGTTTAGATATAATTCTAAGTTTAAGTATTTCACTGACATTTTTCTAACATAGGGCCTATAATCATACATGTACTCAGACCCACATACCCCTTACCCATCATACGCATACGTCGTAATCATACACATATATGCATTTTTGTGTGTCTAAGATCACTGTAAGGTGGATAGACGTTAAATTAAAGAACGAACACACAATAACAAGCGTATCATAAACTGCTTGGCAAATACATGACATTTGCCTTCAGGAACAACACAGATATATCTTATTGAGTAGGACTGTTTACCGTATTTCACGGACTACAAGGCGATACTTTTTTCCTCAACTGAGACCCCTGCACCTTAAAATGCGTTGCGCCTAGTGTATGACTGAAGTCTGATCTAACAAAGTTGTGACTTCCAGTCATATGGTAAGTATTGAGATCGACATCGTGAAATAAGCCACCGAAGCAGACGACACGTTCACACAGAGAGAAGGGTGGGGTTGAATTAGATATGACGTCATAGCCTCGGTTTTGTAGTGATGTCAGGTGTCAGGAGTAATTTGCTACCCTGGAGCCAGTTACTCTCTAACCAATTTTGTTAGTCTGACAGTGTTTTCCTGAACTAATTTTCTTTCCAATATTTTTGAGGGGGGAGGAGGAAGTTCAGGTATTCTGTGTCAGAAAAGAAAAATTAGTCTAGAAGCCTGTCAACCAAATTTTGTCAAAATTGTGAACTTGAAATTAGTTAGGCAGCTCATAACAAAATTGGGTTTGAAAATTAAGTAAATTTTTGTATTTTATCTGGGGGGTTTTGGTCTATCAAATCTACACTTGCTCGCTGTGCCATTTGCCTCACGCATGACGGGTCTGTAAATTGGGAATTAAAATCACAGTTTGCAGGTAAGACCCGGGGCCATTGATAAAATAACATTGGCTCTAACACCCACATTGTCTGATCAACAAGCCACCATGATTGGCGCCTTGGGTCTGAACCTGAGCACTGCTACAGAAGAGGAGCTGAATAAGCTGCTGCAAGGTATTGGTCAGCAACGTGCTGCCAAGCTCGTCAAGAAGAGGCAGTCGGCGGGAGTGCTGACTTTGAAGATGGTGAAGGCAATTGTTCCTGAGAAAGTCGCTGAGGACATCCGTTGATTTATTACGGAGGAGAGCCCGGAAGAAGAAGATATGCCTCAAAGGGACCAGCTTGCTCTTCAAAATCAACAACAAGCTCTACTATACAGACTGCTGGGGGACCAGAGCAAGAGCAAGGCACGGGCGGTTGTCGGACAGCCAAAGGAGAACTTCCAAATGTCAGTGGAACACAGGGAAAAACCTGCCTCAGGCAGATACCTGTCTGAAGGTCCCACAATGTCCACATCATCACAGGTGATTCATGGACAGCCAAAGGAGGAGAAAGTCTCAGCGTAGTGGAGCCTGCAGGGTAAACCTGCCTCAGACAGATACCTGTCTGAGGGGCCCACAATGTCCACATCATCACAGGTGATTCATGGACAGCCAAAGGAGGAGAAAGCCTCAGTGGAGTGGAGCCTGCAGGGTAAACCTGCCTTATACAGATACCTGTCTCAGGGGCCCATATACATGTCTACAGCATCCACTAAATTGTTGACTGAGGCAGCCTGTGCTGAAGATGTCTTTTTGGACACGGATTTGGAGGAGGCTAACCCGGAGTTGCAGGAGCTTGGAAGAGAGATGGAGAATCTCTTGCAGAAAGTTCGGCATCATCTGAAGAAATCCTCTCAGCTTTCCACAGGCATTGGGTCACCGAATACCAGTGCGAGTCAACACTGACCATCTGGGTCATGAGGATGCCAGGCACCATCAGCGTTTATTTGGTCGCTGAGTCCATGCTGAATTTGAGGTCATGCCTTATTAGGAGGATGAGCAGTTCAGGCGAGATCTTTGACGCGTGTCGGGTCGTCAAGCCTGTGTGGGTGACCCATACTATGAGGGCGATGGAATCAGGCGTCATCGTCAAGTTCAGGTGGAGGTGAAAATCAACCCGCATTTTGATGAAGCCTACTCGTACTAGTACCAAGTGTACCACAGGCAGTCTGGGGCAGAGATCCAACAGCAAATCTTGGAGCTGAAAAGAACCATGGAGTGGCTGGTTAAGCAGCTAAATGAAGCTGGCGTTCTGCAGGAAAAAACCCAAAGAGAAGAAATCAGAGCTCCAAGGATCACATGGTGGCCAAGGAAAGACCAAGCACGTGAAGAACCTCCAGTGTTTCCACTGCAAGAAGTATGGTCATATGAAGCGGGATTGCCATCACTTCAAATCATGGAAAGCGAGAAAGAAGCTAAAAGATCAGCAGTCTTCAAAGCCCTAAGGCAAGAGGGTGGTGGCTGGTCCTCAGAGCAGCTAACTCCTGTGAAGTGCTAAAGGGAGCAGGGAAGGCAACTATCCCCAGAGCAAGGTGTCTCCAAGCTCTGCTCCTGGTTAAAGTGCTAGGGGAGCGGGGAAGGCAAATATCCCCAGAGCAAGGTGTTTCCAAGCTCTGTTCCCAGTCAAACAGAAGGCACACAATGTGGTATTTCGCAGGTTGGGGCTCTGGGGGCTATCTCACAGTCACAAAGTGAGGCCCCCAAACAAGAATTTATTTCTCACGGGTGACATTAGTTTCCTGATGGGAGGGAGCTTATCTGGTTCAGTTCTCGGGACAGTGGGTATCTGGGTTTCCATCCGGATGGGGCCACAAGTAGCGACTGTGGCGGGAACCAAGGCTAGAGGCGACGGTTAGAAGGAACCCTTGGATTAGGGAGCGTTGTCTCTAGGGTCTCTGTTGGCAGTTCATGACAGGGGGCGACTTATCTTGAACCGTCTGGTCGCGCGCTTGTGGGCATAGCAAGCATGGCGATGGTAGCCCCGTAGCTGGTGCATAAAGGATGCACTGGGCTGTTTTTTTGACGAATGTGTCCAGTTCGTCAGTTATCGGGCAGTCAGTTCCCATCCAGGGACAGGGGCCACAATTAGGAACTGTGGCTGCGACTGAGGCCTGTCAGTTCTGCGGCATGGATATAGTGTCAGCAGGTTATCGGATGCATGTTGCATCTGCCAGTATCGGGCACCTCAGTTTTGAGGTGTCTGCCAGTATCGGATGTGTGTTGCATCTGCCAGTATCAGGCACCTCAGTTTCGAGGTGTCTGCCAGTTATCAGATGCATGATGCATCTGTCAGTTTCAGCGGTTCATGTCAGGGGGTGATCTATCTGGGACCGTCTGGGTTGCACGCTTGTGGGTACAGCAAATGTGGCAGCGGTAGCCCCACAGCAGACGAACTTGGCCAGTTTGTCTGACAGGTTTCTGGCACAGGGAGTGCTAGTCAGTTTTCAGATGTCTCAGGGCGAGACATCTGCCAGTCTTCAAGCACCTCATGGCGAGGAGCCTGCCAGTTTTCAGACGTCTCATGGCGAGACGTCTGCCAGTCTTCAGGCACCTCATGGCGAGATGTCTGCCAGTCTTCAGGCACCTCATGGCGAGACGTCTGCCAGTCTTCAGGCACCTCATGGCGAGACTTCTGCCAGTCTTCATGCACCTCATGGCGAGACGTCTGCCAGTCTTCATGCACCTCATGGCGAGGAGACTGCCAGTCTTCAGGCGCCTCAAGGCAAGGCATCTGTCAGTATTTTGGTTTGGTCAACGAGCCAGTTGCCAGACAGATCCCAGACTGTTCCTCAGGTGTCTGACATTCCAGAGGTGGATCTGTGTGCCAGGAGGTGCTTAGCGGACCTGTGGTTGATTTGGGCGTGAGGTGTAAAGTTTCTATGTCACTGTGTGTCATGTGTTGTCAGTTGTATTGACTTGTTCATTGGATAACTGAAATGGTTGGTTTCAGTCAGTCATGGGTTCAGTGTTTATGTGGAGACTTAGAGTGTAAAAGGAAACTAAAAAGTATGATGGAATAGTGTCTTATGTTTAGAATGATGGTTTGGTGGGACCAGCAGAACCTAATGCAGTATTACGGTTGAAGCAGGCCAGCGCAGGTGAAGGCTTTCATTAGTCACTGATTGGAGTGTGGATGCACTAACGTTAGATCTCGGAGCGTAGAAGTGAATTATCACTTGCGTCGGTCTTCTGACCAGCGCCTCCACAGGTGAAGGCATGCATTGGGTGGTCTACTGCTTGTGTGTGGAGGTGGGAGCCTCTCACTCTCACCTGCGTCGATCAGCTGATCGGCGCTCCCACGACGATGGGACTGCCTGAACCTGTTTTGAAAGTCTAGTTGGCTGCTTTGAATTTAGTTATGAAAATCCTGTAGTGCACAAGATGGCTGTGCTGAGTTTTAATTGAACATTTTAATGGGAAGCTAAGTTTTAGTTGGATTATCTTGGATGTGTCAGGTGTACAGTTGTATGGTTGTGCAGTTGAGCCGAGTAAAGATTAACTTGGATAATATATTACATTTGGTTAGTTTGATGGAAGGTGTTTTCTGAGGAACTGGAAGGTGTTTCTTATATTTTCGAGAGAGAAGAAAGTTTTTGGTAGCCCAGTAAGGGTTCGGCAGGCTAAAGGTTTTGGTTGACAAGTCTGCTTATGTTAGTTTTTGAAAGGTTTTGGTTGGCAAGTCTGCCTATGTAATGTTTTTAAACAGAGATCATTTGTCGAGAGGCTACTGTGGACTGAGTTTAACGGTTTCAGTTATTTATTGTATGTGAATGAAAGGCTAACTAGTAGTCCTTGGTCCAGTCTATAAGTAGTCCTAGGGGGTGTCTATAGTCGTAGTTAATGTTTTCCTCTTAGCTAGAGCCTTCCATCATAAGGTTGAGGGGGGGGGGGATCAGTGCTTTGTTGGGTAATTTGGTGAACTATGATTTTTTAAAATGTTGGGGTGTGCAGTACAGTAGTTCCTAAGGAAACCAGATTGTGCTGAGCTTTTTAGAAGTGAGTTTTATGGGCTAGCTCAGTTTGAGTTTTGTGAGGCCTAGTTGGAGCCAGTTGGAAAGTTGCTTGATAGTTTTGGAGCCGGTTGGAAAGTTGCTTCAATGGTTTGTTGTTTTTGTTTTTCATGGTTTCTTTGTCCAAAGTTTTGGAAGCTTGTTAACATGTTGAGTGTGGCGGATCAAGAAGATTTTTGTGATCTGGTCAGATTTAGAAGTTTTTGTTGTTGTGGCTGTGGGTTGCTTTCAGTAATAGTTTGATTAGTCTTTAAGTCCATGAGTTAACAGATTCTTGAGTCATTGTTGGTCGGTAGTCCATAGTCATTGGTTTATAGGTTCCATGTGTTTCCCCCCTAGCCTGAATCTTCCATCATAAGGTTGGGGGGAATGTAGTGAATGTTTCAGGAGTGATTTCCCCTGTGTTGTATTGCGTGTCGTCTGCAACTGGAAGTGCAGAAATGAGCAGAGCTCACTGTAAGTGCCGGCTTCTAGGCGAGTACAGTGGGTGCGCAGACTGACCCAAGCTGTCCCTGGGGACGGATCATTCCCTGGCTTCCTCCAGTCTACCACCAACAGTAACATCCAACCGGCCAAGACCCCTTACCTATTATGACTACCGGCAGTGACTGGGCCTACGGTGCGGTTCTACCCCGAGGCCTCTACTGAATGTGACCAAACACTGAAGGAGACACCACTGAAGACTACTACCTGCAAGACAGGGTGAGCCAACTGTGAATGAATGGCTTATTATGAGTGTGAGCAAATGGTAAAGTAGAGTTTTGTGTGAGTAAGAGAGTTGTAAAGCTGCTTATTGGAAAGCCTGCTATCCTGACATTCCTTTAGCTGGTTATTCGGTATATTTGTAACAGTAAGGAAACATTTCAGTTTCGACAGCCAAAGACAATAACACTCATGGTAGAATAGGCTACTGGACCTGAAACTCATTGTACAATAGAAATCTACTCCGTTTTTTTCAATTCTGACTTTTCTGGACTCACTGACGCAGACGATGCGTAAAAGTAGCTCATCAAATGGACATCCGGATAGCGGCGTGAGTGTCATTTCTGTCGTTCTGAAGATTGTTTTGACAGAACTAGGCAAAAAAACAACCTCTTATTTGAGTCAACCTCATGTTTTTTAATCTACTTTTTGCTTTTGTTCTATCATTTTGCATGCGCCTTAAACTATGTTGCACCTTGTGTATAGTTCAATTCATATTTTTGTTGTTAAATTCATGGGGTGCACCTTGTAGTCCGTACAATATGGTAATGTTTCTTTCAATTCGTTATCTCCTATACTGCATAAGTAATTTTGTATCGCTAGTTCTACTTCTTCTCTTTGGGTCCACGATCATTTAATTGATAATTCTGGCACCCTCCTTAAACCTGGAGACGAAAATAGACGAGCACAATTCATCAAAAGGCCAGGCCTCTATGAATTACGTACCATCGTTGATGAACTTCTTTTATTCATGAATTTAAAAATGTGTTTTTACACATCTATATTGTCTTAAGCACACGAGGAGCACACTGCTTAAGATATAATTTTGGGATGTTTTCGCCGCAGAATTTATGATTCATCCAAAAGATTCTCTTAGTTAAAATCATGCTTTGCCATAATCTGCCCTAAAGCAGTAGAGGTCAGTAAGGCATGTCCAGGAGTGAGCTATCTCTTCGCTCAGAACCGGACAGACTACACCATCGTACAGACCAACAGGTCAGACTGTGAGGTCAACTGGCCAGAGGTCACTGCTCATCCGGGGGTAGTGTACGGGCTGTGTGGTCACCATGCTGCTTTCTGTCATCTTCACGTGGAGGCTCCACATAGCCAGAGCCGCATGCGTATTCTTCTGCTACGAAAAGCATACTGGTGCGAAACGCGAGAGTGGGCAACTTTACTGAAACATACTGTCTATTCCCTGAGATGCAATCATCATTCTCTGGAACACCTATTAATATATACAAAAGGTCGTCAGCTATTTATTCAGCATATAAACTATCCTTTGGTTGAAATTGACATTTCCCCTGTAAGCAGAATGCAGCCTAAGGTTCTGGTGCTCTATGATTCCAAATATTCTGGGTTTGTATTAGTGCCCCATTTGACAGTATCCATTATCAAACTGATCCGGAGAAAGTTTGCTTTTAAGTTGCCTGTTAATTCCATGACAGTTTTGAGTCTACATCAATCATTATCTCCTGGGGCATGCTCATCTCTGCTCTATGGTAAAGCAAAGTCACCACCAATGACAATAAATTACAAGAAAAATAGCACAACTCGCTTGGGAGTCACGACTTTTTGTGACCCCCTTTTAACGCCTGCTAAGGTGCTGTTTACTAACAGTTTTCAAATTGAATTGAGGGGCGGTTATTATGCGTCATTGGCAAAACTTTTATTTTCTACTGTCCCATCGCGGGGAAATTTCAATGTGATACAGACTGCATCAAACAGTGCGTTCAATTGTTCCTTTGGTCAGTATGAGTCCATTCTGCACAGACACCTGCACTGCAACCTGAAGACAGAGTGTCAGGATGGGAGGGACGAGGGTGAATCCTGCCCCTTCAGCAGTGAGCACTGTCCGGGAATGGTGACCTCACGCCACAAGTGCTTCTTCCTGGTAATGCCAAAAGAAGCCAATGACCTTTATTTCCTTGCTCTTGAGTGTCTCGGTAGGGGTGGGACACATGCCACAATTAAAACGAAAACAGAGTTCAAACATACTTTGCATTTTATTAATAAATATAAAGAATTTAGTTTGGCTCTGTTGCCATTCAAAGACCCGGATTCCAAACCGTTCATGTATGGCAACGTTCATAGTTGGCAGGACAATACTTTAATCTATGATTACTTTGCATCAGGGTATGTGTCTTTTCCGCCTGCGCACATGACTGTGCATCATCCATCTGGACAAAAGTACAAAATCCTTGAGCTTCGAAACTATAGTTTTGATTTAAGATATGGGTTTCATTTCACTGAAGACACTCATCATGGTAACGAAAAGATTATTCTTTGCGAGATGAAAATACAATATCACAGCACAAATACTCGTCAAATTACGTTGGCTTTTACACGTGCGTTTCACGCTGTCTTCTCAAATACAAAGCAGTGTCTATATTGTAGCACATGGGGTCAAGTCACACATTTATTTTTGTCACACGAATATGCCAGAAAGGCAACGCAATCACCGTTTATTCCGTCCATGAATGTGACAAGCCAAAATTCTAAAAAGACTGTTTTTCGTGGGCGAGTTATTTCATCTGAACATGAAGCGTTTCAATGTGATGATGAAATCTCATCCACGCACTACACGCTGGTATGTGACTTCAGACATGACTGTTCAGATCACAGTGACGAATCATTCTGTGTACATCCGCCATGTGACGGCTTTCTTTGCACAAATGGTCAGTGTGTGACGTGGAAGCAGCACTGCAATCTGTACACTGATTGTCTGGATCATTCGGACCAGCGGAGCTGCACTGAAAACACGAACCACATTCAGTTGTCCAGGAAAGACGACACCAGAGAATGTTTCCTCTTCAACTTAGATGGTGCTGGTTACTTCGTACGAAAGATCATGAGAGACAACGACTCCTGTCCTGATACCCATTACCGATGTCCCTCTGAATATCTGAACTGCCTCCCTGTCTACACCCTGTGCAATGGGTTCAATGACTGTGTCTACGGAGAAGACGAACAAGGCTGTGACAGAGCCACGTGCCCTGGCTTCTACCAGTGCAGGAAGTCTGCAGTCTGTGTACATGTGGACCACCTGTGTGACGGCTGGGGTCAGTGTCCACAGCGCGATGATGAACTGACCTGTGACAGGACCTGTCATGAGGACTGTCTGTGTCAAGGTCACTCCTTTGTGTGTCGCCAGTCATTCCGTGCTGATCAGTTTCCTCAGCTTCGTTACCTGGATGCTTCAGGCTCAGGAATGACTGTCCCTGATGTAAAAGAAAATATGTATCTTGTTCATCTGAGCTTGTCAAGCTGTTCCTTACTAAATATTTCGAATTTGCCTTTAAAAAATCTGCGATTTATTGATCTTGGCAATAACAATTTGGGTGCCATAGATGTAAGCATTTTAATTAATTCGACAAATTTAAGGACTCTTCAAATAGCAAATAACCACCTAAGCTATTTGAAGTATGCATTGTCTAAGAAATATATTCATTATACTCTACAGATAATACACATGTCAAAAACAAGACTTAGTTCGCTTGCTATTGTCTACTTGCCACAACTTCAGCACTTGAATATTTCTTTTTCTGGTTTGACCGCGTTTCCGTCTGAAGGCTTCAAAAGCATGCCAGAATTGACTGTATTGGATCTAAGAGGAAACCCACTCCATTACTTTCCCTTCGATTTGTTTTCCCGATCTATACGTTTAATTCGCGTATTTACGTCTAATTATAGGCTGTGTTGTGAGCTAGTACTCCCTGAAGAATGGAATGAAATACAATGCATCAAAGATCATGTCAATTTGCTCCAGTCATGTACACAGCTGATACAAACAGATCTGCATAGAGTTTTGTTTTGGTTATTAGGCATCTTTGCAATTGTTGGGAATACAATTTCCTTTGTCATTTTCGCTGCAATGAAAAGGGTATTTGGAAACAATTTTTGGTTGCTTGTTGCTAATTTACAATTTGCTGACTTATGTTTGGGAATACATGTTACTGTCGCTGTAGTCATGAATGCATTATTTTGCGGGCACTATATTTATGTAGAAAGGAAGTGGACTAGCAGTGCAGTTTGCAAGGTGAATGGGTTTGTTTTTCTCCTGTGCACTGAGCTCTCTGTTCTCATCACCTGCTTCATCACCTGGAGTCACGTCATCACTCTTTCTGGGGATTCCTGGAGACACTGCCGTGTTCCAACGTCCGTGATTTGTACCGCTTCATGGATTGTCGCACTGGGCTTTTCCTTCATACCGTTTCTTCCTGGCCTGTCCCACTGGGGTGTCCAGAGTCAGTCTGGTCTGTGTCGTCTGGCTTCGTTGGATAGTCATCATCTTTCTGACCAGGAGTTCACCTGGTTCACAGTCATCGTCTGCATCAACTTCGTCCTGTCCCTGACCATTGCTGGGGGTCAAGTGGTCATCAGCAGACGCATGCCTAAGTACAGAATCATGCTGGACACTTCTCTGAAGCTAGTGCACTCTTCAGTGCACCTGATGGGAAAGGTCACAACCTTACACGCTGTGAGCTGGATATCATTCGCTGTGGTGAGGCTGCTGTCCTCTGGTGGCGTTGGTGCGTTACACCAGATGCATGATGCCATGGTGGTGTTTGCGCTACCTCTCCACTCCGCTATCAGCCCTCTGTTCTTCGTGTGGAGCGTCGCGGATCAGCGACGACAGCAGACACGAGAAGAGAAGATTATGGAAATGTTCAAGGCAAGGCATGGCATGCTTGGGAAAACTGCGAGCAGCAAACAAAGATCTTCTAACAAACAAATGATATGGACAAAGTGAAGACATTCCTGCTGCAGGCTGACATAACATCTGGCACGGTACGTTAGGAGAAGGCAGATTCGCATTGTCGGTGTCTGTGGAGCTCTGGTATGGAAACTGCTGGACAAAATCACCGGACTTCTCATGGTCATTCATCACAACCCACTGGCAACATCTCAGATTGGTCTCAACTGGTCTGTACGGGAGGCCAGGGTCTGGACACTTGATGCTCATTGTTCAGTGGAACCCCATCTAATGAGCATCATGACATTGTGAAAGCTCCACCGACTGTGACAGCTTAACCCAAGGACTGCTTTTCTTTGGTGTGCGGACAAAACAACTAGGATAGCTCAGTTGGACAGCTCAGCGTAATGAGTCAGATTCAGATTCAAAACCCTACCAGACGTCTCTAGACTATATATCAAAATAAGTATAAGAGAGGGAGAGAGAGAGAGGGAGAGAGAGAGAGAGAGAGAGAGAGAGAGAGAGAGAGAGAGAGAGAGAGAGAGAGAGAGAGAGAGAGAGAGACAGAGAGACAGAGAGACAGAAAGACAGAAACAGAGAGGGAGAGACAGAAAGACAATGGTCTTTGCAAGAGAGAGAGAGAGAGAGAGAGAGAGAGAGAGAGAGAGAGAGAGAGAGAGAGAGAGAGAGAGAGAGAGAGAGAGTAGTCATTCCTGTAAGATGGAGACGAGTTTCTGACAAACAAGGCCTTCGCTGAACTCGTTTTCTCTTTTGGAGAGGAAGCTTTCCCCCAGTATATGTCTTTTACAACATACAGGTGGTACGAATTGCGTGCCAGGTAGGATATCAGTGATTCTCCCCTACAGTGGTGAAAAGCGATCAAGATGTGTTTTGCGATTGCTATGTTATGTGGCACACAAACGTGACATGAAAGCACAGATTGTCCCAAGTTTTCTGGTGAAAGTGACTATAAGGCCTAACGGGGACCATCGTCGGGACATGGGGGACTATTCTGCCAAGTTTGGTCAAGATCAGTTTAGTAGTTTAGGTGGTGTGAAGTGGAATCATTATTTTGTTTGCTCCATCTCACTTTCTCTCTCTCTCTCTCTCTCTCTCTCTCTCTCTCTCTCTCTCTCTCTCTCTCTCTCTCTCTCTCTCTCTCTCTCTCTCTCTCTCTCTCTCTCTCTCTCTCTCTCTCTCTCTCTCTCTCTCTCTCTCTCTCTCTCTCTCTCTCTCTCGCACACACACAGACACAGACACACAGACACAGACACACACACACACACACACACACACACACACACACACACACACACACACAAGCTTTAGAATCAACAAGTCCAAAAAACAGGACTGAAGTCATTACAGAAATTAGAATACTTATTGATATTCTTATATCAAGAGGTATTACAGTTGATTTTTGTTGGATCCCATCTCATTGTTCGATTTCTGGAAATGAATGGGCTGATCGTACTGCTCGGGCAGGGGCAAACAAATCTGCCAATTGTACTGATATTCACATTCCCTGGAGTTTGCAAGAAGGTTAGTCTCTCTTACAAAGAGCTTCTTTTGAACATTTTGATAAAATCTACAAAGATTCTATGCTTCACAAAATACATAAACCTGAATCTTCCATAAAGTGTTGTTTAAACTCCCGATCATGGAAGTCTCAGAAAAGAGATTCCTTAGTAAATTATGTATTTCTTAATAGAAATGTAAGCAAACATCCAAGACGCCGTAAAACGTTTTTTTCACTACTTTATAGGCTTAAGCTAAATGCTTTTAAAACTAAATTCATAAAAAATATCCAATGTGTATGCGCTGCTATTGATAATTGTACAACAACCCACATTCTATATTATTGCCCTTATTTTGAATCGACCCTATCAGAATTCAGAAAAGTTGAATCCAAATGTATATTCCAAGATGCCGTATCTCTTTTGAATTTTGTACAAACTTTAATATTAAGTCCATTTGGCTCGTTTCTATGATTGCTGTTTTTTTAGAATGTTTGCATTTTCATTTTATAATAGTTCAATTCTGGAGTTGTTGGTTTTTTTAAATTTTTAAATGTTTTAATTGTTTTAAGATGTTTTAATTTAGCACATATCCCCTAATGTTACATATAAATATGCACATTAAGCACACACTTATACACATGCACATACCCGCGCGCGCACACTCACACACACACTTTCATGTCTAATATCACTTTTAAGTGAAAAGACGTTAAATTAAAGAACAACAACAACAACACACACGCACGCACGCACGCACGCACGCACGCGCGCGCGCGCACACGCGCACACACACACACACACACACACACACACACACACACACACACACACACTTAGCACACTTAGCACACGTTAAACCCAGTGGCAGCGAAAAAGTTGTCTTTTGTCAAAGTTTACCACACACCCTTTCCTTCCTTATCAGACACACAAACTTAGCATGCAAATAATAATTAAAAAAAACAAAAACAAGGGCGTCGCCGAGCGGCAGACATGTCCGTCACCAGCAATGCCACGCACTTGCGACACCCCGTAGAGTGTCACATCCTGACACAAAATTGGAAGGGATTCTGTCTTCTAGTTCACGAGATACAGCTTGAAGAAGAAACATATAGCGCAAAGAAGGAAATTTCGGTTTTCAAGGTCACACTTCAAGGTCAAGGTCAGCATGGTGATAATTTATGCTCGGATGTTTTCTTCTCTAGGGTATACAGTACCACACACAATCTGAAGCGCTTCTGTCAAGTACCAATGTGGAAAATATGGCTTAAAACCCAATGTGTAGACCCCTACCACTTTCAAGGCCTACGGATCGCCCGGACCGTGACCTTGACCTTGATCGGTATGCCACCATCAGAACGGGCATAAGCCAAAGTACCTTCATGCCAAATTTGAAGACTCTAACACTAACGGTGTGGGAGTTATGGCCCCTGAAAGATTTTCGGTTTTCAAGGTCGTACGCAAAGGTCAAGGTCAAGACGGCAATATGGTTTGCGCGGATGCCTTCCTCTCATGGTGACACACCCGCACACACAATTTGACGTGATTCTGTCAACCCGTTCGAAAGATATCCTTGGGACAGACAGAAGGAGAAAAAAATGACCCTCCGATTTTCAGGCTCCAGCGATCTTTTTGACCTTGACCTTGACCTTGATCGGTATGCCATCATCAGAACGGGCATAAGCCAAACCACCTTCATACCAAGTTTCAACATCCTATGTTGATCGGTGCCCGAGATATGGCTAAAAATAGATTTTCGGTTTTCAAGGTCGTACGTCAAGGTCAAGGTCACGACGGCAAAAAACAAACAAACAAACAAACAAACAAAAATACAAACCAGCCCATCGCAATAGTCCGTCTTGGTGACGGACTAAAAACAAACAAACAAACAAACAAACAAAAATACAAACCAGCCCATCGCAATAGTCCGTCTTGGTGACGGACGCTCTGCAGGTGGAAGCAACCCAAATTTCACAGTGTGGCTATAAAGTACCAAATTATGAAATACCAAATACACGCACACATGCATTCACATACATGCTCATATATACAGACACACACACACACACACACACACACACACACACACGCACGCACGCACACGCACGCCTTCACACACACACACACACACAGCGCGCGCGCGAACACACACACACACGCG
>CM065691.1:56544992-56599992 GCA_017654935.2 Phymorhynchus buccinoides
TGTGTGTATGAGAAAGAGAAAGACGGGGAGGGAGTCTTCCCGCAATCCTTCCTGACAATTATGATGCAGAAGCGTTCAGGGCAGGCCTTGGTGGCATCTACACCACTGATCCACCCGGCCTCCCTCTGCTGAGCTTCCAGTGCACCAAACAGCGTTTATAGTTTCAACAAGTCTAGAGCTGTGGACACATGTTTTTAACGCATATTTTGAAGAGAGAGAGAGAGAGAGAGAGAGAGAGAGAGAGAGAGAGAGAGAGAGAGAGAGAGAGAGAGAGAGAGAGAGAGAGAGAGAGAGAGAGAGAGAGAGAGAGAGAGAGGGAGAGAGATAATACGAATACGAATACGAATGTTTATTGAGGGTTAATAGATAAGCATAAGTTTTTTTACACAATGCCCTCGAAAATATCAATATAAAACCAAAACCAAATCAGTGAAAGAAAGTTGAAAACACATGAAAAAATGAGGGGAAAAGGGGGTAGGGATAACAATATCATAACAACAAGGGAAATTTAGAAACATAAAAAAACCTGAAAATTTCAAAGCACATAATAATAATAATAATAGTACATTTATATAGCGCTTTACCTCAGATGAGCCCAAAGCGCATTACAATCAATTTGTCATCAACAAATAGACAACAAAAACAGCATTTAAGAATGACACCAACCAGCAACAACGCATACATACAAAGCAACTCTCTCTCTCTCTCTCTCTCTCTCTCTCTCTCTCTCTCTCTCTCTCTCTCTCTCTCTCTCTCTCTCTCTCTCTCTCTCTCTCTCTCTCTCTCTCTCTCTCTCTCTCTCTCTCTCTCTCTCTCTCTCTCTCTCTCTCTCTCTCTCTCTCTCTCGCACATGCACACACACACACACACACACACACACACACACACACACACACACACACACACACACACACACACACACACACACACACACACACACACACACACACACACATTTAACAACACCAACTCGTTCACCCCCCATTCAGTAAGCACACATCAATTGAGCCGCACGGACTGACCACATACACCAACACATACAGAAACACCCTCACACACAACGTACGCACGCAGACAGACAAACACACAGACACACACACACACACATGCGTGCACACACAACCCACAGATCCAAAACACACACAAGCACACATGTATGCACACATGCATGCTCACACAAACACAACACACACACACACACACACACACACACACACACACACACACACACACACACACACACACACACACACACACACACACACACACATGCGTGCACACACAACCCACAGAACCAAAGCACACACAAGCACACATGTATGCACACATGCATGCTCACACACGCAACACACACACACACACACACACACACACACACACATACGCACACGCACACGCACGCACGCACACGCACGCACACACGCACACACACACACACACACACACACACACACACACACACACACACACACACACACACACACACACACACACCAAAACACAGCACAAACCTCTTATTGAATCTTCCCTCACGTGCACACAAGATAGACAACTGATCAAATATTTAGGGTGCAGCAGGAAAAAGATGGGTTTTAAGAGAGGTTTTAAATGAGGAGACTGAGTTGGAGTTTTGGAGAGAAGAAGGCAGATAATTCCAAAGAGATGGTGCTTGACAGCGGGAAAAAGAACGTTGGCCAGCAGATTTGAGACGGATGGAATAAAAGACAAATTATAAGAAACAATACTGTATTGATCACACACACACACACACACACACACACACACACACACACACACACACACACACACACACACACACACACACACACACACACACACACACACACACACACACACACACACACACACACACACACACACACACACACACACAATGGGGGGAGAGAGGGAGAGAGAGAGAGAGAGAGAGAGAGAGAGAGAGAGAGAGAGAGAGAGAGAGAGAGAGAGAGAGAGAGAGAGAGAGAGAGAGAGAGAGAGAGAGAGAGAGAGAGAGAGAGAGAGAGAGAGAGAGAGAGAGATAGTTGAATTGAATGAATTTTATTTCTAGAGGGTAATAGAATAAGAAAATAGATAGAGACAGAGATAGAGGCAGACTGACGCTGAGACAGAGACAGAGTCAACGAGTTTAAGTGATCTCCATGGATATTGCATAGGAGACTGCATGGGCTGCTTCTCTGAAAGAATGGGTTGTATTTTTTGTATTGTCTTTTTTAAAAATATTTTATAGCGAAGATGCCTTCTTCTTCTTCTCTCGTTGAGTATCCACAATCATCAGTTTGATTTTATGATACGAGGTCCGAAGTCGGGCATCAAAAACAAAATAAAACAAAAACCTGCTCTACGAATTAAAGATGACCCAGCCAGTCGGGTCTCGCTGATCGAGCCCCCGACGTCATGCTGAGTCGGCAGGAACACCTAAACTAGGAGGGAAAAAACGCCTTGACAAGGCGACATCCCCACTTTCTTGGACATGAATGACCAAAGGCTGAGCTCTAACTGAAGGCTGCTGTCTTTTAAAAATCAGTCAGTACTGAAAAAGTTCATCTTTAACCCTATTTACATTGATTTTATGTTGACGCATCCATCGCAGTAGGCCCCGCCAGCGCAGCATCACCAGCGGGGCCAGCTCCAAAGAAAGACTAAATTAGGGAGTAGGGGCCATAGATCAGAGCTGTGGTAAATGAAGGGCAGGAGCTGTGCCGGTCGGGGCTTGTCCTCGGTGAGCGCTACGCTAGCCGGAGAGGTCTTGCCTAGATGCCGCAAAAGAAAGGTCTATGGCCCATTGTTTTACTGTCATACCATGAGGACAGTATTTTTTTAAAACTCACTGGACAGTATTTTAAGCACACTGTCATACCATCAGGACAGCACAAGTTTTTAAACTCGCAAAGCGCTCTCCCCTTTCCGTTGAGTAATAGCCTTCATAGGCGCCTTCAAAGTAGCAAATACAGATACAGACGATGTTTTAAAAGTTTTAGTCCTTTTTGTGTTTGTTGATAAACCAAGATTTTAATGGCATTCACGTGACATTCAATGATATCACGTGACGTAGGTTACATAACTCTGCAACGTTTTAACTCTCCACGGTGGAAATCGCGCCAACTACAAAGCTAAACTGACAAAGTTTTTGGAGGTATGATTATGCCCATGTTTCAAGAGCATGCTGCGTATGAATTAATCGATTTGAAGCAAAAATTGCGGAGTTAAAATGGTGTGTTTATCCAAAGAGAATTGTGCAAATACTTCAGTTTTACCACAAAAAAGAAAAGAAAAGCGTTATCGTGTTTGAAACTTTGAAAGCCGAGGGCCGACGGCGACGCATGGTTACTCGCAATCGCAGATCACACATCTGTATTCACTAATTCAGTGTATTCTTACAAATTCGGGACTTTCCTGGTGTTGCATTGCCTCCAGGATCGTTCCCACCATCTTTATATAGTGTCTGGAGGACGTTAAAAAGATTTTCATTCTGTTTAAACTAAGGATTAATCCTCTGTTTTGGCAGTGTGACTGGTTTTATTCTGTCAAACTGATAGCAGCAGATAGTATCAGTGATACATCTGGGCATGAATTTCTGGATTATGATTCCGTTTACAACATTAGTTGATTTACTTCCCTTGATTTTGACTGACTATCGGCTGTTTTATACAATTTTTAGCTATCCACCTCATGTTCTGGTCTTCCAATGTTAGGTACGTTAGAATTTGGGTCAAACCGCTGCGATCTTTCCGTCTAAAACTAAAGTTTCACCCCGATTTTGCCGAAGTGCAAAACGGTCACTCACTTCGCCTTGCTCGCTTGCTTTGTATCATCGTTGCTGGCCGTCAGAAGTATGTTCACTCCACAGTAGAGGTCTGTCCCATCATCCTAGACTGATTTTTGTTTACAAGTGAGAGTTCGTTCGCGAGAGTTGAGCGTGTCAATTTTTGGGTCGGATTTCTAAGCTGACCAACGCCGAATGGTCAGTCTGGATTTAATGAAATGTGCTCTGGATGCAAATTCATTCATTTTGCTACACGCATGCCAAATTTGGTGCATGCAGGTTTACGTTGTGGTACTCCTAGTCCTAGAAATCGCTGGATACGGAGGTGTCGGCGTCGAGGTCCGACACTCTCACAAATACTGAGTAGGCCTAGTGATTAGTGATAAAGTTCCAGTAAATTACGTTTACATCGTTTTCATGCTAACAGAAAATGATTTTGTAATAATTATAAACTGTTTTACTTTTTTATTCATTGTAAATTATTTTTGCTGCTTGGACAGACTTATCTGTTTGAGACTATCTGTTTGTCCACTGATAAAGACATGAGTGGGTGAAAATTGAGAAAAGATTGTCTTGCATTTTGCTTGCTACATGGTCCGCTTTCATAAGACATAAGATTGGTTAAATGTCTAATGTAGGCTAATCTCGTGTTATCAACATGGGTTCATTTTCATTCCCAGTTTACTACTGCCACTGCAATAATTGTTCTTGTGTTCTCTGGTTTTTGTTTTGTTTTGGAGTCTTTTAAAACTAATATAATAATTGTTTTAGCCAGGGTACGTCATTAACTCGTGAGAATATGATCGTTTTGAATTCTGGCATTCATTTGATTCACTTTATGATGATAATAATAATATTAATACTATAATAGTACATTTAATGATTTATATAGCACTTTACCTCAAGTGAGCCCAAAGCGCTTACTGTTAATTCAACTGCGTACTTGGTAGCTTGTAATAACTTTAATACCATTTATTTTAAAACTTGCCGTTATTGCTAGCACTAGTAGCAGGCAGAATTTTTTTTACATTGTTACACTTTTATTTTATTTCTTAAATATAAAATTGATTTGTGTCAGGTCATACTCATGTGTGTGCATCACACTGCATGTATGCACGTTGTGTGTGTGTGTGTGTTTGCTACTTTACTGTAAAATTAATAAATGATTGTTTTAAAGAAATTATATTCAAATTTGTTAGTTCCGTTTAGTGTTAGTCTGTGACATAAATTTGCTGTTAGTATGAATGATTACAATTCGTCATCACTTTACATTTGAAAGTTAGCTTTAAGTATGGTTTTTCTTTTGTAGTGAGATTTTACTCCCCCCCCCCCGATTCTTTTGACTATGCATATATATATATATATATATATGCACAAGACAATCTACTTCCCATGAAAATAGCATGGATTCATTTGTAGCTTAACGGAAAATGCGGATAAAAAGCACGTGAGAGTCGGATGAGAACATGAGTATGAAAATTGAGATGTAAAGAACAAAGCATGCTAACAACAAGCTTGATATCAACGGCAACAAACACAGTGTCTAACAAAGACAGCACTGCGTTAATATCTTAATATGCCTTGTGTGTTTCACTGCATTCTCAGGTGTGATGCTAATCAAAAGTCTTGGAGTGTACAAAATAATATTTCAGTTAGAACTTATAAACCAGTGGGTCTTACTCTTACTCTTAGTCTGTGAAAGATTCCTTGGTAGAGGTTTGTATTAGAAGTTTGCACTGTAAAATGTGTTATTTTAAATTAAATTTAATGTAAGTAAACTAAGTTCACTATGCACTGATGATGCTGATCGAGAACATGGGTCTTGGTCACAGACTCTTTAAATGGTGCTAGTGCTACTGTGAGTCAGAATGATAGAATGGTCCCTTGGTGGATTATTGCAATAAGTGCTTGCTCTGTCAAAATGTGCTTTTTGTGTCCTTCCTTTGATGCTGACAAAGAATATGTATCTAATGGACTAGTGTCTGTGGCAAACAGTATTTGAGTTTTGTGTTCAACAACTACTAGTACTTGAGTCAGTGTGATGCCCCTTGATGAAGGTTTGTTCAGGAGCTTTGCACTATCACAACATGCCTGATTGCATTCTTAAACTTGTGTAATAATGATTAAATATATATACATTGGTCACTGGGTTTACACTTACAATCTTCTTCTTGGTTCGCTCAGACAGTTTCCTGTCACATGAGTGTAGATGCGCCATGCTGCCATTATGTGCATAACTAAGAAATAGTTAGGCCCAGCATGTCTGACTTCGGATGAAGAAATCTTTGTAAGAATTTATAGATAAAACTTAAAAGGCAGGAGAGTGGACCAGTAACTAAGTAAGATAGATAACAGTAAGCAAAGGGAAAAGGCAGAGTCAAAGAAAGTGACAGATTAGAGAAAGTTACATGCACAGAACTTCCAGAAGGTGGGGGAACTAGTTGTACGAATGACCCCCCCCCCCCCAGGTATCCCCACGGGGGGACTTACAGTCAATAGTTTTAAGTTGTATAACAACCAAGTCTAATACTAATAGTACTGGTAAGACTCATTGTCTTAAGACAGTCAGAGGCTCCTTTGTAGAGGTTTATACTGGTCAGCATGCTTCATTGTACTCCTTAATTGATGCTGATCAAGAGTATACTATATGTGGGTTTTTGGGTCTGAAATCAATATTTTTTTAGTTATGGTAACTCGCTTTCATACAATCAGGCAGTCAGTCAGACAGACAAACAGACGCTTTATAACAAACGTGCTGAATACAAATAAAATGTATTATTAAAGACACATTCTCTATTGAATAAGCTTTATTTTGGTACCAAATTTATGTTAATTGGTCGAAAAATAAGCAAGTTATGGCTGGTTGAAGTTCAGATTCATCCAAAGCTTGATCAACTTTTTCTTATATAGCCCATGTAAAAAAGACTGTAATTTCAAGAAGCCATAACTTGCTTATTAAGTTATTTGTTGACCAATTTAGACAAATTTGGTATCATTTTAAAGGTCGTTTCATGCTCTTTCCAATGGTATACTCCCCGTATAGGTTTGATTAAAATTTGACAACATATACAAATTTTACTATTATTTTTAGTATATTTTTCTAACCATCCTACCAATGTTCTTTCCGTTTCATGAAAATAACCACAACCTAATCCTATCCCTTTCCCGAGCAAGGCAGAATGTGGCTTCTTAATGAGCAGATTGCGTTCATGTTGACGGTCTGCGAGTAGCCAGGCGTGAGGGCCGTCTCACTCTCAGTCTCAGTCTCACTGACATTTCGAAGTCATGTGATAAGCAAACGTGATTTGTGATTTTGATTCCTAATCCTACTGCAATCTTATCACTGTGTATGTATGCACATTGTGTGTGTGTGTGTATGCATTTGTTTTGAATGGATGTTTATTGTTTGTGTCTTTTTTTTTAATACAGCAACTGAGCATTTTAAGCTTATAAAAGGAATGATGATTGATGTACCTTTTCAGAACACAGCCCTACAAAAGTGAAACTGTAAAGCTTGGCACACGTCAAGTTCATGACCCCGAGGGATTCCGTCTAACAAGATGAAGCTTGAAGAAATAGCCAAGGGGTTCCTGGAGTCCATCCACACCCTGGTCAGGCTGCTCCAGGAGGCTGTGTATTCTCCAACAGTGCACCACTGGGATGAAGCCCAGCTGGACAAGGCTCTCCAGTGGGCAGTGTACTGCCAGCAGGTGAGGGTTCATCAGTATTACTATTAGCGCTCTGTTGGTCAGTGCTCTTTGCTATGCTACATTTAACGCGGGGCCCCCTCCCTTACCTCTCCAGTGCTCTTCACACCTACACTCCTTCCCGCTCACTCAGGTCCTCAAACACAAAACTTCTAAAAGTTCCAAAAACAAATATAAAATCTTTTGGTGACCGCAGTTTCCGTTTCAGTGCCCCTGCTGTTTGGAATTCCATCCTAGTCGATCTCCGCCATGAACCAACTATTAATATCTCTAGTTTCAAAGCTAAACTCAAGACTCACTACTTTCAAAGCTGATTCGGTTTGTACATTTTTCCTTCTTGATCTTGTACCTGGGTGAATGATCGGGTAATAATGTTTTGTGTGACTGCGGGTGTATCAGTGAATGGAAGCGCCTTGAGTGTATAATAATTATAGAAAGGCGCTATAGAAATGCTATCAATTATTATTTATTTTTATTAATCGTAATGCCAACCCAAATACTGAATAGTGAAATAATACCTAAAAGCCTGAACATACAGAGAGCTCGCACTCCGCAGCTGACTGAAGCCATGTTATTTTTTTTACTCCCACCCTTTCACCTACACTACAGGTGGGGATCATTGTGAAGTCACTCACTGCCTCTGTTAACCATACTTAACACTTCCCACTTTTCACCTTCCAGGTGGGAAGTGAGAAAGTTGGCTTCATTCTGTGCAAGGTTGGTAGTACAAATGGTAGGCTGCGAAGTAATCACTCTTTCAGTCTTTGTGACATTTAGGCTTTTTTATATTACCCGCTAATTTTGTTCATTACTGTATTTTCAAGACTATAACTATTATATAATAATTTTTTTTTCAGACTGAGACTGAGAGTGAGACCCCTGTGCTTTATAATATGACTATTTTAGTAATTATAACTACAGTGGAACCTCTCTTATAAATAATCTGGTATAATTGTTTTTGACACTTTAGTAATAACACATGTGTTATGCTTAATTTTGTATCATCACCTACACATATGTCCTTCACAAATCATCCAAAATGAGGTCTTATAAGGGAGGTAATTTTAATACTTAGAAAGATGGGCAATGTCTCAGAGAAGTAGGTCTTATGTGTGACTGTGAGGGAGTCTTATAATGGGAGGTCTTGTAAGGGAGGTTCCACTGTAGTAAGAAAATATAGTAACAAAATCTGAAATAACTTTGGGGGGTGAGCCATTATAATGTGACTTATAATCTGAAAATTACGGTAAATGTTCATAAAAAGGAAATATTAGCACTGGCTTTAGTGCTGCAGCCAAGGCTTCTCCACTGTAAACAAAACAAATTATAGCCCAGCTTGCCGTAATAGCAGCTGCCCCCTCTGCTATCTGGCAGTGATTGTCAGAAACGACAGACAGGCTACAGAAACGACATGTTGACCGGGTATTGCCCTGTACAAGCACACCTGTTTACTCTTTTCCAGTAGTATTCTACTCAATTTGGATCTCTACTACTCTTCAAAATTGAAAATAATGCTCCAACTACTCATTTTCAGTGAACATTATTTGATGGTTTTATGAATAAAACTAGGTATTACTATTAGGTATTGGGTACTTTATAGTCACAGAGGCGTGTCTGTGAAATTCGGGTTGATCCCACCTTGAGAGCGCATCGCAGCCAGAGGCGTGCCAACCAACTTTTTTCTTTTTTTTTGGCATGCGAGTTTTGTGTGACTGAGGGAGGGGGGGTGGGGGGTAAATTTTGACCAAATGACAACTTTTTCGTTTCCACTGGGTTTAACGTGTGCTAAGTGCATGAGCACACGGGACCTCGGCTTATTGTCTCATCCGAAAGACTTCACATTTTGCACCCAAACTACTCCACTTCAGCTATTAATAATAACCAGACTACTCAAGACTTGTGTAGGGGGTAAACGGGTTTGTACAAAGGTTTTTCACGGTGTGTTTTGTGCGTGCTGTGTGCAGCTTGCCCGCCAGGTGAGCCTTGTGCCGGACAAGGGCTTTGTGGGGGCCCTGGACGTGAAGCTGGCGGAGATGAAGGCCCTGGTGGCCCCTCCCCTGCCCGGGGACCTCAACGTCGCCTTCCTCAAATCATGCGTCCATTTCCTCATCCAGGTTGGAACAGGGTGTTTTGGTTTTTGTTATTTCGTTTTGCTATCAGGCATGGTAATCTTCAGAGAATTCTGAATCCAGAGAAAAATGTGTAGAAAAACAAATGTTAGAACTTAGATGGGGTTTTAAGCTTGAAGATGTAAGCTTTTTGTTTTTGTTGTTGTTGCCAGGGATCAGAACTGTGTGTTTCCTTTAGTGTGGGAAACTCAGTTGTTGGAATCTTGTTTTCTTCTTTTCACTCAGTTCCTCTCCTGTACATTGACTGAACATGCATTATCTCTCTCTCTCTCTCTCTCTCTCTCTCTCTCTCTCTCTCTCTCTCTTCTTATAAGTCAGCCCGCGGTAATTCGTCCTTTGCTGCTGTTTGTGGTTTCATGGTTTCCCTTCTGTAGACCTTTTTCTTTCTCATGGTCCGTTCAGTTGCTTTTTTACTGTGCTGCAGTACACCGACTGGCATCACTCTCTGCTGGTATTCACTGGCTCGCGTGCAGGTACCCCGCGTTCATCATCTTTGTAGCCGTGTGCGTCGCTCCTCGCTTCGTGTGGGAGTTGAGGCTGAGTGGTGTAGCTCTCTGGTGTGGCCTAGGCCTAGTGGCCTTCTTTTCCTCATTGGGGCTGCCCGCTTTTCTTCTTGGTCATTGCTAAATGTATTTCTACATGCACACTTTCACACCAATCACACACTCTTTCACTTTTTCTTTTTATGTAAGCTTTTTTCAGTTTTTAACAGTTATATATTTGTCCTCAAAAGAAATTTCCCCCTGATCACCATAAAGCCATTAAAGGGCTCTGTACCCATTGAGACCACCATGAAACAATGTCCCCTGAACCCCCTGATCACCATAAAGGGCTCTGTACCCATTGAGACCACCATGAAACAATGTCTCCTGAACCCCCTGATCACCATAAAGGGCTCTCTACCCATTGAGACCACCATGAAACAATGTCCCCTGACACCCCCTGATCACCATAAAGGGCTCTCTACCCATTGAGACCACCATGAAACAATGTCCCCTGAACCCCCTGATCACCATAAAGGGCTCTGTACCCATTGAGACCACCATGAAGCAATGTCTCCTGACACCTCCCAATATTTTTAGTGAAAAATGCTTTACCTCCGTTACCTTGCCTGGCTATATGTGAAAGTTGTTCAGGCAACACTCACACACTCCTGAAATCAGGATTGGAAAAGTTGATGTAAAGAGTCGTCTGCACTCTTCAGCCAGGATTGGTCATCTTGTCATCTGGTTCCATAGTCTTATAGTAACCACCAAATTAAAGTTGGTAAACTGGGCCCGAAATGGGGTACAGTGGAGTCCGGGTAAAACGAATTTTAACGGAACACAGACTCAGTTCGTTGTATCAGGATTTCGTTATACATGTACATGTACAATGTATGTTGAAAACAAAAACAGTTCAACCACTCACCAATGATAACCGAAAACATAAACTTGACCAGTTTGGATCGTCTGTCTTAATCACGGGATGTACAAGGCTTGAAGAAGTTCAGCTGATCTGTTTTGGCACACTTTTCAAGTGACAACACATCACACAAATTTAGTTTGTTATAGGCTTTCACGAACTTTTCGATCTTTATTTTGAGCGCGAATTGTAAAGCGACCTTGAGAAACCGAATGATCTGTAGGAAGCCTAGGCCTAGCAGACGACCCAGAATGAATCTAAATGAGTTCATGCATGCGCAGTTCATATTTCCAACTTCCTTCCTCTTGACAACACCTTCTAGCTTGGAGTTTGAAGGCCTAGGTTTTTGCAGCGCGTCGCACAGGCTGAGTTCGTTATAGGCTATTTTTCCAAGTAAATAAAATTATCCTGGGGCGTAGAACATGTGTTCGTAAAAAGCGAATGTTCGTTATTTCAAAAGGATTTTTTGTTCGTTATGCCCATGGCTTTGCAAGTGACAAATAGAAGGGCATTTGCCGGGAAATATAAGTCAGTTCGTTAATCGCGAAATTTCGTTAAAAGCGAGTTCGCTATAGTTGGACTCCACTGTACTTTGTTTAAAAAAATATATTAAAAAATAACTACTTGATGGATTGACTTTAAATGTTCAGGGTTTGTGTATAAATGAATGTTTGGTAAAGGTAAAGATGTGCCACCCCCCCTACATTTCTCGGTTAATTGTATTTTTCCGTTATTGCCTTTCTTGCCATACATAAAGCTGTATTTTAGGAACATTTTTAGCTAATAACCTTTTTGGAATACTAACCCTATCCCTAAACCTAACCCTACCCCCCACCCTATAAGACGGAAAAACGCAACGAACCACAACTGACAAATCGCGGTGTACTGCAGTACATAGTGGGGGGTAGGGATAGGGTTAGGGTTAGTATTCCAAAAAGGTAATTAGCTCAAAATGTTCCTAAAATACAGCTTTATGTATGGTAAGAAAGGCAATCACAGAAAAATACAATTAACCGAGAAATGTAGGGGTGGTGGCACATCTTGACCTTTACCGAATGTTTAACTTGCAATTTTTTTTATGTAATATTTTTAATTTTTTGATATTGCGATTTTTACTGAAAAATATATATGTTAGTAAAACAGACGATGGACAGGGAGTACAACACCCATCATTATTATTCACTGACCTTTTTCTTGCCAAGTGGTCAGGTTCACCATCTCATCGTCTACATCAAACATTCGCGCATTCATCCTTTCTATTTCATCAAGAGGTAAGCTAATATCACTGTCAGAGTCGTTGTCAGACATCACAAGTTCACACAAAGTCACTGAGTCGGAAAAAAAAGCTTCACAAAACTTTCTGGTTGCAAAAACCGGCGCAAAAAGATGGCGTGTGGTAGAACATTTGCCGCCGGAGGCAATGACAAAAGCTGGTGTCTTTTTACTGCACTCGACCCACACAATACCTAAACTAGCGAAGTGGGTGTACGGGGGCGGTTTCAGACGGCTTGGTAGGAGAAAGTAATGGGCGGAATCAGGCTATAAGGGGCTTAAAAAGTTAAACTTACATTGTTCAACCTTTGATAAAATGATAGATGGATTATTAATTGTGAAACTAACCCCCATATATTTGAATGTAGATCATAATCTATTAAGACTATAAGAGATTATTACATTTTTTTTATTGTTTGCAAAGAGATTTTAGCGCTTTGCAGTTTTTGTGACTGATGGACGATGACCAGTGTTTGGTTTCCAGGCTCTGGTGTGCAATCCCAAGCTGCACCAGTCCCTGCTGCCCGTGACGGTGGAACGGGCCCGCAAGCTGGGGTACAACGTCACTGGGCAGAGGGTCAGTATTACTATTAGGTGTTTGCGTCGGGGTGACCGTGGGAATGTGGGCGCGTCTGAATATGTTCGATATGTATGATGTAATCTTGCATGTGGAGTGAATTTTAGTTTTGTTAAGCGCCATGAGTGGTTCGCCTAGAATGTGCGCTCTATAATTAATCTCTTTATTATTATTATTAGATTAGCAAATGTTGTGGTTTGTTTCGTGGGTGAGAGTAGTTCAGGAGTGCTCCTGAAATCAGGATATGAAAACCTGATAAGAGCCTTCAGCAGGCATCAGAACTGTCAGCGGATCATCAAATTTCCGCGGGTTTGACAGTGGCAGCCGCGATTTCTACATTAGGGGACGGCTCAGTCTTATTCTCAGATGAAATAGTATTCTTAAGCGGTTTGTTTTCTGAACCTAAGTCGGAACTCCTTGACATGAAATTTTGTGTTCTTACCACTCTACGTCATCAAAAACGGCCTATCTATTCTAACCATACTGACCAACGCTCAAAACAATAGCATAGACATTTCAATTTGGAAACCAATGCCCCAGCAACATAAAAACGAAAGTAGCAAAGGACCGCAACTCCCCCTTACCGGAAGCACGCATGCTCTCCCCTACATCATCAAAAAGGGTCTATTTTCACATCATAAGTAATACATCCAGCATTTTGATTGGTTCAGGGGTTGAAATAATTTTATTTTGGTTGGTGTGTTTCGGGGTAGAGGTTGAAGAGAACTTTCACAAACAATTGATGGCAGCCAGGTTTTCTGAACTTTTCTTTCCGAGTTCAAAGACTTTCTTCCAGAGAGTTTATTGATGACAGTGATTGTGATTAGGGGGTTGAATGAGTCGATTCAGACGATGTTATAGCAGGAAAGTACAATGACGAGAGAACTGAACTTTTTCACGGGAAATAGTGTGGAGATTGACTGCGATCGGCATTGATGCTGAGTCCAACTTTGCATGTGTTGTTTGTAGGCGGATCGTGGACGTTTTCAATCTAGCCTTTGTTTTAGCGAAGTGACTATAATTATATTATGATTATGTGATCATAATTTGGTGTGTGTGTGTCAAAGTTTACATTGTAAATTTGTTCATTGAACTAGAAAGCACTGATACAGTGAAACTGTGCTCTTGGTCAAAAACTTAACATAGTAACTTTCAGAAACTACACATGGTAGCACAACCAAACTTTGCATGATGATGAATACCATCAGGACCTTTCCAGTGAATGCTTTTAGGATCTAAAAAAACACTGATACAGTGCAAACCAAATTGTTTCATACACTTGATATTCCTTCATCAACATGCCTCTTAAAGCTTGGCTTCAATCTGTGTGTGTGTGTGTGCATGAGTACGCCTGTGTACGTATGTGTGCATGCATGCATGCGAGTGTATGTGCGTACGAGAAAATTAGGTAGAGTTTCTCCCAAGTTTTAATTTTGACCCTTTAAAATTTCAAACAGGCGGTGAAAATACCCCTTACAGCGGGTGAGCGTACGTACCCCTTAACTTGGCTTAAGAGAAGAAGAAATCTATTCTATCATCCTTACCATTCCACTACAAAGTGCATATTTGTACAAGATTAGCTTGGAAGACAGAAATAAAACCAAGAGTGTCTTACTACCACAACTCCCAATCCAGGTAACTTCCGGTTAAGCAGACTACTCACTTTCTTTCAAGCTAGCATGGAAGGCAGGTTTGTTTTTCTGTTTCTCCAGGAATTTTGTCTCCTGCTTTCAGCTTAATGAGTGTCTTTTGTTTTCCTTTGGTTTTCCTTGTGTTGCTTTGCTACTTGGGTAAGTTCGTTCGGCCCTCCCCCCTTTTTGGTTGTAATCTTTGTGAAGATTTCGGGCCTGTTGGTCAAAAGGTGGGCGTGGCTTCTGGCTTCGGGTTTCGCGTTATGGAATCTACTCCTTCTAAAGAAGGTTGTAGATTCTTCGGCGTTAGTTAGCAAACCTTCAAGTAGTTCAACTAAGGAACCTCAGCCTTCTCCTCCCAGGGATGACAAAGACCGTTTTCTAAAATCTAGTCCTTCAGAAAAGTCTTTGTCCAAGTCAAATCTCGGTCAAGAAGTTCGAGTAAGTCTCATTCTTCGCGTTCGGTTCAAGATACAAAGCAAGTGGTGTCGGAATTGCTGGCTCATTTGCGTTCTACGGGCAAATTGTCTTCGGCCATGCCGTTCTCCTTCTCCCAAGTGGATTCGGCTGGTTTGGTCCAGCACATTTCGGTGGATGATTCTCATGTTGTTGGGTGTTTTGGACGTTGACCCGGCTTTTTCAACGGTTGGTCTTCCACTCCAGGATTCGTTGTCCGTTGAAGATCTCTCACGGATGGAGCTGCAACCGGCATCCGGGTTTTTCCCGAACAAGGTCAGTACGGCTCTTCTAGCCAAGCTAGCTCCCGTACCCCATTGGTTCCTGGCGTTCATGATACCGCACGGGCACTTCCGGTTCTGGAAGAAGAAGCTGCGAAGAAACCGGTGGTGCTGTCCGACTTGTCTTACAGAGCTATAGACAACCGGGCGGTACCCACCGATGCCACCATTACGCCTGGTGATGCCGGCCGAAAAACGGACGATGCCGCTAATGGGGGTAGCTTCCCTGGCGACGGCAGCCTCGGTGCCTTAGGCACCGGGCCGGCATCCGCACCCGGAGTTCTCCGAGCGGACCGGCCACGGCGACATGGTCTCGCGGGTCCACCACGGGCACGGCGGCTACGGCCTCTCCCGTGGGTGGTCCCTGGCGACGGCAGCCTCGGTGCCTTGGGCACCGGGCCGGCATCCGCACCCGGGGTTCTCCGGAGCGGACCGGCCACGGCGACATGGTCTCGCGGGTCCACCACGGTCACGGCGGCTACGGCCTCTCCCGTGGGTAGTCCCCAGGCCCAGGGCCGTACGACGGCGGGCAGTCAGTCCATGGGACGTTTGCCTCAGCCCGTACCGGTCACGCCCGTTACCGCTGGTATGGTTCTTCAGCGGACCTACTCTCACCAGGAGGTTATGGACCTTTTGTCGGTTGTTCTTCCTTCGGTCAGTCAGCTCAACCAGCGGCGTCAGTTACGACTTCGGGTCACACGGTGGATTCTATGGAAGAGGTTTTTTCAGATCCTTCTGTTTCTGTCATTCAAGGGTATCTGGCGGCCTTGCAGCCTTACTGCGCTCCTTCTTTCACGGTTGCAACCGAGAGTTGTTCAACCGTACCCTTGTTGTCTTCCTTCTGAACGAATTTTTGCGGGGGCAACGGCCCCGGCTTCGCCGTTCTTTCGAATGATGTCTGTTCTGGCAGGCATGGTTTCTTCTGATTACAACCATGAGTTGTTCAACCAGTTGTCTCGTTCACCCGTTCCAGTAATCCTTTTTGGTCTGGTTCCGTCCCGATCGAACTATACTGTCCGGCTAACATGATCTTCCATGCCCAGCCGTCAGCTCAGTTGTTTGACTGGGTGGCGTTGAAATGGGTTAAGTCTACGTCACGTTTGCACACTGTTTCGCTTTTTGTCTACATGTTTTCCTTTTCGGTGGGGACATTTCCGCGTCATCTGGTTAGATTTGACGTCATGCGATAGCAACTATGTTGCTCTTTCGGTCTGTCCCTACGTCAGAGGTAGTTTTTTATTTTTACCTTCCAACGGTCTTAGCATGTAGAGTTGGTTACGAAGTGCAGTCGCACATTCGTACCGTGGCTTCTCAGTTTGCTAGTTCAGAGGTTGAATCTGCTGTTTTGCGGATTCTCATCTTAATCATTTAGTACTAGCTGTCTCTTCCCGTCATCGATCCTTTGCTTGCCCATTCTGAACAAGTCTTGTCCAAATGTGGGCCATTTTGTTTTTGACTCAGACTCGCCACTTCGATTTTTCTGGTTCGAAAGGGCGTAGCAGCGTGTGGTGGCCCGGTCCGGCCACTCATAGTCCGTTTTGTATCGGCCTTGGCTGCTCTAGGTGACTCCATGCGGAGTTTGTCATCTCCTGGCTGCTTTTCCAGGATGTTGTCTCGGTGGAGTCCACTCAGGTTCTGCCCCAGGATGATGCTTTCGGTACCCTTCTGTCTCGTGGGTGCCGATTGTCTTTTCTCCACCTGCAGATCCTCTTCGCTTTCAGATCTTGGACGCAGAGGTCAAGTCCCTTCTGGACAAGGGTGCTGTGATTCCAGTACCCAACCCAGGCCCGGGTTTCTACTCGCGCATGTTCACTGTACCAAAGAAGAACTGTGAGTTCCGTCCAGTGCTGGACTTGTCTCCTCTCAATGCTTTTCTGCGCCCCATGGCGTTCAGAATGGAGACGGCTGCTTCGGTTCACAACTTCATCCAGCCGGGGGATTGGGCGACTTCCATAGACCTCAAGGATGCCTTTTTCCATATTTCGATCCACCCAGATCGAAGGCATCTCTTGAGGTTCGTATGGGGGAACACGACTTATCAGTTCGTAGCCCTTCCCTCCGGGCTCTCTCTGGCCCCTTGGATTTTCACCATGGTGGTCAGGGAGTTCGTCGGCGTGGCCGGGTCCAGAGGGATCCGGCTCAAGGTGTACCTGGACGGCTGGCTCACCTCGGCTCAGTCCAGGGACCGGTGCCAGGAACACACTTCGGAGCTCCAGGACCTGTCCGTCCAGGTTGGTTTTCAACATGAACGTCAAAAAGTCGGATTAGACTCCGGCCCAGGAATTCAAATTTCTGGGGATGGTCTTCAATACCCAGACGTTCACGGTCTGTCCGTCTCCGGATCAGATCCAGTCCATTCAGTCCTTTCGGGAAAGTGTTCTGTTGGCAGGTTCAGCAACGGTTCGTCAACTTCTCAAGTTGCTGGGCATCATGGAGTCTTTGGCAGACCTCTTGCCTCTGGGACGTCTGCACAGGCGTCCGTTACAACGAAAGTGTGCGGAACTCAGGGTTTCTCATCTTCCTCTGGAATCTCAGATTGTTTTGGGCTCGTGGTTTCGCGGCTCAGTTCTCCAGTGGTTGGATCTGGTTTGGCTGGGGTCCTCTGTTCCCAGTCGGCCTCTCCACCATCAAGAATTCCTTTTCACGGATGCATCAAAGGAAGGTTGGGGGGCTCATCTGGACCGGTGAGAGGTTTCGGGGTTGTGGTCCAAGCAGATTCGTCTCTCCACATCAATTTTCTGGAGATGGAGGCGGTTTCGCTCGCGCTCAAAGCGCTACTTCCCCTGCTACGAGGCAAGTGGGTCACAGTTTGTGGCGACAACTCCACTTGCCTCTCGTACCTTCGGCGTCAGGGGGGCACGAAATCGTCTTCACTCTCCAGGAAGGCAGAGGAGATCCTGCTTTGGACTGCACAGAATTCCATTCTTCTAACCGTGGAGTTCTTTCCCGGGAAGTTGAATGTTCTCGCCGACCAGCTGGGCCGTTCCAACCAGGTGATTGCAACGGAGTGGACTCTCGTCCATCAGGTCCTTCAACCCATTTGGTCAATGTGGGGAAACCCACACATCGACTTGTTTGCAACTCGCTTCAGCCGGCGTCTTCCGCTTTTCGTCTCCCCGTTGGCAGATCCCTTGGCATGGGCAAGAAATGCCTTCAGTCTCCAGTGGACGGGTCTGTGGGCCTACGCCTACCCATCCACAGCTCTTCTTCCAAAGGTGTTGGAAAGGTGTGCTCGGGAGCGTCCTGCTCTGATCCTCATAGCGTCAGGATGGGAAACTGTCCGTTGTTCCCCGAGCTGTTAGCTCTCACCCACGTTCCGGGTGTTCCCCTCCAGTTGTCACCAAGTCACTTGTTCAACCGCGGACAGGCGTTCCACATCGAAATCCTGCCGTCCTTCACCTGACCGCTTGGCTACTTTGCGGTCAGGATTGCGGTCACAGGGTCTGAAAGGTGAAACCATTGAAGTGATTCTTCAATCCCGTCGTCAAAGCATGAATACCTTGTATTCCTTGCGTTGGACCTCTTGGTTCAATTTCTGTTCAATGAGTCTTTTTCTCCTTTGCACCCGACTGGTGCTCAGTTTGTTTTCTTTTCGTCTCATTTGCATAATGAGAAGGGCCTCTTGGACCAAACTTGTCAGGTTATAAGTCGGCAGTTAGCACTATTTCGATTGCTACTGGTCGTCAACCTTCCTTTGCTTCTTCTGTCTTGGTTTCCCATTTTTTGGATGGTTTGCGTAATAAGTCGATTCGCCCAACCATCAGACTTCCGCTATGGGACGTTTTTTCTTGTGCTTCACTTTCTCAGGTCAGAATGTGAACCGCTTTCTTCGTTATCTTTTAAGCTTCTTTCTGTTATAACGCTTTTCCTCGTTAGTCTTGCCTTAGCGAGACGTGTGAGTGGTATCCACGCTCTTAGCGGTTTAGTTAATGATTATGAATTCGCGGAGGATGGTTCCTCGATCTCCCTGGCTTTTCTACCGGAATTCCGTGCGAAAAATCAATCGGCTCAGCAAGCTTCTCCGTTGGTTGTTATCGAAAGTCTCTCTAACATCCTCGCTCCGGACGATGAGGAAAATGTCTGTGTCCGGTTCGCTGTTTGCGGGCATATCTCCTTCGTTCAGTCTCGTTCCGTAGCCAGAAACGCCGCCTTTTCATTTCTTTGAATTCCAACTATTCAAATGATATCCGTAAGGCCACTTTGGCTCGCTGGTTAGTCGAGTTGATTCGACTAGCCTACTCCCACGCCGATCGTTCTGCGCCCCCAGGTATACGGGCTCACGAAGTTAGGGCTATTAGCACCTCACTAGTCTTGGTCAGGGGTGTTCCAGTCCCTTCCTTATGTCCTCCGCCTTCTGGAAGTCGGAGACTACATTTACCTCTTTCTGCCTGCGCGAGTTTTCTACTCTCCGGCAGGACAACACGTTTGGCATTCGATGTGCTGTGTTGTCCTCCAAGACGGTGTCCTTTTGAGGTTTGACTTATTGTCTGTTTGTTTTTATAGACTTATGTCTTTTGGGGGATATGTAAACATGATTTGCTGTTTTACCTTCTTATTTTAGATGGTATGTGTGTGTTTATGTGGTATCTCTGTCATGGTTTGTTCCATGGTTCTCAGAGTAGTGCTTAACCATTACCCACCTCCTTGTTGGTAATCATGCACTTTGTAGTGGAATGGTAAGGATGATAGAATAGATTGAGGAATTTTTATTAATTCTACTATCTATTTTATCTATATACTTACCATTCCACTACATTTAATTGACCCACCCACCTCCCTCCTAATGGTTTTTGAACGTGTACCTTCCCTTTTTATTAGATGCTTGCTTTCAAGAAAGTGAGTAGTCTGCTTAACCGGAAGTTACCTGGATTGGGAGTTGTGGTAGTAAGACACTCTTGGTTTTATTTCTGTCTTCCAAGCTAATCTTGTACAAATATGCACTTTGTAGTGGAATGGTAAGTATATAGATAAAATAGATAGTAGAATTAATAAAAATTCCTCAATCAGAAACCCTGCTCTGATCTCATGCCTAGACTCACTGTGTTGCAGCCTTCGCTGTCCGAAGCCACGGAGATCTCCCAGACCTCTAAGGCCGTGGAGAAAGCTCTGAAGGCCGTCCAGATGGGCTGGAGGGAGGATCAACAGGACGCGCCCGCCTCCAAGGACAACGCTTCCAAGGATGCTTCCAGGGACACTTCCAAGGACAACGCTTCCAAGGACAATGGATCCAAGGACAACACTTCCAAGGATGCTTCCAAGGTTGCCTCCAAGGTTGCCTCCAAGGAAACTTCCAAGGACAATACTTCCAAGGACAATACTTCCAACGCGCCCAAGGACAACATGTCCAAGGACAGTAGCGCGTCCAAGGGCAGGGACAACGCATCCTGTGACCTATCCAAGGACAACGCAGCCAGCACGCGTTCGCTGATGGAAAGTCTGTTGGAGTTCATGGTGGCCACGGACCGATCGTCTTGGTATAGTGTGCACATACTGCATTCGTCTCTCTGTGATTGCATGTGGGTTTGCTTCCTTTTTGTTTGTTTGTTGTTCTTGTTTTCAGGCAGTATAGGTACCGTATTTTACGGACTATATGACGCTACTTTCTTTTCCCAAAGTCAGACCCCTGCGTCTTATAATGTGACTAGTAAAATAGTAAGAAACTATCATAACAAAATCAAAATTTTGTTTGAAATTGCATCTTGTAATCAGGTGCGCCTTATAGTCCGTAAAATACGGTATTCTTAGGGTAGTATAAGATTTCCTTTAACTCATTCCGGAAAAATAACAGGACCGAATTTTGGTGACAGCGATTTCTGAGTCTAGAGCTTGTCTCAATCCTTGTTTTCTCACTCCGTACCATGATTTTCGAGCTACTTCCTTTCATCACCCTTTCCCTGTAGGTTTCACATTACAGTTGATAATTTTGTTTCATGCGAATGTCAAAAATTTGCTGTATACAATTACAAACTAAAGAAACTGCTGTAATAAATTTTCGACAACACTGATAGTAAGAATGAGACCAATGAGTCTGATTTTAGTACAACTACAAGTAACTATGATTTCAAAGTGGATCAGTTTGGATCAACCGGTAATCCTTTTGAAACTGAATCACAGATGGTGGTGAGTTTTGTTTCACTACATATTACAAGTATTTTATAGGCAACCCCAGTTATTAGGCAACATCAGTAATGAGTAATCAGTTTGCCAGGCAGCTAACATTAAGAAAAGTATTTCTCTGGAACTTAATCTTGATTTCTTTGAGATGCCAATCTTGATGTCTCAACATTTATTTGCTTTTGTTTTCCACAAGTTTTTCAATATCACATTGCAAACCGTAAGGACTTTGGTGATATGATATTGTGTGAAATGAAGTGTTCGATTTTTACTGTTGTGTGAGAGTGCTTTAACTCAATGGAGTCATGTCGGAGACGTCATTCCGACACTGTTCCCATCTTTTGGAGTCATGTCGGAGGGTTTTTTCCCCGATATATTTTGACGGTTATGAAACCCAATAAAAGGAAATAACTCGCTGTTCTTATTAATCCTGAGACATTTCCATTGTAGTTGCTTCCCTTAGATAGTCTCCAGTGTGTCCTATTTTGGTTTTTTACTTCTTTAAATTGAACTACTCATCTTCGAATTTGCTTAATTCAATATGGCAGCAACCATATAGCTCACTTTACTCAAACATTAAAGAAACAAATGTTTATGTTTATAGTTTATATTATGCTTTTTACAATCCTTTTTTATTTATATACTAAACCAAGTCTGTCAAAACTTGAGTGGCTATGTGATACTAGATCAAGATCATAACAAAGTGGTCAGCCCGTGGAGTTGGAAGGTTTTGTTTTCCTGACGAAGCGCATCTCATCAGATTATTTACATTGTGAAATATATGCGGTTCACTCGTTCGAAGTAAGATGTCTCCAAAAAATATACTGATTTATCTTTCACTTGGTACACATTGCTTGTTTGTATGTGTGCATTTGATTTTTGGTGATTTTTAGAAAATGATAAAAAATAATGCGATCTGAGGGAGAAACTACGTCATTTTGGTGGTGTAGAGTGGCACAGTGGTATCGTGTTCGCTTCGTGTCAAGTAAACCCGAGTTCGAACCTGGGTACAGGGGATTTTTTCCTCTCATTCTGCACTAGGCCTTAACGGTCTGAACGTGGAGTCTTTCGGATGAGACGATAAACCGAGGTCCCGTGTGCCCATGCACTTAGCATACGTTAAACCCAGTGGCAACGAAAAAGTTGTCATTTGGTCAAAATTTACCCCCACCCCCACCCTCCCTCATCAGTGACAAAAATCGCATGAAAAAAAAAAAAAAAAAAAAAAAAAGATTGGGTGGCGCGCCTCTGGCAGCGACGCGCTCTCCAGGTGGGAGCAACCCGAATTTCACAGAGACGCCTCTGTGACTATAAAGTACCTAATACCTATTTTGTATGTGACTCGATTGAGTTAAGCTGTCTCCTAGTCCTATAATTTCTCCCCACTTTTACAAGGGACAGATGTATGGAAAGTAGAAACAGTTAAAACTAAGATAATTGTTGCTGTGCTTTTCTGGTCATAGTTCAGATAAAAAGTAGCACCAGCTTCTTTACGTGTATGAACATTTCCCACGGTTCCCATTTATTTGCAAACAAGTACACTTTGGTGAAAAGGATTTAAAAGTATAAAGAAATTCACCTGTAAACACTTAAAACAGTTTGGTACTTTTATTAGAACTCTAGCAGGTTGTTTTTTCCTGTAAGCATTTTGTTGTAATTTGTATGTGCATCTTTCTTTTTGTTTCTCTTTATTGACAATTTCTGATTTGTTGTTTCAGGTTTGAATGCAGATTAGCCAACACTCTGCATAGGTTCACTGAGATGCCAAATGCTTGGGTAGGTTCTTTAGAAAGTACTTATCAAATGAAAATTTAAACAATCTGGTGTGTGCGTGTAGGTGTTTATGTGTGCATGCATTACCGTGAAATACAGTCCATACTTTTTGGGGAAAGGTCTTTAACCTTTAGCACACTGCATTTTTTCTGACGTTCCGTATTCTGCCACTGCATTCTTTTTGAGGCAGTGAAAAATGCCTACACCCACTTGATTAAAAATGCAGGGGTGCTAATTTTCCGGTATGTGCCTGATTTCTGTTTTTGAGATGACTAAAAAATTTAATATCCGGTTTTTGAGTTAGTTTGGAAAAAAAATTCTGGCATCGTAGAAACAGGTGACGATTACAAACATCGTACATGTATTGGCCGAAGTATATCAGGATCGTTTCATCGAGTCATAGTGACACTGTCTGCCCCCCCTTTTGATGCACTACAATCTATCTATGGCTCTTTCACCGTTGATATCCGACCTAACAAAGCCTAAAAATGCATTATTTATCTACGCAAACATTGATGATAATTTCCAGTAGGAAAGCTTCGCCAACCCGAAAATCCGCCATGTTTGATAGGAAACTTAACTTTCTGACCGAACAAAACTTTGAAAAATTAAATAAACGGTTCTAAAAGCAATATGGCGGTTAACCGGAAAATACGGCTGTTGACTGAGTCGTTCTGAAGCGAAAGTAAGGTTGTTTCCATTTTTAGTAACGGGAATGACGTCCACGAAGCGTTGGTTCTGAGTACCCCTCCCTGGGCGATACAGTGCGCCTGCAGTGGCAGGGGAGAGTATCTACTCGGTGACACAGTGCGCCTGCAGTATGCTAAAGGTTAAAGTCTTTAAAATGTTTTTAAATTTGGAAGGGGAAAATCTGTACGAACCCTGTGATGTCATTTACGTGTTGTGACATGGTGTGATTTTCTGTGTGTTTGAGCTGATGTCCGTTCACGTGTTGTGACATGATGTGTTTTTCTGTGTGTGTAGTTTGAGCTGATGTGGTTCACGTGCTGTGACATGATGTGTTTTTCTGTGTGTGTAGTTTGAGCTGATGTGGTTCACGTGCTGTGACATGATGTGTTTTTCTGTGTGTGTAGTTTGAGCTGATGTGGTTCACGTGTTGTGACATGATGTGTTTTTCTGTGTGTGTAGTTTGAGCTGATGTGGTTCACGTACTGTGACATGATGTGTTTTTCTGTGTGTGTAGTTTGAGCTGATGTGGTTCACGTACTGTGACATGATGTGTTTTTCTGTGTGTGTAGTTTGAGCTGATGTGGTTCACGTGCTGTGACATGATGTGTTTTTCTGTGTGTAAGTTTGAGCTGATGTGGTTCACGTGCTGTGACATGATGTGTTTTTCTGTGTGTAGTTTGAGCTGATGTCGAAAATCGTGCCATGACATGATAGGTTTTTCTGTGTGTAGTTTGAGCTGATGTCATTCTCGTGTTGTGACATGGGCGTAGTTTGAGTTGATGTCATTCACGTGTTGTGACATGATGTGTTTTTCTGTGTGTAGTTTGAGCTGATGTCGTTCACGTGTTGTGACATGATGTGTTTTTCTGTGTGTAGTTTGAGCTGATGTCGTTCACTTGCTGTGACATGATGTGTTTTTCTGTGTGCTTAGTTTGAGCTGATGTCGTTCACTTGCTGCGACTTGCGGCGCGTTGAGCGGGAGAAGAGGCAGGACATGCGTCTGCTCATCCTGCTGGTTCTGTGCTGGGCGGGCAACCAGAGCCGAATGGTCAACAACCAGTGGTCAGTGTGCACAGCAAGGCTGGAGTGTCTGGCTGTCCATCTCAGTCTGTTTCTTGGCCTTCCTTTCCCTCTGTCTCTTCTGTCTTTCCGTTTGTTGGTCACAAGGAAAAAGAGAGAAAAAACACACACAAAAAAGCCAGGCTTTTTTTCTCCGAATGTTTGTCTATTGACTTCGATTGGGACTGACAAGGACATGAACATTTGTTGGGGTGCTAATTCTCTGGTACATGTTTTTGTCAGTAGCTTTTGGAAATAGAGAAAATGTCTTTCAAGTACCATCTTTGGTTTGGTTTCAGGCATCAGAATTGTCAGATGATCTGCAGATTTCAGAGGATTAAGAATTTCTGACAGAGGGGTGTCTTCTCTTGTCAGAGGTTTTGCCTTTTTTGTGTGTGTGCGTAATCTTTTATTTTTATTTTTTTGCTGTTCCATCTTCTGGGCCGTACATTGGCGTTGCTCCCACGCCGCTCATTCCGAGTCCAAACTCGCAGCCACACCTTTGCTTGTTCAGGTCGCAGAATCCGAGACCAGCAGTCCAAGGGGAGCTAATCTATGTTAGGCCGTCAGGAGGCAACCAACCGAGGAGACACTGCACTGTGCTGAGTCACTTCGGTGGAGTTCAGTGGAGCCTGTTCAGGACACCACCTACTAAGCCCCCTACTGACGACACTATTCTCTTAGTCGCGGAGCCAGCGTGAGTGAGGTCCTCCTCCGAGGGCGCCACCACGACCGTCCATGACAGCTCCCCAGAACACACTGATCCCCATGACTTTAGTTTGAACACACCAAAGCATAGACTGGATTGGAAACTGAGGTCACCATGAGAGCAGGGCATGCAAAGCCACAGAATTTGAGACATTTTTTTTCTTAATGATTGATGGAAATGAGGCGGATCAACGATGATGATGACATGCTATGGAGTTCTTATCGGTCTGAGACTACATGACAGGGCTGTATTCTACGCTTCCTTTCATAATGATATCCCAGCGTTAACTAGGCCCGAGAACTACAGACACCTGCAGTGTTGGTCTTGAAATTAGAGCAACACTCTCAGAATCGCATCCGTTAAGCGGATGAATCGTGACTGTGTGGTTTCAGTCTTCCCATTGAGCCCACAGCCACTCACTCTGGGTAGGAGTCGGTCCAGGACCGAAAAAACCCTCGCCTCTGATGGGATTCGAACCCGAGACCTCCCAGCCAGTAGTCTGCAATGCTAACCACTATGCCACGGCGGCTCGTGTGTGTGTGTGTGTAATCTTGTTTGTTAGACAGCTTTTTAAAATGTTAATGAAATTCTGCTTAACGTCCTCTGGTATGGAACAGACATATATGGGACATTGGTAGATATAAAGATGGTGGGAACGATCCTGGAGGCAATGCCCGGAGGCAGTGCAACACCAGTAAAGTCCCAATTGTTTTACAATTCAGATGTATATATTTTTGGTAAGCTTTTTAAAACGATTTCTCACTATATTAAGCCTTTTTGGTGGTGCTGGGAACTCATTTCAGAGTTGTCCCTCTTTAGTCTAGAGCCCTTTTGGCCCTTTTTCCGCGGTTTTCAGAGGATTGGACTTCATGCCTGTCCAGGCGTCAAAATTGTCAGAGGGTCTGCACATTTCAGAGGATTGGACTTCATGCCTGTCCAGGCGTCAGAATTGTCAGAGGGTCTGCACATTTCAGAGGATTAAGAATTTCTGACACGATTGGCTTTTACTGTCACAGGTTTTGCCTCTGTTATTGTGTACTATATTTGTCTGTTAAATAGTGTCTTAACCCTGTCGCCACGAGCCGTTTTCCAGCCAAAAAAGTTCCATTAAATTTACCTGGGTAGAGAACAAAATCCATCTGCAGTATTGGGGATTCTTCTGTGACAGATATAAAATAAGGTCTAACCTAAGACAATAGGGTCTTTGGATAATTAATAGACCCCAATTTGATGCTTTTTAGTGACATAGGTGTTAAATCACTGTGGTGCTAAAATGCGACTTTGGCTGTGAAATGGTTAAACTTAAAGTGATATTCTTACTGCATTAAGCCTTCAATGTCATGTTGGGACCTGATTTCAGTGTTGTCCCTTCATAGTCTGGGGCCTTGGTAAGCGCTTGCACTGCGGTTTTCGGAGGATTGGACTTCAGACCATTCTGACGCCTGATTATAATTATTATTTATGCGGAAGGATGCGATTGAGTTAATGTGGCTGTTTTCAGCGGTCTGTGGAAGCTGTCCTTTGACCTGTTGGCCAAGGTGGCGGAGTTCAACCCCGTGTTCTGCGACTGGTACATCGCGGAGCTGGGCCGCATCGGGGACCGCCTCAACAGACAGCTGCAGGTGGATGTGGACGACATCAACGCTGCTTCTGCCAATGGCTTGACCAATCCTTTAAGGTGAGGGACTTGTATTTAGATGGACGACATCAACGCTGCTTCTGCCAACGGCTTGACCAATCCTTTAAGGTGAGGGACTTGTATTTAGATGGACGACATCAGCGCTGCTTCTGCCAACGGCTTGACCAATCCTTTAAGGTAAGTAACTTGTTACATCATATCTAGATGGACGACATCAACGCTGCTCCTGCCAGCGGCTTGACCAATCCTTTAAGGTGAGGGACTTGTATTTAGATGGACGACATCAGTGCTGCTCCTGCCAACGGCTTGACCAATCCTTTAAGGTGAGTGACTTGTTACATCTTATTTAGATGGACGACATCAACGCTGCTTCTGCCAACGGCTTGACCAATACTTTAAGGTGAGGGACTTGTATTTAGATGGACGACATCAACGCTGCTTCTGCCAACGGCTTGACCAATCCTTTAAGGTGAGGGACTTGTTACATCTTATTTAGATGGACGACATCAACGCTGCTTCTGCCAACGGCTTGACCAATCCTTTAAGGTGAGGGACTTGTATTTAGATGGACGACATCAGTGCTGCTCCTGCCAACGGCTTGACCAATCCTTTAAGGTGAGTGACTTGTTACATCTTATTTAGATGGACGACATCAACGCTGCTTCTGCCAACGGCTTGACCAATCCTTTAAGGTGAGGGACTTGTATTTAGATGGACGACATCAACGCTGCTTCTGCCAACGGCTTGACCAATCCTTTAAGGTGAGGGACTTGTTACATCTTATTTAGATGGACGACATCAACGCTGCTTCTGCCAACGGCTTGACCAATCCTTTAAGGTGAGGGACTTGTATTTAGATGGACGACATCAACGCTGCTTCTGCCAACGGCTTGACCAATCCTTTAAGGTGAGTAACTTGTTACATCTTATCTAGATGGACGACATCAACGCTGCTTCTGCCAATGGCTTGACCAATCCTTTAAGGTGAGGGACTTGTATTTAGATGGACGACATCAACGCTGCTTCTGCCAACGGCTTGACCAATATTTAAGGTGAGGGACTTGTATTTAGATGGACGACATCAACGCTGCTTCTGCCAACGGCTTGACCAATCTTTAAGGTGAGGGACTTGTATTTAGATGGACGACATCAAGTCCTGCCAACGGCTTGACCAATCCTTTAAGGTAAGTAACTTGTTACATCATATCTGGGCTATGGACGACATCAACGCTGCTTCTGCCAACGGCTTGACCAATGAAGGTGAGGGACTTGTATTTAGATGGACGACATCAACGCTGCTTCTGCCAACGGCTTGACCAATCCTTTAAGGTGAGGGACTTGTATTTAGATGGATCACATCAGCGCTGCTTCTGCCAACGGCTTGACCAATCCTTTAAGGTGAGGGACTTGTTACATCTTATTTAGATGGACGACATCAACGCTGCTTCTGCCAACGGCTTGACCAATCCTTTAAGGTGATGGACCTTTTACATCTTATTTAGATGGACCACATCAACGCTGCTTCTGCCAATGGTTTGACCAGTCCTTTAAGGTGAGGGACTTGTTGATTCTTATTTAGATGGACGACATCAACGCTGCTTCTGCCAACGGCTTGACCAGTCCTTTGAGGTGAGGGACTTGTTACATCTTATTTAGATGGACCTCATCAACGCTGCTTCTGCCAACGGCTTGACCAATCCTTTGAGGTGAGGGACTTGTTACATCTTATTTAGATGGACGACATCACTGTTTCTGCCAATGGCTTGACTGATCTTTTGACGTGGGTGGATATGATAGAGATGTTTTACTATTACTATTATCAGCTAAAGTTAAGAACGGCCAATTGAATATGCTCTTTGTTCCACATTGAGGCATGACAAAGTGATGTTTTATTATGTAAAAATGGGAGCTTATTTGAGCTTGAAAATGAATCAGATTTTGTTTTGCCACCCCGTTGATGTTGATCTCTCCATTTTCTTCCTTTGAGCATCCCGAGGATTGTTTACCGAGCAATAAAAAGGCAGGGACATTTGGCCAAATCGTGGACTTGTGAAATGCGTTTGATTGTTCACTGGGGAACAATGAGCTTCACACAATGCGTAACTTCTGTTTACGCCCTGACTGAATGTGACGATGTCCGTTTTAAGCTGCATGTTCCCATTGACAATTCCTGTGTTGTGGCATTCAGTCTGCCTGTGAGTGTGACCATGTCCGTTTTAAGCTGCATGTTCCCATTGACAATTGTTGTGTTGTGGCATTCAGTCTGCCTGTGAGTGTGACCATGTCCGTTTTAAGCTGCATGTTCCCATTGACAATTGTTGTGTTGTGGCATTCAGTCTGTCTGAGTGAGCCACCTGAGGTGAACAAACTTGGGTGAACATTTCCAGCAACAAGACATTGCACCTTTGTCCGTTTTCATTGATAGTGTGGATTGGTATTACAGTGTCTTTCGGATGAGACGATAAACCGAGGTCCCGTGTGCTCATGCACTTAGCACACGTTAAACCCAATGGCAACGAACAAGTTGTCATTTGGTCAAAATTTACCCCCTTCCCTACCTTCATCAGTCACACAAAAATAATAATGATAATAATAATAGTGAATCATTTATATAGCGCACCCCTCCACCAAATGTGGAGCTCTATGCGCTTAACAACAACTAAATTAAAAGCAAGAAATTCAACAACAAAACAAATAATCGCTCACACACATGCAAATAGGCATACACATGCACACACCACCCCCCACCCACGCATACACGCAGGCACGCACATACATACACACACACACACGCATGCGCACACACACACGCGCGCACACACACACACACACCCCGTTACCATCACCACCACTCACCCCACCCAAGAACACAATACAAAATACAATCAGTTCAATAAAGCATCAACACACACACACACTCTCTCTCTCTCTCTCTCTCTCTCTCTCTCTCTCTCTCTCTCTCTCTCTCTCTCTCTCTCTCTCTCTCTCTCTCTCTCTCTCTCTCTCTCTCTCTCTCCATGTCTGACTCTCTCGCAACAAAGCTGACGTAGACATTGCAGTCAACACACAGTGAAACTAATATGGGGGGGGGGGGGGGGGGGGGGAGAATAGAGTCGAGAAGTAATGTGGCCTAAAGGTTGTGATGTAGCTTGAATAGGTGGGTCTTGAGAGCTGATTTGAAGCATTGCAAGGACTCGATATGGCGAATTTCGCGTGGTAAGGAGTTCCAAACTGATGGGGCCGAAAAGGAAAAGGAGCGCTCACCAAACATTTTTGTTCGTGTAATAGGAACACAGAGAATTTTGGAATCTGAAGATGACCGCAATTGCCTTGATGGAGTATAGACAGAAAGCATGTCAGAAATATAGCTAGGGGCATTTCCAGAGAAATAAGAATGACATAGAGTGGAAATTTTGTAGTCAATACGTGCTTTGATGGGAAGCCAATGGAGGGATATCAGGAGTGGTTGAACATGATGATACTTAGAGACCTTGAGGACAAGTCTGGCAGCAGAGTTCTGGACTTTTTGAAGCTTGTCAATGAGGTGTTGGGGGCAGCCATACAAGAGTGAATTACAATAATCTAATTTAGAGAGAACAAAAGCGCAGACTAGTATCTTAGCAGTATCTATAGACAGGAGATGGCGAATCGTACCAATGCGACGCAGCTCACAGTATGCTGACCGACAGATAGTTTGAACTTGTGAGTCAACACTCATATCTTGAGAGATGTGGAAGCCAAGATTTCTAGCAGAAGGAGAAAAAGGTATTTGAGTGTCACAGACAGAGATGGAATCAGGCTTTGGGTACGAAAGTTGTCTAGATGGAGAGTGGATGAACAAGGCCTCCGTTTTGTCGTCATTCAGCTTCAGTTTGTTTTGTAGCATCCATGATTTGATGTTGCGAATGCAGAATTCCAGTGAAGATATAGAAGGAAGAATGGTAGATGGGGATACAGGCTTGTGGAGTTGTGTATCATCAGCAAAAGACTGAGAATCAACTGAATGAGAAGTGATCAACTCGGACAGAGGTTTAGTATACATGATGAAGAGGACTGGTCCAAATACTGAGCCTTGAGGAACCCCACATCTGAGGCCAACCATTGATGGAGACAGACTGAGTTCGACCAAAAATCGCATGCAAAATTTTTTTTTTTAATTGGGTGGCGCGCCTCTGGCTGCGACGCGCTCTCCGGGTGGGGGCAACCCGAATTTCACAGAGACGCCTCTGTGACTATAATGCACCTAGCCTAACCTAACCTAACCTAACTTAACCTAACCTAACCTAACCTAACCTAACCTAACCTAACCTAACCTAACCTAACCTAACCTAACCAGTGGAACCTCCTTGTTACAACCTAAAAAGAAAATCAGCCAAGAAAAGATCTTTATTGGGAAGGGTCTTAATAGGGGGCGTGGACACTGACACATGGGAAAACATCTGAAAAATGTTTGGGTCGCAAGTTAGAGGGAGTCTTTATAGGGAAGGTGTTAGTTGGGAGGTTGCGCTGTATTATCATTGATCTGGTTTATGATTGTCAATTCCGCCTTTTGTACAAATAGTTCCCCCACCTTCTGGAAGTTCTGTGCTTGTTACTTCCTCTACATCTGTCACTCTCTTTGACTCTGCGTTTTCCCTTTGCTTACTGTCATCTGCTATCTTTCTGTCTTACTGGTCCATTCTCCTGCCTTTTTTGTGTAAATTCTTACAAAGATTTCTTCAGCCGAAGTCGGACATGCTGGGCCTAACTATTTCTTAGTAAGGCGCATAACGGCAGCATGACGCATCTACGCTCCTATGACAGGAAACTGAACAAACGAAGAAGAAGAAGAAGAATGATTGTCAACGTGTTTACTAACGCCACTGTTGTGCTGTTTCGCCCCGTTCAGTCAGCCGGTGAACCCCGAGGTGAATGAGCTAGGCGAACGGTTCCACCAGCTGCTGGTCAGGGACCAGGAGGTGCGCACCAAGGTGCTGTGCCTGCTCAACGACAGGACCCAGGGCCACAAGAAGGTGCTCAGCGTCTGGCACCTCATCGTCTCCAACATACTCAACTGAACGACCAACAGGCATCAGAATTGTCAGAATGTGCAAGTTTCAGAGGAATCAGAATTTCTGACAGGATTGGCTCCTACTGTCAGGTTTTGACCTTAAATTGCGTGTTATCTTTTTGAAAGCATTTTAAAGCGATTTCTCGCAGTATTAAGCTTTTTGTTGTTGTCATGTTGTGAACTGATTTCAGTGTTGTCCCTCTACTGTCTGCAGCCTTGATGTCCCTTTTACCGCGCCTTTCAGAGGACTGAAGTTCAGACTTCTGATGCCTGAACCAAACGAGCAAAAACAAAACAAGAAGAAAGGACAGAGTTAGTCCCTGAATTATTGACCACATGAATGAATGACTGGAAAAGGTAGTAAGAGAGAGATAGATTCATATTAATTGAATTAGTTTTTTTTGGGGGGGTTTAACGTGAGCAGGGGGTGTCCCCAAAGTCCAACATCAAAGGGAAGTAAAACAAATTTTTTTTTTTTTTTTTAAATATTAGGGAAGTTAAATTCATGTCAATGGATACAAGTCAGCAATATCCACCTGTAGAAGGTAATCTGCTGAAGGAAAAAGCCTTGGTTGCTCCTCTTTCCGTCTACGAATTATCTCCTTAAAGACCCCCCACGTCACGTGTCACATTCCCTCTTATGCTAGGAAGATTTCTTAAGATTTCTTACCAGCTATAAGAGGGAAAACACGTGAAAAACGTGATTTTGACACGTGACGTGGCGGGTCTTTAAATGTCATTACAGAGCTTCAGACTGTCAGCGGGCCTGGGTCTGACCCGTTTGATGGTTATCTGACCCCTCATTTTGTGCAGCCAGGGGTCATCTGACCCATGAAGTCTGCAATAAAATTACATTTAATACTACAGTGACACATAATTGGCCCATTATTTTGGAAATTGCCCCCTCATTTTCTGTAATCAGGGGTCATCTGACCCATGAAGTCTGCAATAAAATTACATTTAATACTACAGTGACACGTAATTGGCCCATTATTTTGGAAATTGACCCATCATTTTCTGTAATCAGGGGTCATGTGACCCATGAAGTTTGAACACCAACTGAAGCTCTGTGGATGTCGCCCTAAGAGTATATTTCCAAAGTGACTTCCAATGATTATTTGGTTTGGTATGCACAGATCATTAGATGGCTGCCCTTTGTGTGGGTTATGTGGGGTTTTATTTGACCAGAACTTGAACTTCATGTGTGTGTTTTTTAAACATCATAAAAAAGAAAACGACCTCAAGCAATTTGGGGCGTTTTGAACTTGGTTGTTCTATCCCGACAGTCTCTCTCGGGATATCTTGAAAACAGTATGGTGAGGCCATATTGTTTTTAAAGGCAATGTAATCATTTTGAAAGGCTTATACATGAGTTATCGGACTCAAACTGTCTGTCCATCGTTTAACTGTCTGTCTTGTTATCTCTCTCTCTCTCTCTCTCTCTCGCTTGCGTTGACCCCCTGAATCCTGCGGCGAGGCTCTGCCCCTGTACCCCGTCAGGACCCTGGGCAGCCCCTGGACCCCTGTGCCTTGCAGTTTTTTTCATTTGGGGGAGTTGGTCCCATGTTATTATGCTCTGAACATAGCCGCACGCGCTTGCCTTTGTCCCCAGGAATATGGGTTGTGTTCGCGTGGGGACAGAGGAAATGAAAAGCTTTGAAAACAGCAAATTGAAGATTCCCCCTTTGATGCGCCACTTGACACACGCTTAGTAATCTAGCTTAACCCCTTGACTGCCACCAACGTATCACGTACTGACCTGATGACATCACTGATGAAGAGGAATAACCCTCATATTCTGGTTTTTGTTTTAACACAGTCAAGAGAGTAATATCCCCAGACCATTATGCCAGATTGGCTCTATCAGCTGTCTTTTTCATGGCATGATTTGCCCAATGATTTTTTCTTTAATTTTCTCTTGCAGTCAAGGGGTTAAAACATGCGGCAGTGGAAACAGGCCAGACGTGATCAGAGGCGTATTTCAATAATAATAATAATAATGTGGAGTTCAATGGAGAATTTGCGAGCTGAAATTCAACGCACAATATGTGTCAATGTTTTGATACTGTGCTGTGTATTGGTACTTTATTACTGCATAGATGCTCCTTCTTTCAGGATGTCCTGAATCGCAGGATTTTTAAATTGCCTAGAGCCGGCGTCGCCGGATTATGATAATTTGAGAAACAACGATTTTCTTACACACACACATACACTTGTACAATAAAAAGGGCCTATATAAGCATTTGCTATGTTCAAAGGAATGTAGCACTTGTACTAGTCTAGAGGGGTGAAAAAAGAGCAGGAAATGTGTGTGCGCTACTCTGGGGCCGCCCCCTTGCAGGATGTGTGTGTGTGCTGCTCCTGCACTTCGCCGGGGCCGCCCCCTTGCAGGATGTTTTTAATGTCCTAGGAGCACCCATGTTACTGTCAGAAAATGGCTTCAGGTTATCCCCCCCTTCCCCCCCGGTGATTGTTTTTGACTCGTGCTCATATTGTAATTTGAATTGATATTAATGCCGCCAAAGTGCCTTTTGTTGAAACGATGCCGAGATGCTTGTCTTTTACAAATGCTGGTTATTTTTTTATTTCTTTTTAAAATGTATCTGAAACGGGTATTAACTGCTTGTGATTTGATCTGAGAAAGGTTTTTTTTTACTTTTATTTTATTTGCCTGGACAGTTTCGCTTACAACATTCACAGGGATTTAAGGATGTAATAGAGCAGTAGGTTTTGTTTTTTTATATATATAAATGTTCTTAGAAGAAAAAGACACAAAAGGCTGAGAAAATGTAAACCACTTTGGAATTGGTCAGAAGTTTTTGTGTGTTTTTTTCCTTACAATACTCTACTTTAATATGTAAAGAATAATAGTTCCATTGGCTTCCTAAGCACCTTACAATACTCTACTTTAATATGTAAAGAATAATAGTTCCATTGGCTTCCTAAGCACCTTACAATACTCTACTTTAATATGTAAAGAATAATAGTTCCATTGGCTTCCTAAGCACCTTACAATGCTCTACTTTAATATGTAAAGAATAATAGTTCCATTGGCTTCCTAAGCACCTTGCAATACTCTACTTTAATATGTAAAGAATAATAGTTCCATTGGCTTCCTAAGCACCTTACAATACTCTACTTTAATATGTAAAGAATAATAGTTCCATTGGCTTCCTAAGCACCTTACAATACTCTACTTTAATATGTAAAGAATAATAGTTCCATTGGCTTCCTAAGCACCTTGCAATACTCTACTTTAATATGTAAAGAATAATAGTTCCATTGGCTTCCTAAGCACCTTACAATACTCTACTTTAATATGTAAAGAATAATAGTTCCATTGGCTTCCTAAGCACCTTACAATGCTCTACTTTAATATGTAAAGAATAATAGTTCCATTGGCTTCCTAAGCACCTTGCAATACTCTACTTTAATATGTAAAGAATAATAGTTCCATTGGGTTCCTAAGCATTTTGTTCATATTGAAAGTGGTGGGTTTTTTGTCCCTTTATTGTTTGTTTGTCGCACTACTTGCACTATTTTTGTAATTTCTGTATGGGGTTTTTTTCTCTCCATTTTTTTCTTAGTTTTTTTCTTTTTATTAAAGTGAGATTTTATGTACCAAAGATCTGGATCATTTTATTAATTGAGAATTTTATAATTTTTAACTCTTGCTATATCGGCGGAAGTTGTTTTTTTTACATAGACATAAAAACCAACAAAACAGCACTTTAGTCAGGGAGTGAAATATTTCGAGTTGTCCCTCTTTATCCACCCATGGACTGGTACTGATGTTAATGTTGAATTTTTTTAAAAATAATTACTTCTTAAAGGATTGATTCAGGGTATTTTTGCAGACAAATCATTTAAAATCGGCTCTCAGCAAAAAATACGCTTTTGTTGACTACAGTACTACTGTAGTTTGAAGAATACGGTTCTCACCTTTTTTGGCTACAGCTTTTTCGTCTCCAAGTCACCTGAAGCCGTAATTTAAATAATTTTTCATTTGAAGTGCGGCTTTTGCTGCCATCTCATTCATCGAATTTCAACTCGAGGTGTATTGGAGAACATTTTAGACATATGACGCACAGTACCTATGACGCAGAAGGAAAGAACCGTGACGTCAACACAAGAATTAGTTCTACAACTGATTGGGGTTCAATGTCGTTCTTGTTTGTTCCAGGCATGGTAGACCTCCGCGAATCGCGGAAAATCCGCGAAACAGTTTCAAACAAAATTATTAAAAAATGCATTGAAATGGCATGAAAATAGTGAAAATTTCACTCATTTATTGAATTTTATTGAATTTTCTTCGGCCCCCTGGACCCCCGACCATTTTCATTGAAAACCACTTTGCCCCCACTACCATGCCTCTTCTCAGACTTTTTGTGATTGTTGGAGTTCAGTCTTTTAGTCACTTGAATATTAGGCTTTTAATGGAGTAACTAAAATAAAAAAACTGATAAGAAATTATTGAACAAGGGGTTATAAAAAATAAAACTAGACTGCAATGAGAATGCAATCTCATGATTATGCCAGTGATTATACGCACATTGGATTATTTCTTTGCTATTGTTCACCATTCAGGCATAGGAATTGTCAGTCTTTTGACTGATTTCAGCTTTTTTGATGGTCCTCTTCAGTCTTTTTTTTTTCAAGTTTCAGCTTTTTTGATGGTCCAAGAGGACATTTATGAGATAAAAAAGAAGCCCAATGAGTAAAACTTAAGTTATTGTTTATAAATGAATGCAAAAGATAACAGAAGAAGCTTCATTTTCTGGGGGCTGTATCCCAACACACGGTTTTCAGGGTTTTCTTTTTATTCCTTGTTTCTATGCCTGCTTCCAGACCCCAATTTTCAGTCTTTTTTGTCTTCTCTAATTCCCATGCCTGCCATTGTAATACTTTGGATTTACAAGTTAGTCTGAACTCTATACGGACTCATTACATTGTCATATGAAGTTTTTGTTGAATGAATATTGTTTATTATCTTAAAGTGTTCATCATTTTTGTGTTTTAATAACTTAAATGCCAAAGAAAAAGGATTCAACCTGTGAATTCTGTTGCCATGCTGATGAATTAAAAAACATTGTTTGAGAGAAAAACTATCCAATGAAATGTTCTATTTATGAAATGTACCGTAGCTGGCCATAGTTTGCGTTGGTTGCATTTTCAGATATTCCTTTTTGATTATTTTTGGTTTTGTTTTGATGTGATGTTTTCAGATTTCGTGTGTCTGTTTTTTTCATGATGTTTATTGCTGTCAGTTCACACGTTAGTTATTTAGATTTTATTACGTATATATTGTGTAAGGAGAAGGACATCAACAGTAGTTTTTATTAAACTTACGAAGAAGGATCGTGATAATCCTACTATTTTTTACCTATACTATGGTTGGTGTGTGTGTGTTTCGTTTTGTTTGTGTGTGACTTATTGTTTTTTCTTCCGGAGCTCATTCCATGCTTTATGTTGTTTTTATGTGGTTCCAGACGTGGTTAAAACAAATGTGAAAGATGCTATGAGTATGAGCAAGGGAGAGAGAGGAGAGAGTTTTGGAGAGGAGCAGGATTTGCAAATAATGGTCATGATGGTACTCCCGTATTTTCCAGTCTACAAACCGCACCCTTGTCTAATCCGCTTTCCCTGAATTTTATTAAAATTCTGGAGAAACCCCCCAGTGAAAAAGCCGATTTCAGTGTCTCACTAAGCCGCAAGAGATTGGAAAAAAAAAAGAACCTGAACCGAGGAGTGGACGAACATTGGAAAGTCACGGCAACTGGTGGATGGTGTTGCCTTAGACGCCGCGATGATTTCACATCCATGTCTGTTTCACTCTTCTAGCACCGCGGGGCGAAGACATTCGTCCAGGACATCACTACACTCTCACTCACTGCCAAACACCCTGCCATGTGTTTGTCTACTTTCAGAGTTTATGTTAGGGATTTTTCTGTTAAAGCAACGCTTGCACACTTGAAAAAAAAAGTTTCTCCTCTCTTGTCGGTTGAGATGCAGTGGACAACCAAGAACATCAAAAAATACATGGCGCTAGAAGAGTTAATATGGTGTGACTTCAAGGTCTATTACCCACTGACCTTGTGTTCTTTTTGAGAATACTCCAATGGTTGATGGTATAGGTACCGTATTTTTCGGATCATTAGGCGCTGCTTTGTATAAGGCGAATAGGGCAATTTTCAAGAAAAATCTGAAAAAATCCAAGTAAAAGGCACCTCACAAAACAAAGTCGAAGTTTGAAGCCCGTACATGTCCTGTAAACGCTTACCGACCGTCATTATTGTTGTCATAAACGAGAGTTGGCTCCCTTCTCAAATAATCGAAACTTCCGTTTTTGCGACTTCCGGTTGTTGTGTTTGGACTTTTCTTCGCGAAAACTGGTAGAATTATGGCATTTTAAGCTCTACAATGATGCTTTTTACATCCAATGAAGGGTTACGGTATCTCAGACGATAACAGGGATTTTGAAGCATTTTAACGTGAGTATTCGTCGTATCGGCGACTCGCTACCACTTTTGATGTTGTGACTCACAGTAGACTGTACTGAGTACAGCAATTGTTGCCTCTCCTCCACGATTTTGTTCACTTATAGGGTGCCCTCATTTATTAGGCGCATAGGTCGAAATTGGAGACAAATTACGGTAATGGTGTATTTGCGCAAGTCCTTGATGGGAGGAGAAATGTACAAACCTTTTGATGTCTTCTTTATGTTAGAGCTAGTTTTAATTTGTTGCCCCCCCTTTGTTTTATGCAAAGTTGATGATGTGCTGATTTTACTGTAGAACTAGTTTTTTGTTTGTTTTGTTTTTAATATGAACTTCTCGTGATCTGTTGATTTTACTGTAGATCTAATTTTCTTTGCTGCTGTTTAAAAAACTAATTTTGGTGATCGTTATTTTAAATATTAAAATTTGTATGTGTGATTATGATTTTTTTTTAAAACTTAATATTATTTTGTTTGTTTGTTTGCGACTCGTAAGTGAGAGGAATAAAGCTGCGATTGTGTTGTTGACAAAATGTAACACTTTATGTGTAGTAAGTTTCCAGTGTATATTGTGACAAACGTTTGAATCCATAGATCTGTGACACCAAGCAGCCAGTATGTCGGTTTACGAATTGGTAATACCGATAAGTGTTTAATGTCGACGTAAATATTTGCAATACATACTGAGGTGGCAAAGTGCCTGGTTGTTGGTATAAAAATAATAGAGGCTGTCAACCGCCATTGACTGCAACTTCATAACATTATAATTATTATGGAGATGAATACAGCATGTTTTGTCTGTTTGTGTTTTTGCAACCACCTTACCTTCAAGGGTGTTTATGCAGCAATTTGGGGGAACATTTCATGCGAGCCAGTCTCTTTTTTTTCTTTCTTTGAAAACTGGTGTCTGTTCCAGCATTTGGTTTGGTTTTGTATTTCATGATTTGCACTACTTTTTACTAGCACTAGTCTTTTTTGTGTGCTTGTGTTGCCAATCTTAAGGTTGGAACACACATTCATAGCTGCCAACCATTCCGAATTTCTCGGAATTTTTCCATTTTCCAACCGCATTTCCGATTACAACAATAAAATTCCAGATTTCGGAATCGCAAGAAAAAACGTTTTAAAAAAAACAACCGATGTAATATTTACGTTGAAGTCAGTGTGCGTGCCGGTTCCACAGCCAGTCCAAGCGCCTATCCTACATTTATAACCGGAAACTAAATCTGCGCATGTGCAGTAGGCCTACGCTTCTCTGCTGATAAAAACAAATGGCATGTTGCAAAACCGCGAGTTTACTGAATCGAGTTTACCGAAGTTTGTTCCTCGGTATAGAGAACAGTTTCGCATCAATGATGTGTCCAACCAAGAGGATAGTCATTAGTGACGCTCTCTGCACAGTTTGCTGACAGCAACTTCGAAATTTCTTTCGGGAATCTAAATTAACACCGCTGTCTCACGAGAAGCTTGTGCCGTGAAACTTAAATTAGAGGTCTTGAGCCGACATGAAAACGCTGGTGATAACATCGTTGTGATGGTGCTTCGTTGTTGAGGCGCACAACAGGACAATCAATGGAGAGGTAAGCATGCCGTTTTATTGGTCTTGTCAGGAGATGAAGAATTTGTTTCTTTAAAACAAAGAATGCTTCAGCTTCAGGGGGCAGTGCCCCCTGACCCTTGCTCTCTCTGGAGTGGGCTACCATCATTCCTGTTGGGGATTCTGGGAAGTTGGCAGCTATGCATGTTGTTAGCGTTCGCTCTTTCTCTATGGCGACAGAGTGATAGGCAAGTGATATCAATTCTACAGTATCATTGTTGCCGTAGGGAAAAGTGACATAACGTGCATTTCCACCTTAAGGTTGAATGGTAAAGTTTCAGTCGTGTGTGATGTGTGGGGCATTGTGGTTAATTATTTTAAATGTGTAACATGTATCTTTAACTGTCATTTTTTTTCCATTTTATTTTTCAAATGTAACTTATCCTGTTTTGCCTTCCTCTCTCCTGCTTACTGTATTATTCGGACTATAAGGCGCACCCCCCAAATTTGACACAAGATTCAGATTTTGTTCCTCGATTTTCCTACTATATTATTAGTCACATTATAAGGTGCAGGGGGTGAGTCTGAGAGAAAAAGTATCGCCTTATAATCTGAACAATATGGTACTTATTTATGAAGAAACAAAGTGGTGACTGCTGGATCCTATTGGAAAACACAGTTGTTTCCTCATTGTTGACCAACAACCCCCCAACAACTGCTCACCCTCCCTCACCCCACCTTCCCACTCCTGACCCATGTTTTTCTCTTTCCAATCACATTTAATTCCTGATATGTGTTCACCCATTCCTACCCTGAACAATACTCAGTCAGTTCCGACGAAGAGCTATGCTGGAAACTGTTAGTGTTACCCAGCAAATGACCTAGGATCCTTCTTCCTCCCACCCTGGTCAGTGTTTACGTATGGTTTGACTCTTTAACTCTTAGCACTAGGGATTCCCTAGATAAAGGTAATGAATGATGCGTGTTTTTTTGTGTGAGTGCGTGTGCAAATAGCAAACGCCTGTGAAATGTCACCTCCAAGTTTAACGCATTAATTTTGAGCATTTGTCTATTTTCAGACTTTCACTGTTTCAGATTTTTGAATCAAAAATATTTTTTTAAGCTTTCATTTCTTTTTGTTTATCACGGCTGTCCATGTCCGTTTAAATCTGCTTATGTCGATTGTGCCGTTGCGTTGGATTTTATGCACAATGGTTTAGCACATTTTAAAAAAATTGAAAATGGGTGTTCATATACACAGAGAAAATGTTCATGCATAAAAGTGCCTCTAACAATTGTTTGTTTTACCTCTTGGTCACATTTTGAGAGGAAAAGTGTCAACACATTCTGTTTTAAGCCATGGTTTTTTCCCATAATATTACTGGGGTCTATTAAGTTGAAAAATGTTCCTTTAACATACCATTGTTTGGATTTCAAATTTTGCTGAAATAACGCTCATTTTATTATTTTTTTTTTAATGAAAGGTTGTTCTGGAAAATAGTGATACATTTTGTTTTCTGTATTTGTAGTTGCAGAAAACAAAGATTTTGTCTGTGCTACAGTTAATATTTAAGATTTCAGTTTTAAAAAAAAAAGGGGGTATTAAAAAGAGAAGGTACATTTTCCTTCCAACTTATTAGAGACTTTATATTAAGGGAGGATTTGCTCTGTCAATAACTTAAAATACACAATTTAGTTGTTCACTTCAAAGATTTTGTTGCTTTTTTGTTGAGATTTTAGCTGTGGGTGTTTCAATCGAGACTGGGTAAGACTAGTCTTATGACAAAATGTTCCTTGTCATAAGCAGTTAAAACATTTATGAGATGATGACATTAATGATACTGAGTTAACACAGGTTTAAAAAAAGAAGAAGAATTCTTTACTCAGTTTTTGCTATATCTCTGTTATTCAAAGTAAAGGAAGCTTTTTCGTTTCTGAAGTAATTTTTGTGGGGGAAAAGTGTTAGCTGGACTGGGAATCGAACCCGAGACCTCCCGAACACCAGACGGGCGCTCTACCAACTGAGCTATCCAGTCCGACAACCCGGTCCCTGATATTAATCCTAATATCAGTCACTACACTCTTCCCCCTCCTGTTTTTGAAGGTCCATCCAGGCTACCAAGTTAACTTCTGACATGAATGAAGTAATTTTTTGGGGAAAAAGTTAGCCGGACCGGGAATCGAACCCGAGACCTGAACGTTTGTTCTTTATTCACTGTGTCTGATAATGACAAAATGTTGGTGTACAAATATTTTCTGGATCAGGGAAAGCCTACAGTATTATATCCATGACTAGAACTTGCAAAAATGGCTAACGATCAAAATACGCATTGTTATTTTTTCACTCTTTCCCCCATGGCCACACAGTCGTACGCTAGGAGTATCATTACTAGCATTAACACTGTGTTGCCATGGGGAAAGAGTGAAGAATTACAACATGTACTTTGACCGGAAGGGAGACTTTTGTCTTGTGGGTTGTTGTTGTTATATCGCTGATAAACCAAACCGAGGTGTTTTTTCCCGTTTTCATTTGTACGTAGCAATTCACATCCATTCTTTTCGTTTGGGAATAGTTTTTGGTCCCACTGACATGTTGTGTGTGTTTTAAATATACATAACTTTTGGGGGCAATCTGCTTCACGATCACGTCATATTTCACACATGTTTATGCTCAAATTTTATTTTGTTCGTTTCATGTGGAGTTGTGTGAAATGTGATGATGGTGCTTTTTGAAACCAGACTGTTTACTCAGGGGTTATTTTGGTGTGTTTTTTAATGAAAAAAAAGTTTTCATTCATTACGTTTTGGTGTTCTTTTTTAATACTGTTTCATTTTGTTGACGCATTTGGAGTTTTTATTTTTAAGAAAATAAAGTTTTATAATTTAAAAAAAAAGGATGATATTTTTAAAAATTTTGTCCAGCTTTTGTGTGATTCTTATTTTCGTTTACTCTGTCTGTCTCTACCTTTATTTTGGTTTTGTTTGTTTATTTGTTCGGCTTGTCTGATTTTTTTTTAATGCTGTCCCATTTTCTGGGCCGTACAGTGACGTTGCTCCAACACAGCTGATCCCGACTCCCAACTCGCAGCCACACCCTGGGTTGTCAGGTTGCGGAAAGTCCCAAATTTTGAACAATACATATGTATAAAACGGATGTAGACGCGACACGGGGTATTCCTCGCCCTTGGACCCCGTGGTTCCACACTCATTGAGAAGAGTTCACACGTAACTTGTTTCATTGTCTTACTGTTCCTGTGCGTTCATTTCTGTGGGGACAAATTCAGGGACATCCGTTGGATGGACCCCATTTGACCCCCATAGTTTGTGACACTGTGACAGAAGGGACTTGTCCGATGAAAGCTCTACGAGCGGAGAGCTTGCTTCTACTTTCTGCCTCGATCACCAAACCCTGGTGAGTTTTCCCCATTCTACCATTTTTGTCCCTGACTTGTTTAATGGTGTCTTCATTTTTTTCCACTGTGACATAGAAAATACCCAAAAGCCTGTGCGCCTCATTGTCTCTCTGTCAGTCTGTCTCTCTCTCTCTATCTCTCTCTTTCTCTCTCTCCTTGAAAAATAAAGTTAAAGTTTTCAAGTTCTCTCTCTCTCTCTCTCTCTCTCTCTCTCTCTCTCTCTCTCACACACACACACACACATACCCACATAAGGATTAGAGGGGTGCGCACACAAGTAGCCCCTCTTAGAAGCGGGCATTTGTATACATTTATACTAGTTCACAGGGCATAGCCGTCCATAAGGGTCTCTGACCGATTGGACGTTAATCTCACCACCAGAGAGAGACAGGCCATAGATAAGGCATTCCGGCAAAGATAGTCTAACTACTACCTACAGTCCTGTCCAAGCAAAGGCATTGAGAAGCGTGGTGGTTTGGACAACACACAGCGGTGACCATGAAGGCTGTTACGTCCAGTTGTGTGCTGCTGGCTTTGATGCTGGGAACTGTGCTGCCATCTGAACACGGAAAAAGGTAGCTTACCCGTATTTTACGGACTATGAGGCAATATCTGCATTCATTGTTGATAGGGCCACATCGTGGCATATTCTTCAACGAAACTTCTTTCCGAGACTGAAACCCTTGCGCCTTATAATAGTATGACTAATAATATAGTAAGAAATTATAACAAAATCAAAATATTGTGTAAATTGTTTGGGGGGTGCGCCTTATAATCCGTAAAATATGAGTACCTACAAAACAAGCCTGTATTTAGATTATACATTTTGGTGATTGTTTTTTTAATAATCACATTATATTTTTGCATGTGCTGGTATATGCATACATGTATACTCCCGGTCTCTCTCTCTCGCTCTCTCTCTCTCTCTCTCTCTCTCTCTCTCTCTCTCTCTCTCTCTCTCTCTCTCTCTCTCTCTCTCTCTCTCTCTCTCTCTCTCTCTCTCTCTCTCTCTCTCTCTCTCTCTCTCGTGTGTAGGCCTATATGTGTGTGTATGTCTGCGCGCACGTGTGTGTGTGTGTGTGTGCGTGTGTACGTGCGCATTATATTTATATATTATCTTTTTCTTTTTATCTCTCTTTCCCTTTCTCCCTGTCCTTTCCTCTGTCTCTGTCTCTCTCCCCCCTCCATCTCTCTGGCTGTTTTTTGGTGTGTGCGTGTGCACGTACATTATTTAGTGTATTTATGTGAGAGTGAGATTCCATGCACACACGTTACTGTGAATGTGTATTACTCAATGTATTGCTTTATTAATTTCCCCAATTTCTTAAGTATGTGGAAGCGTGCATGTGTATGTGTGTGTGAGAGGATATGTGTAGTGTATGTGTGTGTGAAAGAGAGAGAGAGAGAGGGGGGGGGGGGGAGTATATAATTTTATGTGGAAGCGAGTGTGTGCATGTGTGCAGTTGTATGTGTGTGTGTGTGAGAGGATATGTGTGTGTTGTGTGTGTGATCCGTGTGTGTTCGCTTTGCATTGCGTTTTTGTTTGAATGCGTTATGAATGCTAACGTGTGTGTGCGCTTGGATTTGATTTCTATCAAGATTCAGCGCCATATGAATACTGTATGTTGTTGTTGTGTGTGTGTGAGATAGAGAGAGAGAGAGCTAGAGAAAGAGAGAGAGGGGGAAAGACTGTATGGTTGTATTAACTTTATTATTAATCTTTTATTTTTAATATGCTACTTTCTGGCGTGCATTGTGTTCTATCAGTGTACAGTTCCTTTTAACGTGACAGCAAGCAAAATTTCCTTCTCCATTTTGATGGGGATAATAAATATTGATTGATTGATTGATTGAATTCCACCTTTCCAGGGCATCAGATGCCGGAACGGACGTGATAGCAGAGCACGCGGAAAGGATCTCCGTGTTGGAAGCAGAACTGGACGCTGCCAAAAACACCATCGCTGCAGTGCAAAGTCAACAAGGTAAATGCCTGAAAAAAAGTTATGATGATTGATGCTTTAGTATACCAGTTTATTGTCGTTTCTGACAATGACTGTTACTGTTACTGTTGTTGTTTGTTCGTGTTGTGTATATTAATTCACTTGTTATTTCTCTTAATGTTCCCTTTTTGCTGTTATATCATGATTACGTTCTGTTCCAGTGTCATTTGTTTTGGCAGCCGATATTGTGTAGCATATCTGTGTTTGAGCTCCTTGTACAAGCTTTAAGCTTGTGCTCGTTTCCATTTGGTTATGTTGCTGCTATATTGATTTTCAATAACATTCGTTTAAACCAATGACTGCCAGATAGCAGAGGGCAGGGTTCATAGGGGCCTTACCAGTCCTTATAAGTCTTGACTAATTGAAATCTCCAAGTAAGGCCTTACAAGTGATTACATTCACTTCAAGGTCCTTACAAATCCTGACAGCTGCCAAAAACTGCCTTGAGCAGCAAGACCATACTCAAAATAGATCGCAGAAGCAGCACTTTTACACTTGAGAAACATCGCTCAGCATCTACTCCACCTTACCCCCCTCCCCCACCTTCCCGTTTCAACTGACCGCTTATCAGACGAACGATGAACCGCGAGTTGTCAAGAGAAATTGCACTGAAATCTCGTTCTTTATCCTGGTGTCGTTTTGCGAGAAAACGTGTATATCTGTGTCAGCCATAGCTTTTGTATATGCTTAGACATTGTTCGTAATGCTGGGAAAGTGTTCCTTTCAAGATCGTTGGCTAAAAGATGGACATTATCCTTAGGCCTACAGGTCCTTACAAGGTCCTTACTTGGGGATAGCTGCAAGCCCTGGGAACCCTGAGAGGGGGGTGTAGCCGCTATTTTGGACAGCCGGGTTAATCGTTGGTACTTTGTAAGCAGGTCTGCAGTCGTGTCCTTCCTGCTTTGTTTGACTGATCGGATAGCAGATGGGGCAGCTGCTATTCTGTATGGTTTGGGCTAAAATTTTGTGGTGTTTTTAAAAAAATGGAGATGCCTTGTTCAGGGTATATCCCCAGTCTCTCGGCCAAAGGGGTTTGAGGACAGCTGGGGTTAGAGGTTCTCAAAGTCCCCTAGTTTTAGTCATAGTCTTCTACAAAAGATTAAGCTGTACCATGATGTTCCAGTAATGAATTTTTTTTCCATTTATTCTACCTAAAAGAAGAAAACGAAGGCAGAGGAGGAGAAATTAACAAGACAGAGATTGTTTTTTAAGCAGTTTTTGCGTGAGTGTTTTCGTCGAAAGAAAAAGATGGAAGAAGAACTTGAGAGGGATGGGGGTTAAGAAAAAGAAATAAAATAGATAGGTGGAGGAAACCCCCCAACAACCATGCACGAAGATTCGCGCACGCGTACACACACACACGCACGCACGCACGCACGCATACACTCCCCCAAACTTGAAGACAAATATCAGAAAAAGGGACACCATTTTGAATTTGTAACATAATTTGTTATTCGCTACGGGGTTGCGTCCCTTTTACCAGATCGATTAAAAGCTTCCCCCATTTCAACAGTTCTTGCTTTGATTAGATACCAAAAGTGAAGGGGGGGGGGGGGGGGGGGGGGGGGGGAGAAAAGAACAAAAAAAAAACGAACAGACTGCAACTTCGGTATAAAGCAAGAACAAATTACACGCGCAAAACATTACACAAAGATTATAGAGTAAACCAACGTTTATTTTATACCACACCGCATAATACAGACAAGATTTTTTAAGTGTAACTTGCGCATTCTTATGTCATCTTATCTCTTTGTGCTCTGTCGGATCAGGATCTGACCTTGGTTTGAAAGCCTATAGCTAATGTTTGTACCGGTCTTTGCTGTGTCTAATCTACAGTTAAGTGTTCACGAGTTTTAAGTTTGTTGTCGTCAAAGATTTAAGTCATTTCTGAGAGCAGAAAGTCTGGTAACAAATCACCATAATCTCTGTTTGTCTGTCTGTCTGTCTGTCTGTCTGTCTGTCTCTCTCTCTCTCTCTCTCTCTCTCTCTCTCTCTCTCTCTCTCTCTCTCTCTCTCTCTCTCTCTCTCTCTCTCTCTCTCTCTCCCCCCGCCTCTCTCTGTGTGTCTCGCTCTCTGTCTCGCTATCTCTCTTACTCGCTCTCTCTCCGTCTCTCTCTCTTTCTCTCTCAGTCTCTTGCTCTCGCTCTCTCCCTCTCTGTCTCGCTCTCTCTGTCTGTCTGTCTGTCTCTCTCTCTCTCTCTCTCTCTCTCTCTCACACACACACACACACACACACACACACACACACACACACACACACACACACTCTCTCTCACACACACACACACACACACACACACACACACACACACACACACACACACACACACACACACACACTCTCTCTCTCTCTCACACACACACACACACACACACACACACACACACACACACACACACACACACACACACACACACTCTCTCTCTCTCTCTCTCACACACACACACACACACACACACACACACACACACACACACACACTCTCTCTCTCTCTCTCTCTCTCTGTGTTGACAGGCTCTACTTTCATCAGATGGGGTCGATCCACTTGTCCTACCGACACCACCTTGCTGTACTCAGGTATTGACTGGCATCAATCATCTTCTACATCATCATCATCGTCATCGCCACCACCATCGTCATCATCATCATCATCACCACCACCACCACCATCGTCATAATCATCATCACCACCATCATCACTACCACCACCACCATCATCATCATCATCATCACTACTACCACCATCATCATCATCATCATCATCAGTAACTACAATATCATTCGTGCGTGCGCGCGCGCGTGTATGTTTGTGTGTGTGCGTCCGTGTGTGTGCGCATGTGTGCGTGCGTGCATATGTGTGTGTTATAACCTTTGGCAAGCGCATATACCAGAACATTTTTACATAAGTTTTTGTTGCTTTGCACTCCTAATTCTGTAAGACTGGGAGTACGTTTAAACTGGAAAAGAGGGTCTGTGTGTTTTTCTGTTTCTCCTCGAGCCAAATTGAAACTTTCATTTGACTATAATTTGCAAGTTGGCAAAAATGTTTCCAAGGTCTCGATGGTGGTGCCCATTATTTCAGCTTCTTCTTTCATTTCATATAATAAGGGAGGGGGGGGGGGGGGGGGGGGGAATCGGGGGGGGGGGGGGGGGAATCGATTTACGCATAAGAGGCAAATCAATCGATCATAACTTGTCGCAAGATAGCGCACAACATACAACATGTGTACTCTACGCAATGTAATACATGCTTTCTGGGGGTTGGCTTACATAGGGCTGGTAGGGTAGGTGGGGGGCAGCGGCCATTTTGAAATAAACATGGCATTGTATCTTAACACGAAGTGAGCATATAGTATGGTAGTTGTTCGGTTGTGTGTGTGTGGGTGTTGCGTCCGTGGTCCAATCTCCAACCTTTAACTTTGGCACTTTCTCGGGAAATAGAAGGCGTACATTGTTCAAACTTCGCACACACACATATGTTTATGTAATCTTTCAAACAATAATGATTTGAATAATTAAATACTTAAAGTAACACTGTAAGCAGATAACAAACAGATAACATTTGGTTAGAGAGTATTCAACAGGCAACATGAGTTAAGAAACCCATCAACAGTCAAACCACGATAGCTTATTGGTAGAGCGTCTGTCTTTCATGCCTATGGTTCCGGGTTCGATTCTCGGTAAGGCACTTTTTTTCTTCTCAAAGTCATTATTTTTGGCACACCCCCCCGCCCCCGAGTGAGCCTTGAAGTCTTTGCCTCTTGTTAAGATTTATCCCTAGCAATGACGATAGCCAGCAATTCAGGCCAGCAATTCTTGCAGGCTTGGCGGGTGCGTCCCATAAATACCACACGGGTCGCTGGGGCCAACAGACTGTCTGGGTTGGCCAAGCTAGGGCCGCGCTGCTCTTGTGTTGGAAGGGCAGGGGAAACCAGTACAGTGCGTCTCTGGGTCCCACAGTCAGCATCTTCGGGGGTTTCTTTTCCATTCAGGCGTCACGAGAAATAAGTCCTGCTGTGAAATAAGTCCCAGTCACCGTAATATGCATGCGCGCAACAAACGTAACGATAACTTTATTAAACAATATGATAGAGATTTACTGGCAATCTACACGGAAAGAACCGAGAACCCCTTCGCTGCCCACGACGTATATATACGTCCTCTATAGTGCTTCAGTACTTGCCACCGACGTATATATACGTCCTCTATAGTGCTTCAGTACTTGCCACCGACGTATATATACGTCCTCTATAGTGCTTCAGTACTTGCCACCGACGTATATATACGTCCTCTATAGTGCTTCAGTACTTGCCACCGACGTATATATACGTCCTCTATAGTGCTTCAGTACTTGCCACCGACGTATATATACGTCCTCTATAGCGCTTCAGTACTTGCCACCGACGTATATATACGTCCTCTATAGTGCTTCAGTACTTGCCACCGACGTATATATACGTCCTCTATAGCGCTTCAGTACTTGCCACCGACGTATATATACGTCCTCTATAGCGCTTCAGTACTTGCCACCGACGTATATATACGTCCTCTATAGCGCTTCAGTACTTGCCACCGACGTATATATACGTCCTCTATAGCGCTTCAGTACTTGCCACTGACGTATATATACGTCGCCGCTAAGTAGCGATATTGCCGCGAAAATCGTGCAGCAAACCGGCGGCGCAAGCGCAAGTAGTAGGCAGCAGCGAAGGGGCTGAGAAATCCATGTACAGACCCTTGCCATTTGCTTTCGCATTTTTTCCAAAATGGTGGATGATGCGGTATGAATAAACAAAGACCCACGCAGACAAAAAGAATAAATAACAAACTTCAGAAAAAAATATCTATGACCTCTCTGAATACTTAGAAACGAATCCTCCGCTCTTGATCTTGATTATTTGATTGGCAGAGTCCAATTCAGGACGTAATACACCAGTGGGTGAAGAACTTGGGGAGAGCAACTCTTGAAAAAGTAAAAAAAAGCCTATCACTAGATTGACCCAGCCAGCCAGGTCCCGCTCTTCCTGCATGCCTGCCACCAAACGCCTCTGAAGGCATTCAGGGGGCGAATCCTTCGCAAACTGAACAGCAAACAATAGGAAATGTTCGCCAATAGCAAAGGGACATAATTTCGCGGTTTGGGCGAGGGACCGGTTTTCATTAATTGGTAGGACAAACAACGCCTCGTGTTTGTTCTACTGTTTCATAGGGGACAGACAATCCGATTTTGTGGTTAAAAAGACACAATTTTGTTTCTATTCCGAAAATCGTCTATAGATTCGAGTGAAGAGGGAACGTGCATCATTTTCACGCGGGACATATGTGACCCAGCACCACGAAAGGGACATTAAGTCGCTGGGCTAGTTTCTCACAACAGGCTTGCAAAGTCTAATATATCATTTTTGGTCAATTTTGAGTTATGGGTATTTTTGTGTTCTCTAACATCTTATCTTCCATACTGATAAAAGGTAATATTTAATATGGTCTCTAAATGGTCTTATACTTGCTTTAAAACGAGTAGGTCAATGCATATTCTTCAGCTAGGCTAGAGTTTAGACTGTTTCTCAAAATGGCAGACACTCAACCTACTAACTCTGGAACGGAAAAATATACAAGAATGGTTCTTGTATCATTAGAAAGAGAATTGACTGAAGTTTTCAAATGCTTAATTTTCTCAGAATGTTCAGTTTGACACTTTCAGACCTGCTTACCCCCTTCACAAGTATTGAGTAGTCTGGTTTGCTGTAATGAGTGGCTTTGGTGCAAACTGTGTAGTTTTATTCATCGAACCATCAAATGATGCTCACTGAAAATGAGTAGTGATAAAGAATTAAAGAGTATTATTTTCAGTTTTGAATAGTAGAGGTCCAAATTGAGTAGAATACTGCGGCGAAAAGAGTAGAGTAAACAGGTGTCGCTTTCGTGGTGCTGGGTCACATCTTGTTTCGCCACGCAGGTTTGGCAGGTGCCTCCCAGAGGGACCACACAGGGAGCGGGGCGAACCGACTGTGCCTGACCCAGCACCCGGTGTTTGACGACAGTCCTGTAGATCGGTACTTCGGGCAGGTGAACGGGGCCCAGTACTACATCCCGGGGCACCACTACACGGACGTGCCCTGTGCCCTGTGTCGTGCCCCGCAATCCGTCACCTTCATGGTGCCCGGAACCAACAGGTGATGGTGGAAAGGGGCCGCTACGTTACATACGATTCAATCCCAACGCACCCCTCGTGGGGATACTGGGGGGTATTTTTTTTGGCCTTTTTAACTCATATAGCGGAGGTTTGCGCTTCCGTACAAATAGTTCCCCACACGTCTGGAAGTTCTGTACTTGTAACTTCCTCTAATATGTCTCACTATTTGACTCTGCCCTTTTTCCTTGCTTTGTCAGTGTCATCTATTATCTTTCTGACTTTTTGGCCCATTCTCCTGCCTTTGAGCTCCTCCGAAATCGGAATGTGTCGGCAGAATGCAGCGAGGAGACCAGTGAAAACTGGAAAACGGACACATACGTACCCATTGTGGCCTTATGGCCCAAGACCGCAGAAGAAGAAGTAGAAGACAACGACCAACAATACTATGAACATGGCATCATTTTCAGACATGATAAGGTTACAGCAGATTCCACAGTATGTATTTGTTTATGCTTTTTTACTGGTTTTTTTATAACCTGGACTCGATAAATAGAGCGGAATGGCTTACGTTTCCAGCACTGTCTGGAATGATGTGCTATAGGGTGCAATGATGGAGGTGTCATGTTATGAATTGTACTATAATTTTTATGTTTTCAGGTTTTGTACGTTGTTAAGATTCATGGATTTGTGTTTTGCTATGCGTGGTCGAACTTTACGCGGTGACAGTCCTGAGATTACCATAGCTGTTGACAGGACTATAATAGACTAACTAACTAACTAACTAACCGTTTCAGAGCAGCAAATGCATGTACATAAATTGAATGAAAAAATAAATATCAACACAGATTTCAAAACAAGATTTGAGTACTCCATCCTTGATTTAGCAATTTTGTACTGGTATTTGTTTCCCCACCAATAAAAAAACCCAACCCACTGATAATCGTGGGAAAGTGTCATTTATCTTACAAGAGTAGGGGAAGACGGGGTAAAAAGCCCATGGGCGGGTAAGAACCCCATGCCAATTATCTCATGAAATAAAGCAAATTTCAGTCACGAATGCTTAGTAGCATTCGTCTCATGGGCAAATTTGACTGAAATTTGCTTTATTTCAGTAGCATTCGTCTCATGGGCAAATTTGACTGAAATTTGCTTTATTTTCTTGAGATAATTGGCATGGGCTTCTTACCCGCCCATGGGCTTTTTACCCCGTCTTCCCTATCTATCATGTTTAGCAAAAAATATACTAGTGGAAATTCTGTCTTTTAATGAATCTGATGAAATCTACTGTGTTCACTATATTTGTAGGCCTAGTCCCCCGTACACGGATCTGATCAAATATTTTGTTTTTGTGTTGGACATTTGATTTGATTCGTGTATTGCGGTCTACATGAGTATAGTGATCGAAATATTTTCGTTTTTACTCTTTAATAGAGGAGGTGTTTTTTCTTGAGTAAGGCAGACGTATTTCGCGTGCCTCATGACTCACAGACATCGTCACAATCGTATCGTATTGGGGTCAAATCGTATGCAGTGTGGCTAGGCCTTGACAGGTCTCTTTTACATTTCGATAATGTATCTGTTTTCCTCTAACAGTGAAAGGGTTTAAAGACCCCCCACATCAAGTGTCACATTCCCCCGTATGCTTGGAAGATTTCTTAAGATTTCTTACTAGCTATAAGAGGGAAAACACGTGAAAACCGTGATTTTGACACGTGACGTGGTGGGTCTTTAATGAAATGATTTTAGCTGAAATGTTATTTTAATTTTGGCTGGGAAGTTATGTCTGTATTCTAAGCGTTAAACGTGGCATTTTCTTCTGGGCTCTTGGGAGTCTGTGATTGTTTTAGTGATCGATTTTGTTCATCTTTGAATTAATTCAGGTTTCTTTAACTGTTCATCGTGGTGCATGTGCGTGTACGTGTGTGATGAAGGGCGTGTGTCTGCTGTGTGTGTGTGTGTGTGCGCGCGCGCGCGCGCGCGTGTGCGTGTGCGTGCTTGCGTGCGTGCGTGGGTGTGTTATGTGCACACGCGCAAGCATGCGTGCATGTCTGTGTGTCTATATGCGTGTGCGCGCGTGCACGGGAATTGGGGTAGAATTTCTCTCATCTTATTTTACTTGACCCTTTAAAATTTGAAACTCGGGGGGAAAGAAAATACCCCTTAAAACTGTAAACAGGGGGTGAGTGAGCGTACCCGACCCCCTAAAAGAGGGAGAAGAACAAACAAATAAATCAGAAACCCTGCTGACGTTCTATCACCAGCTGCCCCGCGGGAACCACCCCCCAGTACCGCGGCTACCTGACGGACGGGGGTCACAACAACGACGCCGCCTCCGAGTTCGTCTGTCTGGATGGTCAGCCCGAGGACAGACCCAACAGCGGGGGCCGGGAGGCCAGTGGCTACTTCGAGCACGTCCGAGCCGAGTGTGGGGTGCTCCCTTGTCCGCCCTATGACGACAGCAAGGTGCTGACCTGCGTCGTCTGTTCCGTGTGACCAGTTACTAGATGTAAAGATTTAAAGACCCACCGCGTCGCGTGTCAAAATCATGGTTTTCCCCGGGTTTTCCCCTCTTATAGCTGGTAAGACTGCTCCGCCGTGAAATGGATGGAATTTATCATGAAAAGTGTTCAATGACCTGGATTGAATAAATTCCTCAACGTGTTGATAATCTGTTGACGAACTTCTCACCTGTGTTGTTAAGTCATACTGTAATTATGAAAATGAACTCCTAAGATTCTGACTGCAAAAACAACTGAGTAATAGCAAATTTTGTAACAATTGTAAAACACAATTCGCAATCAACAATTGAGTCATAAACAATTAAATATAAGACCTACACAGAATGCTTAGAAAACAACACAAAAAAACCACCCAACTAGCAAAAGACCCAAAACAACAGCAACAGACAAACAAACAAAAATAGTAACCAACCCCTCCCCTCCAGTTCGGGTCGCAGTGGTGAGTTCCGTCTTGGGAAAGGCACTTTACTCCTATTTTCCTCACTCCACCCAGGTGTAACTGGGTACCTGTAGTCAGTTGGGGAAAAAGTCCTTCGGAGGAGACTTAAAACCGAGGTCCCGTGTCCGAACGCATGCACAAAGATCTTGCGCACACGTACGTTACCTGAACTCACATAGCATGCGTC
>CM065691.1:56602492-56612492 GCA_017654935.2 Phymorhynchus buccinoides
AAAGAAAACCAAAACTATCTCCTTGATAAATTATAAGATTTCCCGCGGACATTTTTGTGAAGGTTGCGAGAGAAGCACGTGCATCTCTGATATTTGTTCTTCTTCGTGAAGCTGTAAATAATGGGCTTACTCTAAGAAATCAAGATGAAAACGGTTGTACGCAAATGTTGTAGAAGTAAACGAATATGAGTGTAGCCTATGGTATGTTTGTAATGCTCAACAATGTTGTGCTCGTCTTGTTCCTGTGATTGCGGATCTGCGAACACCCTCACGTGAGTGTATAAGTGTAGAAAGTGGTTGTGCGTGTACGAATTGATGTTTATAACGATGTATTGCTGTGTAGGCTCTAAGCATGCCTATGTTGTATGTGTATGTAATTGTTAGACCAATAGACGATTGTCGGAGAAAAAACACAAGAGGGGAGAGTATTTCGTGAAAATTAGTGTTGTTTACCTTGACCAAGGCGGACAAACCATAGCAACCATGGTGTCGAAGCTTGAAGACATTTTGTTTTTTAGAAAAATAAGGGGTGGCCAGTGGCCACAAACTCATAGAACTTGCAAAATGTGACGTAAAAAGATAAATGACATCAATTTTAGAATGACGCACGGTCTTCTAAGTGCTGTATGTCTACTCAAACACACGAGGGGAGAGCTGGAGATCTACCTGATGGTAGAGTAACTTCCCCTGTTTGACCGATTGAATTAGGCAAGATCACCCCCACACACCATGAAATTACTCCCCTTAATTATTTCCGAACAATTCCTATTGACATAGGCTTGATCACCAAGGCTACATCAAAATGTTATGTTCTGCATAGTTATGCGGGAATTGTCTTTAGCCATGGCAAGCTCCTAGCATAACGTCATTAGTCTCCCAAATCCTCCGAAGTCGGACTGTGGCTGCCCACGTGGCGTGGTAATAAAAAAAACTCGCGCACGTAATGTTCTCACCCCTAGCTGGTGCATTTGTACCATAGTGTTCAGGCGCGTCAGCTGTTGGGATGATCCCTGGAGTCTTTTAGCCAGGGTACGACAACAAACAACATATATTTATAATAATTTGATTATCATGTTTGTATCTTCATTTCTTTTTCTTTTTTAACCTTTACCGGATCATGCTTTTGACTACACGGACACGATGGCGGGGGTCTTCCACGACCCCCTACTCAGCAAAGAGCAAATTCCTAGGTGTTTATCCCTGTCCGGATGGCGGGGTTCTCCCACGACCCCTACTCAATGCACTGCAGTGCTCTTTAAAGTAGGGGTCGTGGGAGACCCCCGTCATCCGGACAGGTATATCAAAATTACGCGTCATATTACGTCATTTATATTTAACACACTTAAAGCCATTTACGTTTTTGACAAAGTCATGAAATTTCATGAAGATTGCTTAAATAGTTTTAGAGATATAACATGTTTTGTGTGTCAAGGGGTCGTGGGCGACCCCAGAAGTCCGGTAAAGGTTAATGTATATTTTGACTGTTCTTTGTTTTTTTTCTCTTATTTCTTATATATTGTTTCTTGTTTGGCTTTTGTTTGTTATTTTTGAGGGCATGGTATGAAAAAGCTACTTATCTATTAACCCTCACAATAAACATTAAGTATCTCTCTCTCTCTCTCTCTCCTCTCTCTCTCTCTCTCCTCTCCTCTCTTCTCTCTCTCTCTCTCTCTCTCTCCTCGTCTCGTCTCTCTCCTCTCTCTACTCTCTCGCCCTCTCGTCTCTCGCTCTCCCGCTCTCTTCTCCTCTCTCTCTCCCTCTTCCTCTCCTCTCTCTCCTCTCATCTCTCTCTCCCCTCTCCCTTCTCCTCCTCCCTCTTCCCCCCCTCTCTCCTCTTCCTCACTCTCTCTCCTACTCTCTGCCTCCTTCTGTCTCTCCTCTCTCCCTCTCCTCTCTCCTGCTTCTCTCTCTCTCCCTGTGTCTCTCTCTGTATCTCTCTCTCCTATCTCACTCTCTCTCTCAATCTCTGATATCTCTCTGTCTCTCTCTCTCTCTCTCTCCCTATCTCTCTCTCTCTATCTCTCTCTCTCTCTTTCTCTCTCTCTCTCTCTCTCTCTCTCTCTCTATCTCTGTATGTGTGTGGTTCTCTCTCTCTTTCTCTCTCTCTGTCTCTCTCTGTATCTCTCTCTCTCTCTCTGTGTCTGTATCTCTCTCTCTCCTGTCTTGTCTCTCTCTCTCTCTCTCTCTTCTCTCTCTCTCTCTCTCTCTCTCTCTCTCACTCTCCTCCCCCCCCTCTCTCTCTCTATATATATATAAATCTCTCTCTCTCTATCTCCCTCATTAATGTTTTATTTTGTCTCCGTGTTTGTGTGTACATAGAATGGAGTGTCTGTTCCTATCTGTCTGTCTGTCCGTCTGTCTCACTGTCTGTCTCACTGTCTGTCTGTCTCACTGTCTGTCTCACTGTCTGTCTGTCTGTCTGTCTCTCTCTCACTGTCTGTCTGTCCGCCTGCCCAGGTCCGGACCAAGTGATACGTAAGGGGGGTTTCCGCAGGGGGTCCAGGGAGCTACATAGGTTCCGGGTTACGGGGCAATGCCCTTTTGGAACATTGTGCGATTTAGTTGTTGTTAACGTACCCTGGCTAAAAGACTCTAGGGATCATCCCGGAAGCGCTTGAACACTATGGTACAAATGCATCACCTAGGGATGAGAACATTACGTGTGTGACCGTTTCTGATTACCCAGCCACTTGGGCAGCCACACAGCGTCTTCGGTGGAGTGCGATTTAGTGATTAAAAATCGAGTCATTGTCTTACTTTTCACCCTTGTATAAGGTACAGCTTGGGATAGATTGGAAAACCAGGACCCCCCCCCCCCCCCCCCCTGATCCGCCCTTGTGCCTTTCTGTCCGTCCATCTGTCCATCTGTCTGTCTGTCTTGTCTGTTTGAGAGACCACCATCGGAGAAAAGAAGTCAAGTGGATTGACAGCCAACAAATGAACCCTGAAACCCAGGGGAGGAAAGGAAAACACTGAGCAAATTGAAACATGTCACTGTGTGTGTGTGTGTGTGTGTGTGTGTGTGTGTTGTGATGTGTGTGTTGTGTCTGTGTGTGTGTGTTGTGTTGTGATGTGTGTGTACACGCGCGCGCGCGTGTGTGTGTTCGTTGTGTAATTTAGTGTGTGTACGCGCGCAGTGATCGTGTGTGTGACATAATGTTTGTGTGACAGAATGTGTGTGTGTGTGTTCGTTCGTTCTTTAATTTAACGTCTATCCACCTTACAGTGATCTTAGACCCCCCAAAAAAGTGTGTGTATGATTATGTGCAAATGTCCGTTTAATGGGGTTTGTGGGTGTGCGTGTAGGAAGGTACGGAAGAATTGTTAATCTATGCATGCATATAATTTACATGGATGAATGGAGTGAGGGTATGCGTATGTGAGTACCTGTATGATTTAGACCCCATATTACGAAAGAACAATAAATGAACAATATTAAACTCCAAAAAAGAAAAGTAACATACTTAACAAGAACATCAAAGCAAAGGTCCAATTGGGCTCCTAATAAGTCGCCGAACAACTTCTAGAATCTTTGATTCATCACAAAGAATGTCTTCATAGGTTGTCATTGATGGTTTCGTGTCCAACAACCAAGCAGGTAAATAGTTTTTCATCTGTTCACAAAGAAACATCACATGGAAAGGTGTAATATGCTGGCCACAAATGCAGGATACATTTGTACAGAATTTTGTTTTCAGGGCATCAAGCCTGAATTTAAAAACTAAACATTTTAGAATCCGCCCTTCATGAAGACTTTGTCCTGTTTTATAATCTATTAGATTTTTTAAAGAAATTTCCTTTTTTGTTTTAAAGAGGGTAATGTCTCTGTCTTCTAAAGACAGAATCCCAGGATGCTTTTTCTAAAAGTCTGTAATTTTCATGTAGCGATAAAGGAATATGAACTTTTGCTAAACTGTTTTCAGTGGCTGCGATATTTTTTGCTAACCGGTCAACCCTTTCATTTGCAGATAATCCGCAATGTGATGGAATCCAACAAAAGTCTATAGAAGAACCACGCAAAGACAAAACATGAATTAAATGGTGAATTTCTGATATAAGTTTTCCTCTCACTCTTGTATGAGAATATTTTAAGGCTTGTAAGACAGATTTTGAAGCAACACAAAATAATATCTGAAAGATGGAAAATGGAAAACTAAGAAGATAATTTAATGCCATAATAATGGCAACAGGTTCTGCGGTAAACACAGACACATTCCTTCCTATATGATATGATTTCTCTATTTTTAACGATGGAATGACGAATGCAGCACCTGATAAATGATTGTCAAGTACAGAGCCATCTGTATATAGTTTGAGATGATTTACATAAGTTTCTTTTATATGTGTCTTAACATATGTTGGTAGCTAATTTACATACTAATCCCCGTTTTGAATGTCTAAGACGCACTCATGCCTACAGGACCAGGACGCGTGTCCCCTTCACAATCACAAATAGTATTAATTAACACCAAGTCACTGATAATCGTCACTACAAAAACACATATTATGCACCTACATGATAAATGTACGGATATTGCAATGTTAAAGATATATTCGCACACATCACTTGGTCTGCTTATTCGTAGTGCATGCATTCACGTACACACACGCGCGCGCGCACCCCCCCCCCCCCCCCCCCCCCCCCCCCCCCCCCCCCCCCCTCCCTCTCCCCCCCCCTCTCTCTCTCTCTCTCTCTCTCTATATCCTTCGCTCACTCATTCACTCACTCTTGCGGAAAAAGAAAAGCCAAATCACTTCACCACCGCCGCGCCACCCCCCCCCCCCCCCCCCACCCCCCCCCCCAAACCGTCTTTCACGTGCTCTTTGCTTTATTTTCCCTTTTCCTCCGTAGAAATGGCAAGTTCACGAGAAAAAAGGCCAGGAGTTCTCTCTACATTTTGAACAAGTAGATTTGAGACCTCGATTCAAACCGGTGTGAGCACAACGAAGCCGTTTACAGTTTTGATTATGAACTAATATTCAACGTTCAGAGCACAACAACCATTGTTGAAAACTTACGTTTGAGGATTTCAACTGTGGTGCTATTTCATCAGCACTGTAGGCTACGTTTCGGGATTTTACCAAATCCTTCACATATCTTCTTTTTGTTCTTCGCCAGAGGCATCATCACGTTGAAGATTCTGCTGCACTTTAGGTTTTTTTCTCTGTCCCTCAGGCTTCTGGATACAGATACGGCAGTGTTGATGGAGAGGCTGCAAAGAAACGGATTACTTCAGGCCTCCATCCCATGTCCAATCTACGACGAGAACTGCTCTTTTCGGTGCAGGTATGGCAACAAAGCAGATGGTGTTATAATATTATGTGGCGGTGTCCGAGTCACGAACGGAAGAAGTATCAATACGGGAAAACTCTTCCTTCCAACGATCGCATTTTCCTGTTCTGGTTCTCATGCTCTTTCCGAAGAACTTCCCAGATGGACTAACTCTCTTCTTCTTCTTGACTGTCCCTGTATTGCCACGTCTACTTTCGCCATGTTGTCCTGTATTGCCACGTCTACTTTCGCCATGCTGTCCTTGTATTGCCACGTCTACTTTCGCCATGTTGTCCCTGTATTGCCACGTCTACTTTCGCCATGTTGTCCTGTATTGCCACGTCTACTTTCGCCATGATGTCCCTGTGTATTGCCACGTCTACTTTCGCCATGCTGTCCCTGTATTGCCACGTCTACTTTCGCCATGTTGTCCCTGTATTGCCACGTCTACTTTCGCCATGATGTCCCTGTGTATTGCCACGTCTACTTTCGCCATGCTGTCCCTTGTATTGCCACGTCTACTTTCGCCATGTTGTCCCTGTATTGCCACGTCTACTTTCGCCATGTTGTCCCCGCCACTTACAGTCTACTTTCGCCATGCACACACACAGCAAGTATCTATTATTTTGTCTATTATTTTGTATTTCTGTTATATATTTATTATGTATTATATTGGCACTATTCACTATTACACTAGCCCAAGAACGATAATCTATTGACTAAAAAAGCAATGAGCTATATGCTCTTTTCTGTATTTTGCCGTTCTTGGAGGGCGCCATTGTGGATATTGCCGTATTATTCATATATTGTTTAGTAAATCTACTTGTTTGTTGTATGTTCCAGTGACGTTGCAGTCTGTTTCATTTTTTAGTAAATCTACCGTTTTATTTGGTGAAATAGACTGGGATGGAGGTGGGGAGGGCATGCTTTTTTCTTCTTTTCACTCGAATGGTTTTTAATCGTTGGTTGTGCCATTGGCCTAAAGCCTGGGCCAACGCTGAAGCGAGAGCCGTACACCATTGGTATTCTACAAGTAATGGAGAACCATGATAGGTGAAGACGGGGTAAAAAGCCCATGGGCGGGTAACAACCCCATGCCAATTATCTCATGAAATAAAGAAAATGTCAGTCAAATTTGCCCATGAGACGAATGCTAAACATTAACACTCGTCTCATGGGCAAAATGTGACTGAAATTTTCTTTAGTTCATGAGATAATTGGCATGGGCTTCTTACCCGCCCATGGGCTTTTTACCCCGTCTTCCCCTAATGCAGAACCATGATGCCGGTTAGTTCGTTGTCCGTCATAGATCGCGAGTATCAAACTAGGAGCCACACCTTGGCTTATTAGGGCTGTGTCAGACCAACCGACATAGGCTAGAACACCAAGGCTACGTCAAAATGTTGTTATGCTATGCATAGTTATACGGGGGATTGTCTTCGTTAGCCATGACAAGCTCCTAGCATAACATCGCCAGTATCCACAAAAATCCCACGAAGACGGGAGTGTGGTTTGCCCACGTGGCGGGGTAATCAAAACCGGGTCACACACACATATAATGTTCTCATCCGTAGCTGATGCATTTGTACCACAGTGTTCAAGTGCTTCCGCTGTTGGGATGATCCCTGGAGTCTTTTAGCCAGGATAAGCCAACAATATCAACAACAAACTAGGAGATATTTGCAATAATGGCACATAGTACTGAAGCTAAGGGGAATAGTTGGCTTTTTAGGACCTTCCCCAGCTGGGTCCCTGACATTAGGCCGATGGACATTAAGTTGATGGACATTTGACCGAACGGAGAGAGAGAGAGAGAGAGAGAGAGAGAGAGAGAGAGAGTAGAGCTAAAAACATTGCATGTTCGTTCGGCAAGATGTCTGTTGGCCAGATGTCCGTTCAGTCAGATGTCCGTTGGCCAGATGTCCGTTCGGCCAGATGTCCGTTGGCCAGATGTCCGTTCGGCCAGATGTCTGTTGGCCAGATGTCCGTTCGGCCAGATGTCCGTTGGCCAGATGTCCGTTGGCCAGATGTCCGTTGGCCAGATGTCTGTTGGCCAGATGTCCGTTGGCCAGATGTCTGTTGGCCAGATGTCCGTTGGCCAGGTGTCTGTTGGCCAGATGTCTGTTGGCCAGATGTCCGTTGGCCAGATGTCCGGCCACTCCCCTGCTACGTCAGCTGACCGAGAGAGTTGGGATGGGTCCTTGTCGCAGGGCAATGGGTGGATGCCTCGTGCCTCCATACGGGGAGCTGGACGACCCCGCCAGCCCCTCCACGAGTCTCTCCCCGCGGGGGTCTTATATACAAATAGTTATCCCACCTTCTGGAAGTTCTAAGCTTGTAGCTTCCTCTAATCTGCCACTCTCTTTGACTCTGCCTTTTCCCTTTGCTTTATGTCCTCTACTATCTTTCTGACTTATTGTCAATCTCCTGCCTTTTCTCCAAAAGAATCTCCTTTGAGCTCCTTCGAAATCGGAATGTGTCTACTAGTACTCAGCGGGGAGACCAATGAAAACTGAAAACTGGACACATACGTACCTTACCCACTATGGCCATATGGCCTGTGAACGCAGAAGAAGAAGAAGTGCTTGTCGCGACAAAAGGCGTCCAATTCAGCTCTTGAAATTATGTTGGCTTCGAGCAAAACATGTGAAAACACAGCCTCTCAAAAGAAAAAGTTGTGAACAGATTCTGGTTAAATTTCTATGGAACCATTTTTATCACATTGCCCCTTTGGTTGTCCTCTCATCATCCAAACTCTGTTTGTTTAAAATAAAACGTTTTAGGCTTTTATTATCATTGGCTCGTATAATATTTCATCTAAACAATTAATAAAACCGGCATGCCTTGCATGTGGAACAAAGGCAAGTGCGTGTACTCTGTCCATGCAGCTCATTGTTTAGGTTGTCTTCTGTCCATGTCAGAAGAAGAAATAGTATGCTCTCTCTCTCTCTCTCTCTCCCTCTCTCTCTCTCTCTCTCTCTCTCTCTCTCTCTCTCTCTCTCTCTCTCTCTCTCTCTCTCTCTCTCTCTCTCTTCTCTCTCTCTCTCTCTCTCTCTCTCTCTCTCTCTCTCTCTCTCTCCTCATCCCTCTCTCTTCTCTCTCTCCTCTCTCTCTCTCTCTCTCTCTCTCTTTTCTTTTTTTCTTTTTTTTCTCTCTCTTTCTCTCTCTCTCTCTCTCTCTCTCTCTCTCTCTCTCTCTCTCTCTCTCTCTCTCTCTCTCTCTCTCTCTCTCTCTCTCTCTCTCTCTCTCTCTCTCTCTCTCTCTCTCTGTACCATTTAACGACACATTACTGTTTATATACGTGTCATATGTGGTACGCCAAACCCGTGAAATTGCCCAATTCATAAAATGGGCAGCATAGTTTTCCAATCCATGAAACAGCCAATTTGAAACTTCCAATTACTGTGATTAAAAAATAACTTTCGTTCATTCAGAGACACACATATGGATCTAGAATTGGTTCAAACAAATAAATTGCACCAGAAAATGTAGATCAGTCCTACCCTACAGTATTATTCTGTAGTATATGGGGGTAAGATCAGGGTGAAAATACAATTGATAAATATTTGCTACTGTTGAATCAATCAATACCTGTGTGATTTGGGAATTGCAAACTTTAATGTACATTGTCAATTTCGCGAGTTGGGCAAACCATTTTGCCCATTTTCATGAAATAGGTAATTTCACGGATTGGGCGTAACATAGATACTTTTGCTAGTTTATATTTTCATTTATGGATTCGTAATGAAACCAAAGTCGCTAGCATCATTAACATCGTTATTGTGATGTTGCAGAACAGATTATAAAGAAAAAGTGGCCTAGCAGAAATGCCGCCCTATATAAGACAGGAAAATGGCGATTATTTCGCGACTGTCCGGTGTCTGCTGTCCTCACGACATGCCACAACGCACCCATGTCGACCATGCCACAACGCACCCATGTCGACCATGCCACAACGCACCCATGTCGACCATGCCACAACGCACCCATGTCGACCATGCCACAACGCACCCATGTCGACCATGCCACAACGCACCCATGTCGACGCTTCACGGATAGCAACGATCAACATTTTGATTTTTTACCTTTAGCCGAACAGGTAGATGTTTGCGCGCGCGCATGTGTGTGTGTGTGTGTGTGTGTGTGTGTGTGTGTGTGTGTGTGTGTGTGTGTGTGTGTGTGTGTGTGTGTGTGTCTGTGTCTGTGTCTGTGTGTGTGTGTGAAACGTCACTGTTTATCTGTGAATTTGAATACTACAGATACCGGGGGTGGGTGGCGGGGGTGGCGGGGGTGTTCTTTCGTAGTTCCCCCACCTCCTGGAAGTTCTTTGCTTGTATCTTTCTCTACTCGTCATTGTTTTTTACTCTGCCTTCTCCCCTTGCTCTCTGTCGTCTACTTTTCTGACTTATTGGCCCACTCTCCTGACTTGTTTTTTGTTCTCTCCAAAAATCATCTGCTTTGAGCTCCTCCCAAATACGAATGTGTCGGCTGTACGCAGCGGGGAGACTTAGCGAAAACTGAAAACTGGACACATAATATCCTTGCCCATCTATGGCCATATGGCCTGGGAACGCAGAAAAAGTAGTTAATGTTGGTCATAGAGTACAATTCACACGAAATTAACTTTTCCATGTCGGTACCCTTTTTAAAAAAATGTCCAGAGTTATTTTATTTGGTTTCCAGGAACATTGTCGATTCCTGTCTCGCCTCCAGGGGATCAAACTGACT
>CM065691.1:56617492-56619992 GCA_017654935.2 Phymorhynchus buccinoides
ATGTCCGTGAATAAATACTTCGCTCAATATTATTTTCGCTCACAATATTCCAGTAGACTCCAATACACGAATCAAATAAATGGTAGGATTCCATCAGATTGGTGCACTGGGGACTACACATAGTGAACAGAACTGGTAGGATTCCATCAGATTGGTGCACGGGGGACTACACAATACAGGGAACATAACTGGTAGGATTCCATCAGATTGGTGCACGGGGGACTACACAATACAGTGAACATAACTGGTAGGATTCCATCAGATTGGTGCACGGGGGACTACACAATACAGGGAACATAACTGGTAGGATTCCATCAGATTGGTGCACGGGGGACTACACAATACAGGGAACATAACTGGTAGGATTCCATCAGATTGGTGCACGGGGGACTACACAATACAGGGAACATGACTGGTAGGATTCCATCAGATGGGTGCACGGGGGACTACACAATACAGGGAACATGACTGGTAGGATTCCATCAGATTGGTGCACGGGGGACTACACAATACAGGGAACATAACTGGTAGGATTCCATCAGATTGGTGCACGGGGGACTACACAATACAGGGAACATGACTGGTAGGATTCCATCAGATTGGTGCACGGGGGACTACACAATACAGGGAACATAACTGGTAGGATTCCATCAGATGGGTGCACGGGGGAATACACAATACAGGGAACATGACTGGTAGGATTCCATCAGATGGGTGCACTGGGGACTACACAATACAGGGAACATGACTGGTAGGATTTCATCAGATTGGTGCACGGGGGACTACACAATACAGGGAACATGACTGGTAGGATTCCATCAGATTGGTGCACGGGGGACTACACAATACAGGGAACATAACTGGTAGGATTCCATCAGATGGGTGCACGGGGGAATACACAATACAGGGAACATGACTGGTAGGATTCCATCAGATACAGGGTGCACTGGGGACTACACAATACAGGGAACATGACTGGTAGGATTCCATCAGATGGGTGCACGGGGGACTACACAATACAGTGAACAGAACTGGTAGGATTCCATCAGATTGGTGCACGGGGGACTACACAATACAGGGAACATAACTGGTAGGATTCCATCAGGTTGGTGCACGGGGGACTACACAATACAGGGAACAGAACTGGTAGGATTCCATCAGGTTGGTGCACGGGGGACTACACAATACAGGGAACAGAACTGGTAGGATTCCATCAGATGGGTGCATCGCATTAGATCGGATCGTACGTAGTGCAGCTGGGCCTTAACTTTTGCCCTAAAGACAGACATTGAAGTAGGCACATGACCTACCTACCAACTGACCTACCTACCAACTGACCTACCTACGTAACTACCTACCTACCTACCAACCTACCTACCAACTTACCTACCTAGTTAAACCTATCTTTACCTATTCTACAAGAGAGAGGAGGTATAGTGTCCTATCATCGTACCATGAGTATTGCCCGCAACTCAAAACCCCAACGGACCTTAGCCACCCCCTTCAAAACCTAACCCAAAAAAACCCCAACAATTCCAAAGCAAAAACAATCCACTACCTGCCTGCCTGCCAACCCACCTACCTATCAATCTAACCTAACCTAACCAGAGCTTCAGATTGGTTTGAAACTCCACGGACCATATGACCCCTGATTACAGAAAATGATGGGTCAATTTCCAGAGTAATGGGTCAATAATTTGTCTCTTGTAGTATTACATTTAAGTTCGATTGCAGAGTTCATGAGTCAGATGACCCCTACCTGCACAAAATGAGGGGTCGAATCATCATCAATAGGAGTCAATGACCTGGGCCTGTTGACAATCTGAAGCTCTGCCCTAACCTATCTTCTACCTATTCTACATGAGAGAGAGGGGGGTAGTCTTTACCCCCCTCCAAGCCTAACAAAACAAAAAACCAACAATCCCAAAACAAAGCAAAACAACCCCCCTCTGCCTACCTACCTCTCCATCTAGCTAGCCTAGGTGAGGGGCAAGGAGTGGGAAGCTTCGGCACGCAGATGCACTGACGGTGCGTGCAAGAGAGCGCTGCTTCAATGTGTACACAAAGGCGGGATCCATTGCCCTCCTCGGGCATTGGTCCTTACCTCCACCCCCCTCGCGACCTCCAGTACCCCTCCCTTAACAGCCCTCCTACCCCACCCCGAAAAAAAGAAAAGAAAAAAATGCTACCACCCTCCTCCCATCCCCACCCCATCCTATCACCCATACTTACCGTTTCCTTTTGTTCCAGTGTGCACAAAATAACATGGCATCACAATACAGTACACACAATGGCATATCACAATGCATGGTCATATGACATAAAATAATATGGTAAGTATGCGTCAAAGCTAGCAAAAATTGGCATATATACATATTAAAACAAAATAATCTCACCATCATAAACTAGACACAAAATACCATCTACACATGAACACAATCTCACTATCATAAAGTTAACTCAAAATATTATGTACGCGTTATGCAAAATAACATCACCA
>CM065691.1:56637492-56639992 GCA_017654935.2 Phymorhynchus buccinoides
TAGAAAAAAGATAGTCTGCAAAATTGGGGATTCCTCTCTGACATGCATAAAATAGGGCCTGTCCTTACCTCCCAAAATTAAGAACATATAATGTCACTGGATACCAGGCCTTCATTTCATGCCTTTCAGTGACATTGGTGTTAAATCAGTGTGGTGCCAAGAGGCGACAGTGGCGATGAAAGGGTGTTTACGAGATAATATTTTGCATTGTTTTCCAAAAGGTTGCTGAGCTCTTTGGCTCCAGCTTTACTTCAGTCAACCCAATACACACCACAGTCATTGCCGTTGAAGAAAACACACAGAACAACAACAAATAATTTTATTGTACAGCTCGCACCTTACGTTTGGCCCAACTACTTGCTATTTTCAACCAATGGTAAAAGCTATTTGAGCACAGGGACACATAACCCTGTAGATAAAACCATTCTGCTCTTACCTGGCATCTTGCCGCACACAGGGTAGACAATCTCCTCGTCGCTGGCTCCTCGTCCACTGTCACACGTGGTGGTCTCCCCTGAAGTGTCGCTGACGTGATCCTCACTGACGAAACGAGGCCGACCCTGAAATTAAACAAAAAAATATTTATTCAGTGGTTAACTCTTTGTTACCATCAGGAGGTCCGTGGACAAGACTGCCAGATTTGAGTCACATACGAGCTATTTGAAATGTGACTCTTTCTGGCAGTAGGAGACAGGCAGGGTCAAAGGGCAGCAGCCCGAAATATTTGCCGATTAAATGTACACCACAGTCTTCCCACTTGTCGTTTTCCCCCATTGTTTTGAATGCTATTCATTGGTTAACATCGAAAATGCTATTGCTATTGTGCATGACAGTTTATCTGCGCAAGAAACTGAAGCTGGGCTCGCCCTCCAGAAGCCAACGATAACTGGAATGAAACGAGGCATGGCTCCTCTCACGATTATTATTATTATTATTATTATTATATATTCATATCATTATATTATTAGGCCCTATTATTATTATTATATTGAATAATCGTGTTCTTTTTAACATGTCCTATAAAGTTGTATGTGTTGGGAATGTAATCATTATGTTCTTATTGTATATGTGTTTATGCCGTGCCACAAATCAATTTCTCACTGTTGAGATAATAAAGTGGTCTGGAGTCTTGAGAGGATGTGAATTCGTTGTCCTTATTCAGTAATTGTTCTTGGGCATGGAATAATTAAAAACTGGGTTTTTTAGATAGTCAGCCTACGTGGAATCAAAGGTGTCGGCGTGGTAGACATGGAATTTCCCCCCCCCCCCCCCTCTCCCACCTTTTTTGCTTAGGAGGGGATGTGGTGGTTTCCGAACCCATGTAACTCCATCACACCCGTCTCTGGCGTTTTTCACTGAAAAGGGTTATTTACGTTTATCTTTTTAAAACAAATCTTTACTTATTTTGTTAACAATTCGTACAAGGGGTACCTGATGATAACGTTAGCTGAGAAAACGTTGTAAACGAAAGAATGTGATTTATTCCTGTGTTTTTTTTATAAATAATAAAATGTTTCTAGACTTGTACCTTCAGAGTCTAAAACCAGATCAATTCATGTTTGTTGTCTGCTCATTTCTTCTTTTTCAAGCCTTCATACCTACTATTTGTGGCGGTACCATAGCCGATGAGGTTTAACCGATGCGTGGTTACCGCTACACCTATCTGTATTAATAATAACAAATCGGGACTTTACTGGTTTCGTACTGCCTCCAGTATTGTTCCCACCATATTTGTATTTACAAATGTCCCATATGTGTCTGATTCAGACCAAGAGGACGTAAAACTCCATTTTCTCTCTCTCTCTTCTTTTTCAAGCCTTCTGCATTAAACCTTACATAAGAATTGATCAAAGAAAAGATTCAGGTTAGGAAACTTTGAAAGTACGTGGGTCTACATCTAGGCTACGCTGTATATTCAAAACTGAATACAAATTCAGAAGAAAAGAAGAAAAGAAAACCCCCAACCGCTCTGTTGTATTTTCTTTAACAATGTAGGCTACTATTTTATACATTATCTTTGGATGTTTTGAGCTAACAATAACAGGATACTTAATATAAAGATTTAACAAAATATGAGTATGGATGTATGTCTTCACCAATGGAGCAAAACGTAACCGATCCACGAAAGAACAAAGTGAATAATAACAATAGAGGTCTATTGACACCACCAGGAGATAGTCCACCATCTTGGTTAACAAACAAGCTTCCTCAATGACTCCAGTCAGGGGGAATAATTAAGCGGGTATCGCCATGGCGACATCACTGACAGTTAAGCCTGGCCTCCCTTTGACACAAATTGCTCTCTACTGTGACTCGCGGCCATGTGGCCTTAACGGCCAGTTGCCAGTTGATTGGCCCCAGGGCCTGGTCAGTGGTGGTAGTGGTCATTAGGCCCCGCAATGTCCATCACAGATCGCCTCAATGGTCAGTGGTCATCGCTCTACACTGACCATTACTCTGCAGGGGGGTCAGGGGGTCAGGTAGGTAGAAGATCGTGGGG
>CM065691.1:56642492-56644992 GCA_017654935.2 Phymorhynchus buccinoides
GCGTTAGTAGATGGTGCATTTTTTAGTTCAGGTGGCAGTGAGTTCCAGGAGTTAGCAACTGTTGAACTCTGTTACTGAAACATTGTTTACGTAAGATGTTGGATACTTTTTGGGGATGTTCCATTACTGCTTAAAAACGTCTCATTTTATATTTGTCTGTCTCTGTTTCTCTGTCTTTCTATCGCTGTCTCTCTCACTTAATAATAATAATAATAATAATAATATAATAATAAAAAATAATTTTAATTTGTTTTAGAAAGTGACGCCTGTGCCTCTCGAGGCTCCAGTCGCCATTACAATATAAAACCCCACCAGGTTCAAGAATGAAGAGAAAGGAGTCACACAAGACTACAGCATAAAAACGTTGACATCATAAGAACAACATACATTAAACACATAAAAGTATATAAGCTATCCACAAAAAGTTAAGGATCACTTGCAAACTAATTCATAACTTTCCAAATAAGAAAGCCAATGCGTTGAATTTTGGCCAACATTTAATTCAATGCTTTAGTGATAACGATACATAATTGCCTTCAATTTCGAGCAATCGTTTGGTCTGTACATTTGATCAAAGTGGGTACGTATCGAAATTTGATTTCCCAAAGTCATTGAAATCACAAGACAGGGCATTCTGATGCTCCCAAAAGTTCAGTAATGCGTGTATCCGCCATGGCTGTTCTGGCACTCGACGCAGCGAGTCCTCATGGAGTTGACCAGGGTGGTGAAGATCCTCTGTGGAAGCGCCTGCCACTCAGCCTGCAGCATCTGGTAGAGGTGCTGGGCATCCCTGGGAGGGGGGTGGTTGCTCCTCACTTTGCGATCCAGCTCATCCCAGAGGTTCTCAATCGGGTTGAGATCGGGACTGCATGCTGGCCACTCCATTCTGTTGACTCCAGACTGCTGCAGGAAGTCGTTGACCACCCTTGCCCTGTGGGGGCGAGCGTTGTCATCCTGGTAGACAGCCGGCGGTCCCATCTGCTGCAGTGTAGGCACAGCCAGCGGTCGAAGGATCTCATCCCGGTATCGGAGGCCAGTCAGGTTACCCTGTACATGATACAAGGGTGTTCTGTGGTGAAGGCTGAAGGCCCCCCAGACCATTACAGAACCTCCACCAAAGGCCACCTTTTCTTGGACAGTGGCGTCAATAAAGCGTTCCCCTGGGCGCCTCCAGACCCTCAGTCGGCCGTCGTTGTGGTTCAGGGTGAAGCGTGATTCATCACTGAACAGGACCTGGGACCATTGCTGACGTGTCCACCTCACGTGACGTCTGCAGAAGGCGCGGCGTGCTGCCCTATGGGCTGGAGTTAAGCGTGGCCGTACAGCTGGGCGACGAGAACGGAGGTTAAACCCATGAAGGCGGTTCCGTATGGTCTGCTGGCTGATGTTGATGTTAGTAGCCACCCTCAGCTGCCTTCGAATGATGCTGGAAGAGGCTGTTCTTGTCTGCAGGGCTTGTCGTTCAATGAGACGATCTTCACGTGGAGTTGTCTTCTTCGGTCGACCAGATCTGCGTCTTTCATGGACCCTCCCAGTGGCTGTGAAGCGTTGAATCAGTCTGACAATGACCGAGATGGACACCTGAAGTCGCCTGGCCACTTCTCGCTTGGGAACACCATCTTGGAACCATGCAACAGCTCGTCCCCTATCCAACTCGCTCAATTTTCGTCGTGGAGGCATTGTCAAATCAGGCCTAATACTGGTGGTATGTCTTCTTATAAAGCCAAGCAAGAGACAGCATCTCACACATAAACAGCAGTGCTTGCACGTGCATAATGGTTTTTTTCATCTGGCTTGTGCAATGTGTTCATGCAGAACGATCCAAAACAAGGTCCTTTTTCGCAAGTTTCCGCTTTTTCTTTTGCTGCCAAGCTCAGTAATAGAGAATCACGTGCAATGTTTCCACTAACACAACATCGCCCACTTACAGCTGAACAAGAATTCATAACAATTTGGCTTGACTGAGAAAACAATAACAGGAGCGAACGGAGTTTATTGCGCACCTGTTTTCTCATAGTGATCCTTAACTTTTTGTGAGTAGTGTACATGCGGGGAACATAATTATACACCCATCTTCTCCACTCTCTTCCTCAAGCTGTCTCTCCCCCACACTCTCTCCCCCTCTCACTCTCTTTCACACACACACAAACACACACACACACACGCACACGCACGCACGCACGCACGCACACGCACGCGCGCACGCGCACGCACACGCGCACACACACACACACACACACACACACACACCATTCAGGATAAGACATATCAACAGGTTGACTGTTGATATCCATAAAATGAATCATAGTTAAGATAGGAACAGGAAGGTCTTAGCAACAACAATAAACATGTTTTTGTGTCCACGCCCCCTCCTCTCTCTCTCCTTCAGGTTTTTCATATAAAGACGCATTTTGGATTATCTGCCTTTGAGACAGAGATCTCTATGAGGTACAATATCAATAAATATCCCATAGGCCTACATAAAACGCCTGATACAAAA
>CM065691.1:56652492-56667492 GCA_017654935.2 Phymorhynchus buccinoides
ACTCATAGAGACAACATTGGGGACACATAGAGTCAGGGACACATCATAGTAGAGACGGAGACATATAGAGACGGCGACTCATAGAGACTCATTGGGGACACATAGAGACAGGACATACAGACGGGGACACAATGCTACACGATCATTTTTGCCGCACCGATCTATTCTCATTGTGTTGTGAGCCCCGTTATTTGGAGGGTACCTGTGGCTAGCCAGCCCTGATGCTGGGTATTGATAAGAAGTGGAATGAAATAGGAATTTGCCTTCTACTACTACTTCTACTCCTACTCCTCGATCCTTGCTCTCCACTGATACTCCTTTCTCTGGTAGAATGGGTTCTTGTCACTCGAATCGCTTTATTTCTGTAGTATAACATTACAAACATTAATGTGAGATGGATGTACTATTGGTTAAAGATAAAAAGACAAGAGGGTGAGAGAGAGGGGGAGAGAGAGAGAGAGAGGGAGAGAGAGAGAAGGAGGGGGGGGGGGGGGGGGGTCGGAAGTCGGAGTGATTTAATTGTGGAGGTCGTGGGCCCAATACAATGGGTGAGAATCGACAAATCAAACAACAAGAAAAAAGAAAGACAAATGACTAAAGCATGTATACATGAGCGGTCATGTTAGTAAACCATTGCATTAGGAAATGTAAGCAGAACATGGTCTTGTAAGAATCAAATATTTAGAAGAATCATGCAAATCATGGCCGAGAGAGAGAGAGGGGGGGGGGGGGGTAAGAGAGGGTAAGAGAGAGATAGGGGGGGGAGAGAGAGAGAGAGCGAGAGGGAGGCAGAGAGAAAGAGAGAGAGAGAAAGGGAGAGAGAGAGAAAGAGAGAGAGAGAGAGAGAGAGAGAGAGAGAGAGAGAGAGAGAGAGAGAGAGAGAGAGAGAGAGAGAGAGAGAGAGAGAGAGAGAGAGAGAGTGTGTGTGTACGTGTGTCAGCCCAAATAGAAACAAAAGGGGAAGACATTTTTCGTTAGATTGTTGAGAGAGAGACAAACAGAGGGACAAAGACAGCGAGAGAGTCAGAATCCCTCGTCAGACATAAAGAGAGAGAGAGAGAGAGAGAGAGAGAGAGAGAGAGAGAGAGAGAGAGAGAGAGAGAGAGAGAGAGAGAGAGAGAGAGAGTCACACATAAAAAAGCGAAAACAAAACAACAATCAACCAGACATACATTCATCACACTGACCTCAGGATAACCCCCAGCCAAAGACGAAGACGAACGCTGCAGATCAGGCATCACATCACCACCCCCACCCCCACCCCCACCAGTCTCCTTGACACCCCTGGGAGAAGACATTCCCAGAGACAGGGACTCCAGTCCCACATGGTCCACCATCAGACCCTCGGGACACCCCGAGGAGCCGTCCACGAAAGACGTCCCACCCCCGGGTTTGCCCATCTCCGCCAGCACCACTCCGTTCTGATACAGCACTTTGACCATTCTCCCCTCCTCGTCCTTTTCCTTCGTTGTCTCCTTCTCCCTCATCCTCATCCTCATCATCGCTCGCTGACGACGCAAGTCCGAGTTGCGCATGTAGAGGATGACGACGATGATGACGACGGCGACGATGAAAGTGACGCCGGCGATGACACCGGCGATGATGACGTAGCGGTCCGAGTCTTGTTCTTCTTTGTCCGGGATGATGGATCGGTTGGTTTGTATCAGAACCTCCAGGAAGGCGGTGGATGAGAGTGGGGGAGTGCCCTGGTCCGAGGCAGCGATCTGGACCAATGAACAATGAACCAATTTGTATTGTCATTAGCCTCTGATGGGGATTGGGGATGTAGAGGGGACTAGATTGCAACAATGCCTTTAATTCAACTTAATTTAAGAACATTTGAAAGAAAATGCGGAGCCCATTGAAATGGTTGAAATAATTGCTCTCGAGAAAACTAGACGTAATGAATCTTTTGCTTTAATCGAGTTTTTTGGGGGGGGTTTGTTCAGAAAATAGAGCGAACAGTCCTAAGTTATAAAGACACCGAAAACAGAATTTAAATAGCTTTTCTAGTTTTGGTTTTATCGTCATCAGGGCGTAAATCATGAGCGGTCAGCGCGGGTAGTAGTATGTAACGTAGACTAAACTCCCACAACAATTGGCTGTTTAGCCTAATTTACATACTAAGTACTACCCATGTTGACTGTCTAAGACGTATTCGTACCTGAAGACTAACGACTAATATTTATCAATTGCGGAAACCAGGTGCAATTGAGGCGCACGAGGCGCAATGGAATCATTTTAAAACAGGCGCAGTTTAGTGGCATCCCACCTGGAGGTGAAGGGTGGTGCCCACCATGGGAGAGAGGTCCTGAACGGTGAAGATGTCCCCGCTGAGGCTGTTGATGGCCAGCAGGCCCCCGGAACTCTGGGTCAGCAGGCTGTAGGTCACCACCCCGTTGGTGCCCAGATCGCCATCCTCCGCAACCACCTGCACAGCGATGGTAATGGTAGGTAGGTAGGTAGACAGGGACAGGCTTCAGCCTTCAAGCCTCGCGGCTTATAAAACGTCCCATCCATTTGAAATTTATTTGACATGTTTGCTTATTGCATGCGGTAAGCAAACACCAAACCGAAATCCTTTTGTAATAAAGAAAATGAGAAAGTAAACAATCAAACAAACACACAAACGAACAAACAAACACACAAACGAACAAACAAACAAAGATTTTTTTACATTTTCAACCATTGCACCATTCTTAACCTTATCATCATTTGCAAGATTGTGTCCATGTACACTCATTATCATTCAATAAAAACAATTATGTAATGGATGAAAGAGTATTGCTTAAATGTTTCAGAAAATGTGTTTTTTGCAATACTGCGAACAAACTGATCCTGAAACTAACCATGGATGCTATATTTAGCTTAATGTAGTGTCCATGAACCAACCAAGAGCTCATAAACATAAATGTTCTTATATTCTTTATTTATATATAGTAAGTACAGGCGTTTAAAACGTGCCTTGTTGAACAAATAGACCCACAGCTTTTTTCCTTGTTTTCATCCCTTCTGATTCTGCTCACCTTCACGACATGGGACCCCACAGGCAGGTGAGCCATGAGGGTGACGCTGTCGTTGCCTGGGCTGGGGAAGAGGAACACGGGGGTGTGGTCATTGCTGTCCACCAGCTGGACAGTCAGGGAAGTGGAGGAGGACAGGGGAGGGGTGCCCATGTCTCTCAGGGTCACAGGGATGACGTAGGTGGACTGTCTCTCCCTGTCCAACGGACTCAACAGCCTGAACGACCCGTTGGGCAGAATGGAGAACGGTATGGAGCCGGGGTCCGCTTCGGAGCTCAGGCTCACCACCACCGTCCCGTTCTCGCCCTGGTCCTGGTCCGCCACGCTGACGTTGAAGACGCCTCCCACGGGGAGGTTCTCGCTGACGTAGTAGTCGGTCCTGTTGATGTAAGGCGCGTGGTCGTTCACGTCCGAGATCCGGACGGACACGGAAGCCGAGCCCGTTAGGGTGGGGTCTCCGGAGTCCGCGGCGAAGACGGTGAGGGAGACGGTGGGAGAGAGTTCCCTGTCGAAGGAGCTCAGAGTGGTGATCCGCCCTGTGGCGGAGTTGACGGAGAACAGCAAGGAGGACTGGGGGTCCAGGGAGTAGCTGATGACGTTGTTGGTGCTGTCGTCACGATCCGAGGCCGTGACTCTCGTGACGTACTGCTCTCCCCTGCCGTTCTCAGTCAGCGAGGCACGGTAGACCGGCTGGGTGAACTCCGGGGCGTTGTCGTTGACGTCGCGAACGATGACCTTGAAAGCCGTGGAGGTGGTGAGAGAAGGGTCTCCCCCGTCACTACAAGACAGCACCACGTTCAGCTCTTGCTGCTCCTCACGGTCCAGAGCCTGGACCACCACAATGCCGTACCGCTTGGTGTCCAAGTCCTGCAGGGAGAAGTGAGGGTCTTGACTGGAACACGACACCTCCCCTTCAACGCCCTCATCCAGATCCTCGGCTTTCAGCGTCCCGACAAACGTCCCCACCTGGACGTCTTCGGAGAGCATGACTGTCTGGTCTCCGTGCACTGGCTCCGCCAGGAGGAGTTCTAACTTTGGACGGGTGTTGCCAGCGTCTTCCACCACGATCTTCAGGATGGACTGACCCAGCTGCGGGGGTACTCCCAGGTCCAGCACCTCCACCACGCATTGGAAGCTCCGCCCGGACTCGTACTGGAGAACACCCTCCACGGAAAGCTCCCCGGTGGTGGAATTCAACCCGAAAAGATCAGTCACTTCCGACGGCGTCAGGAGACTGAACCTGTACGTCAACCGCCCGTTTAGACCGACATCTCCGTCGGAAGCCGTGAGGTGTCCGAACACCGTCCCAACAGGGGCAGTTTCCATAACGGAGAACTCGAACGTGTCTTTGGTGAATCGCGGAACGTTGTCGTTGACGTCGGAGACCATCACGCTCACGGTCAGTGTTCCGGTCAGCGCCTCGGGCCCTTGCCCATCTTGGGCCAGGATGAGGAAGGAGTAGTCCGTCACCGCCTCCCTGTCCAAGGGGAGCTGGACCACCAGTCTGAGGGCCGACCCTTCTAGTTGCTGGACCTCCCTCAGGCCGAACACGTTGCTGACTTGAAGAGAGTAGCTGGGGAACAGAAAGAAACAAAGGGAAATGTTATCAATGGATGTTGTGACATTGACATGGTTCATGGGAATTACTGTACCAATAGTAGGTAGTAATACATATGGATGTTGTGACATTGACATGGTTCATGGGAATTACTGTACCAATAGTAGGTAGTAATACAGATGGATGTTGTGACATTGACATGGTTCATGGGAATTACTGTACCAATAGTAGGTAGTAATACAGATGGATGTTGTGACATTGACATGGTTCATGGGAATTACTGTACCAATAGTAGGTAGTAATACAGATGGATGTTGTGACATTGACATGGTTCATGGGAATTACTGTACCAATAGTAGGTAGTAATACAGATGGATGTTGTGACATTGACATGGTTCATGGGAATTACTGTACCAATAGTAGGTAGTAATACAGATGAATATTGTGACATTGACATGGTTCATGGGAATTACTATACTAATAGTAGGTAGTAATACAGATGGATATTGTGACATTGACATGGTTCATGGGAATTACTATACCAATAGTAGGTAGTAATACAGATGGATATTGTGACATTGACATGGTTCATGGGAATTACTATACCAATAGTAGGTAGTAATACAGATGGATATTGTGACATTGACATGGTTCATGGGAATTACTGTACCAATAGTAGGTAGTAATACATATGGATATTGTGACATTGACATGGTTCATGGGAATTACTGTACCAATAGTAGGTAGTAATACATATGGATTTGTGACATTGACATGGTTCATGGGAATTACTCTGTAGGTAGTGGTTTGTGCATTGGGGGGAATTACTGTACCAATAGTAAGCCATGGACAAGCTCCATGGGAGCATAACATCATTGACATGGTTCATGGGAATCCCCCGATGGATGTTGTGAAGACTGTACCAATAGTAGGAGTGTGGCTGCCCACAGATGGCGGGGGGAATTACTGTAAAAAGGTAGTAATACATATGGATCACACATGGGAATTACTGTACCAATGTTCTCATCCCTAGCTGTAGGTGCATTTGTGACCGTTCATGGGAATTACAAATAGTGCTAGTAATACAGATGGATGTGACATTGACATGGTTCATGATTACCCTGGAGTCAGATTGTTGTGACAGCATGGTTCAGGGAACAACAACAACAATGGATGTTGTGACAACATGGTTCATGGGAATTACTGTACAACATTGACAATGGGAATACTAATAGTAGGTAGTAATACAGATCTTTCTTTGAAACTCAAATTCAAAAACTTTATTGTTAATTAAAATAAATATTTAAAATCGAGGTATTATTTTCCGCAACGTTTGTCTACGTGTGCATCTCTGTATTTCTCTGTCTCTATATTTGTCAGAGACGACCAATAGTAGGTAGTAATACATGTGGATGTTGTGACATTGACATGGTATGGGAGACCAATGGGTACACATTGAGAGACGAAATTGTGGACATGGTTCATGGGAATTACTATACCAATAGTAGGTAGTAATAGAGACATGAAATTGGGAACATACATAGAGACGAACCATTGGAGGCATTAAAATGTTGTTAGAGATGGGGACACATAGAGACGAAACATGGCGGGGTATGTAATGGGGGCACACATAGAGACGAAAACAACAACAACAACAACAACAATTGGGGACAGATCAAACTAGAGACGAATTATTGGGGTGTGCACACATAGAGACAGAACGAAATTGGGGACATGTAGAGATGGGGACACATAGAGACGAAATTGGGGACATAGAGACGAAATTGGGGACATTATAGAGACGAAATTGGGGCATTATAGGACGGGGACACATAGAGACGAAATTGGGGACACATAGAGACGAAATTGGGGACACATAGAGACGAAACTGGGGACATAGAGACGAAAGTTGGGGATATAGAGACGAAATTGGGACACACAGAGACGAAATAGGGGACACATAGAGACGAAATAGGGGACACATAGAGACGAAATTGGGGACACATAGAGACGGGGGCTCAAATTGGGGACACATAGAGACGAAATTGGGAGACGAAATTGGGGACACATAGAGACGAAATTGGGAACATTTTAGAGACGAAATTGGGGACACTATAGAGACGGGGGCACACAGAGACGGGGACACAGCGTTACACAACCATCCAACCCACCCACCTGATGGTGGAGTTGATGCCAGCATCCCGATCTAGGGCGCGGGAAATGGGGATCTCCGTGCCCACAGGGGCCGACTCCGGCACGGTGAGGGTGATCTGCCCCTTGGGGAAGGCCGGGGCGTTGTCGTTGACGTCGTCCACGAAGATGCGCACCGCCAGCAGCTTGACGATGTTGGAATCCAGCTTGACCGTCACGTCAAAGTCCAGCTGGCACACCGGGTCCAAGTCACACAGCTGAACATAATAACAATAATAATAATAATAATAATAATAATAATAATAATAATAATAGTACATTTATATAGCCCTTCTCCTCAAATGAGCCCAAAGTACCTTACAATCAAGTGCTCACCAACAAGTACAAAGCAAAACACATAAACACACACACACGCATACACACACGCGCGCGCGACACACACACACACACACACACACACACACACACACACACACACACACACACACACACACACACACGGACACACACACACACGGACACACACACACACACACACACACACACACACACACACACACACATAAACCCATTCATCAGCTCTCATTCAATAAGTCATAGCTATTGGGTTGCACGGACAGACACACATACCGCAGCGCACGCACACGCACGTACACACACACACACACACACACACACACACACACACACACACACACACACACAAACACGTACATTCCAGAGGATACACACACAAGTACACTCACACACACATGCGCGCGCACACAAGACAACAGCAAGACGTGATGCACCACCACAACCACACAAAATGTTGAAGCGATTCTGCCCAGCAGTTCGCAAGATATCCTTGTGACAAACACAGAGAAAGAAAACAAGGCTGAACTCGAGCGGGTTTAAAGTTCCCTCGCCTGCTTATCTGGATTTATTTTGTCCGGTCAGATGGACTACGGGCGGAGCACAAAATAATAGTGTTTGTCGATTCGTTCGGGAACTTAAAACCCCCCACACCCGTCCTCTTGTTTCCTTTATAAAAAAAAATTCTTCGCGAAGAGGTTGTTAGGACAGTTGGCCAATGGCCAAAAGCAAAGTGAAACTCAGAGCTGTAGAATGAATGATTTGGTGTTGTCATAAAACTACACCGTACATCTCAGGTTTTTGTTGTTGTTGTTGTTTGCTTTGTTTTGGTTTTGTAAATGACAATGTCATGTGTCGTGGACTGGAAAGGAATTTGCACTGATTCTTTAGAGCTTTGGGGATTAGGTAACTGGTTTTTTTTAGTAAAGTTTGAACCTTTAAAACGTAAAACTGTCATAAAAACAAACAACAAACAAACAGACTTGTCATACTCCAGAAGGAAACCGTCTCTAAATCGCATAAAAAACGAGATGTTTCATTTTCTTAATTATTTGAGATGGCTAAACAATTCCAACTGGTATTGATAGTATGATGTTTAACCCTTTCACCGCCAAAGTCGCATTTTAGCACCACAGTGATTTACCACCTATGTTACTAAAAGGCATGAAATTGGGGTCTATTATCCAAAGACCCTATTGTCTTAGTTTTGGGGAAGTAAGGATAGACCTTGTTTTATATCTGTCACAGAAGAATCCACAATACTGCAGATGGATTTTATTCTCTACCCAGGTAAATTTCATGGACATTGGCTGAAATATGGCTGGCGGAGAAAGGGTTAAGAAGTATTATAGTATACAATCACCTCTTACATCCTGATCAACACGAAGATATTACGTACATTCTGTCTTTAAACAGATATACATTTGTATTGATCAGGATATAAGTGGCGATTGTTTTGACTATAATACTTCTTAAACGTCTTAAACAGACGGTTTCCTTCTGAACTATCAAGAGAGCGACGCCAGTCTCCTGGCACTGCTTCTCCACTGCGAACAACGTCCTCCTGTCCGCAGCTCCTGAATAGCAGTGATCTACTCTGCTATCTAGAAGCGATAGTCGGACACGAGTGATTAACACACACACGCACAGCTGTTGGTAATATTAGACCTACCAACTTTTAAAAAAAAAATTGGACAGTCAAATGGTAACGTTTCTATGTTATTACGCTTAAACTGTTTCTGTCGTAACACATTTAAAAATAATAATTCTGAGACGCTGTCATTATTTTTGTCTTTTTTTCTCTCCACAAAATATTAATTTTCGTGTGAGTGCTGACACTTTGATCACAATGAAACCGATTGATTATTGAGATGCTTTTGTTTTCAGATTTTTAATTACGGCCCCTTATTACACATACCTGCACGCGCGAGAAACAACAGCTTTTGAAGCCCGTATTACTTAATGTTATGACGAAGCACGTGCTATTGACACTTACAATGAGCTAGGTTTGGGACAAACCGCAGGGAAAGAATGGAATCGGATGGTGATGGCGGTGATGTTGTTGATGATGATTGTCTTAAAATTATGTCTTTTTCTACTGCACATATAATACACACACACGCACACGCACGCACGCAGGTACGTACACGCACGCACGCACGCACACACACACGCACACACACATACACACACACATACACACACACACACACACACACACACACACACACACACACACACACACACACACACACACACACACACACACACACACACACACACACACACACACACACACACAACACCAACATACATACACACATCATTCATACAAACACACACACACACACACACACATCACAAACCATCATATACATTAAAACACACACACATGCTAAAAACAAAACAAACAAACACACCAACACACACAAACACACACACATACATACAACACACACACACACACACACACACACACACACACACACACACACACACATACACACACACACACACACACACACACACGCACACACACACACACACACACACACACACACACACACACACACACACACACACACACACACACACACACCGCATCAATCATCCACTCCCCCTAAAGAAAAAAGCTACACAATCACTAAACCATCATATACATTAAAACTACATCATGCTAAAAACAAAACAAACAAATTACCAACGCACACAAACACACAGATACAACACACAACATAAAACATCAACACACACACACACACACACACACACGCACCACGCACACGCACACACATAACACACACACACACTTCAAGCCGCAATCATCCACTCCCCCAAACAAAAGCTACCCAACCAGAAAAACCGGTCATTGGGGCGATGACACGACAGCCACAGCCACACAACCCACATCAAACGACAATAAAGAAAGCACCACACAATAACCGTGTAAGCAGCCTTCACCAACAACAATAAGAGCATAAAGAATCGGTCATTGGGGCGATGACATGACAGCTGTTGCCATCATACTGACATCTAACCAAATGTAATAAAGCGTTGACACACCGTGTCAAACCTTGCCAATGCACAAGGAGCCAGTTGTCCACAAGTAGTGGGAGAGTCAAAAACCAAATGTAACCCAAACATTTGTTCATGAAAGTTTTAATAATTAAGCGATCAATTCAATTGAGATTTTTTATTTTTTGGAGACGATTGACACATACGGTATAAAACTTCACAAGGAGCCAACTTTCGCTAGTACATAGACTCAACAAACAAACAAAAAACGACATCAAGAAAAAAAAAAAAAAAGAAGAAGAAGAAGAAGAAGAAGAAGAAGAAGAAGAAGAAGAAGAAGAAGAAGAAGAAGAAGAAGAAGAAGAAGAAGAAAAAGAAGAAGAAGAAGAATTAGAAGAGCAAAAGACGCAACCCACAAATTCGTTTAAAACGTTTTTAATAATTCTGACGATGTGATCGTTTTGAATTTTCAAATTTGTAAAGACGATTCAAGACGAAAGACAGACGACCCCCCCCCCCCCCCCCCCCCCCCCACCCCCCCCCACCCCCCCCCCCCCCTCCCTCCAATATGTTTTGTACAGTTTAAAAAAACAAACCAACTGTTTCCATAGCAACAGGCTTTGATAAAAGGATGTCATGGTGGTAGCAAAACCGCATAAAATGTTTACTTGTCTGCTATCAATTATTTGAAAACAGGCAAAATTAATCCGTATCGTATCATGTTTCCTGAACATCTGAACCCAATTATAAATGAGAAATGAGTCCTGATAATTAAAAAAATAGAGCATTTGCCACGCGCCGGTGACCTTGAATTTCACTGAGTTGAATGTAGAGAGTTGAATTAGAGAGGTCAGCGCAACTCGGGCAGAAGGAGCTCGGGTAAATTAGTAGTGTAGTATAGTGAACGAACACTCGTGGCAAATGCCCTATTGCGATAGTTGTTTTCCCTTCCACCTCAACAAGGGGCTTAAAAATAAAATAATTGTTTTGAAAACTGTATAGTAGGCCTAGGCATGTTGCTTTCTGGAGTTATCTAAGGGCATAGGAAAAAAAACCCACAAATAAAGATAGCAATACACCCCTCCCCCCTTTCCTGGTAAATATAAATAAAATATAAATCCAGCACCTGCCTCATAAAATATCTTCACTTTCAATTTTGTTGAAGAACATTGTTTGGTAGACGTGCCAGGGTACATCACGATAGTCCGACGTTCAAAGGTCCGACGCGGCATTAGTCCGATGATATGCTACCCTCCGTTTAAAGGTTCGTTATAAGTATTTTAATTAAAATTTTTTTTAAACCAAATTATAATTTAATTTTCTGTTTATAATTGTTGAAATATTTAAAAAAACAATTGAAATTTGTAATTTTAGAATTTTTTTTATTTTTTTTGTTTTTTTAATAATATTAATTATTTCTAATTTTGGAGACAGATTATGAGTATCACTGATACAGACAAACAAAACCACAGACAAGCAAACAGAGGAATAAACACGCCTTTCTTAGGTAGAAATAATTGTAGCATACAAAATACTTGTAGCATAGAGAATTGGTCACCGGAGCAATAATAATAATAATTGTACAATAAAGAAACGACACCTCCAGCTGTGACCAACATACCATTCCCTTAGAAAGAAATACAGTGTGTCTCTTGTATCATTCTGTGTAGAAGATTAAAGAGCACACTGTCAGCAACTCTTGATGTTAATGTTGCTTTTGTTGTCGTCAGCATCTCTGCCGTTTTCATCTACATCAACAGCAACGAAAAAATAAAAAACAAGGGCGTCGCCGAGCGGCAGACATGTCCGTCACCAGCAATGCCACGCACTTGCGACACCTCGTAGAGTGTCACATCCTGACACAAAATTGGAAGGGATTCTGTCTTCTAGTTCACGAGATACAGCTTGAAGAAGAAACATATAGCGCAAAGAAGGAAATTTCGGTTTTCAAGGTCACACTTCAAGGTCAAGGTCAGCATGGTGATAATGTATGCTCGGATGTTTTCTTCTCTAGGGTATACAGTACCACACACAATCTGAAGCGCTTCTGTCAAGTACAAATGTGGAAAATATGGCTTAAAACCCAATGTGTAGACCCCTACCACTTTCAAGGCCTACGGATCGCCCGGACCGTGACCTTGACCTTGATCGGTATGCCACCATCAGAACGGGCATAAGCCAAAGTACCTTCATGCCAAATTTGAAGACTCTAACACTAACGGTGTGGGAGTTATGGCCCCTGAAAGATTTTCGGTTTTCAAGGTCGTACGCCAAGGTCACGGTCACGACGGCAATATGGTTTGCGCGGATGCCTTCCTCTCATGGTGACACACCAGCACACACAATTTGACGTGATTCTGTCAACCCGTTCGAAAGATATCCTTGGGACAGACAGAAGGAGAAAAAAATGACCCTCCGATTTTCAGGCTCCAGCGATCTTTTTGACCTTGACCTTGATCGGTATGCCATCATCAGAACGGGCATAAGCCAAACCACCTTCATACCAAGTTTCAACATCCTATGTTGATCGGTGCCCGAGATATGGCTAAAAATAGATTTTCGGTTTTCAAGGTCGTACGTCAAGGTCAAGGTCACAGCGGCAAAATGGTTTGCGCCGATCTCTTCCTATTAAGGAGGCACACATTCACACAAAATGTGACGCGATTCGGTCAAGCGGTTCGGGAGATATCCTTGGGACAGACAGAAAAAAAAAAGAAAAAAAAATATACAAACCAGCCCATCGCAATAGTCCGTCTTGGTGACGGACTAAACAGCAACGACGACGAGGAAGATGAGGAGAAAGAAGAAAAAAATTGAAAAATGTTGAAGATGGAGGTGATCGTCAGACCGTCAGAGGACAGGATGTGAAACAACAACAACAACAACAACAACATCCAGAACAGCTACAACCAACTACTCACCTCCTCGCTGTCAATCATGCCGTTGGTGTACAGAGCGCCAGTCCTGCTGTTGATGTTGAAGATGGAGGTGATCCTCAGACCGTCAGAGGACAGGATGTGAAATTGCAGTCTGTCTACATCACCCTCTGAGACCTCCTGGCTGATGTTGCTAGACGTCTTCACGTTACCCACCAACGTGCCTGGTGGATTAGATCGTAGGAAAAGAATTGTCATCTTCATCATCGTCGTCGTCATCACCATCGTCATCATCATCATCTTCAACGTCCTCCTCCTCCTCCTCCTCATCATCATCTTCATCATCATCATTGTCGTTGTCGTAATCATTGTCATGATCGTCGTCATCCTCATCATTAGGAAGGATCGTCACTTCGAAGTCGTCACCACCATTAACACCATCTTCATTATCATCATCGTCACGGTCGTAGTCGTCATCATTGTACATTGTCGTCATTATGATCATCATCATTATCGTCGTCGTCGTCGACGTCATGGTCATGGTAGTAGTTGTCATCGTCACCATCGTCGTCACCATCATCATCATCATCATCATCATCATGTCGTCGTTAATATTGTTGCCAGTCAAACAGTAAATACACATTTCTTGCTTTTTTCCCGAAAAAAAAGAATAGATAGATACCCACAGAACAAGAACCGAACAGCAAGCCAGGCAGTCAGACAAACGTGCAGTCACACAAACACACACACACACACACGAACGCACGCACACACACATACACACAAACATACATACACACACGCGCGCGCGCACACAAGCATACAATACAAGCGCGTACACACACACACACACACACACACACACACACACACACATACACACACACACACATACATACACACACACACACACACACACACACAACACAACACACACACACACACACACACACACACACACACACACACACACACACACCACACACACACACACACACACACACACACACACACCACACACACACCACACCACACACACACACACACACACACACACACACACCACAACACACACACACACCACACACCCCCCAACACACACCCCCAGCAACCCACCTGAAGGCAATTCCTCCAACACATAGAACACCAGAGGTGCCGAGCGGACCGCCATGATGAGCAATGACGTCACCAACACACAGACCACGGGAAACCTGTTCCTTCCCATTGTGATGATAACAGTGGCCTATAGATCGTCTGTTTTGCAATATGGCGTGCCCCGATTAATCTGGAGTAAGAGTCTTGAACAGTTCCAGGATCTATCTGGCCTTGAAAACTGAAAGCATTCCAATCTTCTTCCCAAAAGCCGGTGCACTCAGAAATCTCGAGTTCTCCGAAAATACTCCGCACAAAATATGCATTCGTAAGTGCTCCAAAAACAAAGTTTGGTCTGAAATCTTGGTGTAGACTCTTGAAGAGTTTTCAAAAACGAAAATGCCTGGTTTTGTTCTCATGAATTTCTTGGAAGGGAATCTTGAGTATAAAATCGTGTAGAGAAAAAGTATGGATCTTTGAATTCTTGTTGAATAACACACACCAAAAAATGCTTCTAAGATGGAGTACTATTTAGAATCAAAATCATATCGATTGCAAAATATACTAGGACAGCTAGCCAATTGTACTATTTTGAGTCCTCAACGAGGAAGTCGTCGTGTTTCCGGTTTACTGACGTCACTTCCGATGTGGATTTCTGACCAATGAGCGACGGCGGGGGTCAGTGAGAGTGGAGAGTGGAGAGCAGGGGTGATGTGTAGTCACTTCCATGCTGGAAGGTTTCGGGTTCGATTCTTTGCTGCTGCTCAGACTAAGGCTTCTGCAACACACACACACACACACACATAGTGCAGTGATGAACATTGTTTCAAACTGTTACATCACTAAAAAGAAAACCACCGTCATATTCGAAAGTCGACAAATCCATTTTCCACACATTCCCGGCTCTCAATCTCAATGCCTTGTTCTTTCC
>CM065691.1:56684992-56699992 GCA_017654935.2 Phymorhynchus buccinoides
ACCAACGCTCCGCGGCTGTTGCTACATATTAAATAATGGCCTTTATTATGACTGCGATTCATTATTCAACAAAGATAACTACATGGGTGCAACTCCCCAAAATGAAAAAAGCTGAAAGGCAGGGGTCCAGGGACCCATGGCTCCGGCAGGGTACAGGGGCCGAGCCCCGTCGGACGAGTCAGGGTGGCGAGAGAGATAACGAGACAGACAGTTAAAATGATAGACAGAAACAGTTTGAGTCAGATAAGCTTTGTAACAATATTACGCTGCCATTGTAAACTTCCAGATAGAACAACTAGACCAAGTTCAAAACGCCACAAATCGCTTGTGGTCAAAAATTAAAAAAATTCTGAATTAAAAAAACCTGAAGTTCAGTTTATGGAAAAAATACAAAATACTGAAATCAGTGTAAAAATGAAAGAGTAGCATCCATGTAATTAGCTCAGAAAGTTGATAAAATACAGCTTAATATTTGCTAAGAAAGGCAAGTCTGAAAATGCGGGGAGAGCCGATACATCGAAAGGGGTGGGTTGGGGGTGTTGATCTGCACCTTTACCCAAAGTCCCACTGAAGTAAACTTTAGCAGGTCGAAGAGCGAAGGACCCACATACCCAGTCCTCTAGTCCCTCTTCTTGGCTGGAGACAAGGCTCTCTACGACCTTTTAGCTCTTTTAACACCTCCTTCTATCCTAATCTACTGGACAACTTCAACTACTAACACCTCTCTCCCCCCCCCCTCTCTCTCTCTCTCTCTCTCTCTCTCTCTCCCCCCTCTCTCTCTGTGTCTCTCTAAAGCTTATACAAATAAGCCATCCATCCATCCATTCTTTCATACATTCATTCATTCTCTCTTTCTCCCCCCCACCTCTCTCTCTCTGTGACTGTGCGTGGAGATGATGGTGGGAAAGAAGAGGAGATTGAAGTGTGTGTGTATGTATGTGTAACAATAATAACAATAACAATACTAAGTTATTCATTCAGTCCTTGCAGGCCATTTTTGGCCCACATGGGACAGTGGGGATGGACCGATACATCATTAATCATTGTCATTATGCAATATTATATAAGAAACAAACAAAGAAAACTTACCGATATATTGAATTATAAAAGAAAAGAAAAAAAAAAAATCTTTACAAAAAACAGCTGACAAATTCTGTTAACAATAAACAGTTATTTCAACAGGACAAGGAAAACCATGTCTGTATTTATGTGTGTATGTGTGTGTGTGTGTGTGTGCGCACGCGTTTGCGCGTGCATGTGTGTGTGGTGAGTAAGGGAGGATACTAGTAATCTGTCTCTAAAGTCTCGTTTTTGATAGTAGTAGAAGTGGTCTGAAAGTATTAGCTATGAATGACATTGCTGAAATATGTGATTGTGATTGACAAACTGTATGCTGTGTAATTGTTGAATAAAGATCCGTTATAAAAATGGAAGAAAAAAAAGTAGAAGTGGAAGACAAAAGAAAAGTGTTTTCTCTTTTTGTTCAAATTCTTCATAACGGAGTACTCTGCCCTTTCTTCCTCCTATTGGTCACTTCCTTCCGCTTTCAGAGGTGTCGGGGCGGATATGAAATTCGCACCTTACTCACTACCAATCAGAAACCCGGTAATGTTCACGGTCGGGTGGGCAAAGGTAAAACAATAGATCATTGGCTTTACGCCATAACACCATAGCGATTCCCTTTGTGAACGCGTGTTGTTATCACCTTCAAAGACATTAGCAGCATACACAACTATTAATCTCATCAGAGAAACTAGTCATTGACCGAAGACGAAATCTGTCAAGCTCATTTCTGTCTATAAAACCGTGAAATTTATGCCAGAACTGACGGTACAATCATTCTTCTTTCTCTTTTTTTATGCATTTGGCATTTTAATGTATAGTCACAGAGACTCGTCTCTGTGAAAATCAGACCTCTCTCTACTCTTATCGACTTTCAACTAGCGTGGGATTTTTACGAGCGTAAAACGTACGGGTCAGACTTGCTTTCAGTCCCCAGCAGAATATCTGCTTTTAATAAATACTACATTTATTTCCATTTGTTTTGTCCTTTTTATGTTCGGTTATGTAATATAATATAATATAATATAATATAAATATAATATAATATAATATAATATAATATAAACACACACACACGCACACGCACGCGCACACGCACACGCACACGCACACACACGCACGCACACACACACACACACACACACACACACACAGAGGTGTAAACGTTGTTAAAAAAAAACACCACCCAAAAACAACACAACCAGAAAATAGCATTTTTCCACCCACCAACCACCCACCAACCACCCCACCAACCACCCACTCACCCACCCAATCAATTCAACAAAAGTGGCCACGCTATTTTGACTTTTGTTCAAGCGATTTTGTTTCAACCAAGATCAAGGAATGAATGCTTCCAAATCAGTCCAGGCCTGACACTCATTGCCGCGATCAACCAACAGTCGTTTCAGCCAATGATCTTACTTTGTGCAAACCAGCATGCAGAAAGCAATGAAACATTCAATCGCATCTGATTAAAACAAAACAACAGCGCAACGCTCGCCCCATTTAAACAAAACATCATCCACCAGATTGACTGAAAGTGTAAGAAGAAAAAGAAAATGGAAGGAAAGAAAGAAAGGAGGGAATTAAAGAAAGAAAGAATGAAAGAAGGGAGGGAATTGAAGAAAGAAAGAAAGAAAGAAGGGAAGAATGAAAGAAAGAAAGAAAGGAAGAATGAAAGAAAGAAAGAAAGAAAGAAAGAAAGAAAGAAAGAAAGAAAGAAAGAAAGAATGAAAGAAAGAAAGAAAGGAAGAAAGAAAGAAAGAAAGAAAGAAAGAAAGAAAGAAAGAAAGAAAGAAAGAAAGAAAGAAAGAAAGAAAGAAAGAAAGAAAGAAAGAATGAAAGAAAGAAAGAAAGAAAGAAAGAAAGAAAGAAAGAAAGAAAGAAAGAAAGAAAGAACGAACAATAGAGCAGGACAAATCGCGCCTCCCTGTTTTACTCCAGGAGCACATTAACAATTGAAGCTCGGAGGACAGCTTTCAGTTTGAACGGCGCCAGGGAAGAAGAGTCAACGAGTACTGAGGAATGTCTAAGGTGTGACGGTGACTTGTAAAACAAATCTGCTGGGTTAGATCGTCAAAGATTAGATGATCAAACATTCAAGCTAAAACAATAAATCGTAGGAAGCAAAATGAAGTAGCCTACGAATTGAAGATAAGATTTTGATAAAAAAAAGAATGCAACTAAGAGAATAAGAAACATAATGCCACATTTGGTCAACAGTTAGCATACCAGAGAATAACAATGAATAAAACTGTTTGACTACTAACTAATAACAACAACATTAACAACAAACGGAAGTAGTCTACGAATTGAAGATCAGTTTTTAAATAAAAAAATATTAAAAGAATTGAACTAAGAGAATAATATTTTTTTTAAAAGCCAAATTCGGTCAACAGTTAGCATACCAGAGAATAGCAATGAATACAAACTGTTTGACAACTAACTAACAATAACAACAACATTAACAACATAGAGCAACATCTATTGGATATGACAACCATATATATTATTAAACGTATGTGAAAAATCAACGATATCGATGTATTTATTTGTTATCATGCCATTTTGATTTTATGTTCTGTTCTGTTCTGACTTTCAACGTATTTCACCACCCTCCCCTAAATGTTGTGCACATAAAATTATGTATTATTAAAAATTCGGGACTTTCCTGGTGTTGCACTGCCTCCAGGATCGTTCCCACCATCTTTATATCTACTAATGTCCCATAATATGTGTCTGTTCCAGACCTGAGGACGTTAAGCAAAATTTCTTCTCTACCCCCCCCTCCCCTCCCCCCCCCCCGCCCGCACCTTCTTTACGTAGTTTAAAACATATCCACGAATAGTTGTCTTGTATTTTTTGTTTCAAATGTTAAAAGAAGAAAGACAGAAAAGGTATCGCCCCTCTCTCTCTCCCTCTGTGAAGTAAAAATTTTTGTACAAGATTTTGTTATGGTTTTGTACTATGTCATTTTGCGCTATTACTTACACACGGAATAAGCACGCAGGCGCACACACACCAGTGTGTGTATAAGTATCTCTCTCTCTCTCTCTCTATCGCCCCTCTCTCTCTCCCTCTGTGAAGTAAAAATTTCAAAATGTCATTTTGCGCTATTACTTGGAATAAGCACGCAGGCGCGTGTGTGTGTGTGCGTGCGTGCGTATATGCGTGCGGTGGCACGCGCGCGCTCGCTCGCGTGTGTGTGCACTTTCCCAGTACGTATCCTAAAGGCACTTCTTCTCACCCAATGACTTGACTTGATTGACAAACCCAGTCATAAAATACCTCACCAAGGCGTCAACAAGTCTGGACCGATTTTGTTTTTAATTTTCCAATTTGTTTTATATAAAACTAAAAGATTAAGAAGAAGAAAGGTAAATAAGAATCTCGACAAACTTATCGTATTAACGCCTTTTATTATTGTTTTTTTATTTTATTTTATTGAATCATGAATGCAGGAGGAAACAAGTTAATGATCTTTTACTTAGCCATAGATGAGAGGGGGATGGGGGTGGAGTGAAGAAAGGGAAAAATGTGAACAGATAGGAGAGAACGAACGAACGAACGAACGAATGATTGAGGAAAAGCGGAATAAGCACAATAACCGATCCGGCCCTCAGAACCAAAAGAAAATAAATTTAAAAAATACAAATAGAAAAAAAAGACATCGCAAAGTACAAGAAAAAAACTCAACCTTCAATCAAGGTCGCAAAGAGACGCACCGTGCAAGGAGACAGAGAGAGAGAGAGAGAGAGAGAGAGAGGGAGAGAGAGAGAGAGAGAGAGAGAGAGAGAGAGAGAGAGAGAGAGAGAGTACAATGAACAATGATTAACTTGAACAACTGTTTAATGACCAGGCCATCTGCCCGTGTCATGACGGAAGGGAGAGAGAGAGAGAGAGAGAGAGAGAGAGAGAGAGAGAGAGAGAGAGAGAGAGAGAGAGAGAGAGAGAGAGAGAGAGAGAGAGAGAGAGAGAGAGAGAGAGAGAGAGACTATGAGTTCTTATAGCATTTCAACTTGCCATTCATAAACTAACCAAGGCTAGGGTTCCTATAAAACTTAAATAAGTGCGTTATTTTCTTACTGATTACACGTCTTCAAACAGTAAGAACCACAACAAGGAAATGAAAGTCAAAGAAATAAGTATGTACATTTTAGAAAGATATATAGATCATTGCTCTCATAGGCAGACAGACCGTTGGATGAATAGATAAACTAATAGACAGGTAGCGACAAATAGGTACAAAGATTGATTGGTGAAAAAGAGGCAATTTTTTTTATAATAAAAGAAAAACGAAGGGGAAATATTATTATTAGATACAATAGAAATACAGCAGAAACGAACGATTTTAAAAAAACTTGTTAAAGACGGAGGAAAAGTCTGAACGAAAGAAACAATAAGAAAAGAGAGAAGCAGGAAGAACATCAGGTGTGTGGGGAGAGAGAGAGAGAGAGAGAGAGAGAGAGAGAGAGAGAGAGAGAGAGAGAGAGAGAGAGAGAGAGAGAGAGAGAGAGAGAAGAGAGAGAGAGAGAGAGAGAGAGAGAGAGAGAGAGAGAGAGAGAGAGAGTTCAAATAAATCAAAACTATGAGAGTGTGTATTTGCGACATTTTGCGACATTGAGCATGAACCACAAATTTCACTTTTTTCTAGGGTTAGGGATAGGGTTAGGTAAATGGTTCAAGTAAAGAAAGAGTGAAATTTGTGGTTGTCGCAAATACACACTCTCATAGTAGCGAGCGATTTATTGGAACGAGCGACTTTTTTGACTGCGACAAGCACAAACCATGAACTAAATAATGTAAGCCTAACTGGCGACTAAATCAGTTCATAAGATTTTTTAAGAAACATAAAATAAATCATATTACATACATAGATAGTTTACACTAGAGGAAAACAATTACATTAAAGAATACACTAAGAGAATAGAGAGAGGAGAGAGAGAGAGAGAGAGAGAGAGAGAGAGAGAGAGAGAGAGAGAGAGAGAGAGAGAGAGAGAGAGAGAGAGAGAGAGAGAGAGAGAGAGAGAGAGAGAGAGAGAGAGAGAGAGAGAGAATGAATGAATGAATTTTATTTATAGAGGGTAATAGAGTAAGCAATAACATGCTTTTTTACATCCAGCCCTCTGAGAGAGAGAGAGAGAGAGAGAGAGAGAGAGAGAGAGAGAGAGAGAGAGAGAGAGAGAGAGAGAGAGAGAGAGAGAGAGAGAGAGAGAGAGAGAGAGAGAGAGAGACGAGAGAGAGAGAGAGAGAGAGAGAGAGAGAGAGAGAGACTGAGAGAGAGAGAGAGAGAGAGAGAGAGAGAGAGAGAGACTGAGAGAGAGAGAGAGAGAGAGAGAGAGAGAGAGAGAGAGAGAGAGAGAGAGAGGAGACAGACAGAGAGAGAGAGGTCATTTGCATAAACTTACCGGAACTGCAAACAAACGGTGCTTTTCGAAACCCGGAGTTTTGAAAGTACCTTATCCATGCATCGCTGATTTCCGTTAGCTGACGACAAAAATGCATGTCAATGCACTTGTGAGTTGGGGCTCCCAAGTGCCACGACACTTCACAGCTTTAGGTCTCGAGTCAAAAGCTCTTGATGTTGTTGAATAAAAAAACGTTTAAACCAAAAGCTCTCGATGATTGATAATGCTATTCGTTAATAATAACCACTTCAGTACAAAACAACTGATGATTAAAATACAAGTTTTAGATAAACCGATCATTGAAACTGCAGTAGAATTAGCCTAGCCAAGACACTCCTTAAAAAAAAAACCCAGTCATGTTTATCCTAATGTGTGGACATTTTAAGATAGCCATCTTTTCACAATACCGACCGCATATATTCACGATTCCTTAACAAGCATGGAAGTTAGAGAAAAATGATATATCCGAAATTCAGCTACAGAAGCTGCTAACTTAGTATAAAAAATATCTCACATGTGGCTTACTCTCAAAACCCTGAAGAACTCCTCACCCCAACCTCGCTTCACTTGAGTGTTTAAACAAATAAAACATGGTCACACTCGACAGAAACCATCAGAGAGAGAAAAGTACGCCGATATTGAACTAGCCTATCAGCAACAACAATACCGGTAGTCCAACACACACAAACACGACTCGCTGATAATACAGTAGTACGCCGGAGTTGGGGCCTTCTACCTGCATGTTCCGGCAGCGACACTAGTTGTGAAGTGCTGAGAGAAGGGGGGGGGACAGATCTTGTTGGACGACTGATTGAGTGGCTGTGGGATGGGGGTAGAGGTGTTTGGGGTGTGGGGGAGACGGTGCGAGAGGTGCGAGGAGGAGAGGAGGAAGACGAGAGGAAGGGAGGGGGAGGATAGAGGTGGGGAGTCGGAGGGGTAGAGGGTAGCAAGGCCGAAGCAGAGAGGAAGAGTCGACTCGTAGTGGACTGTCGCACACACCGCACGCTCACATCTCTCCTCCCCCTCTCTCTCTCTCTCTCTCTCTCTCTCCCCCCCTCTCCCCCCCCACCCCCCAGCTCTCTCTCTCTCTCTCTCTCTCTCTCCCCCCCACCCCCCCAGCTCTCTCTCTCTCTCTCTCTCCCTCTCTCTCTCTCTCTCTCTCTCTCTCTCTCTCTCTCTCTCTCTCTCTCTCTCGAGCGGCGTGTGGCTCGCCTCGTCACACACAGAGAGACCTACAGAAGCAACACTACAGGAAAATAAATAAGGGAGAGGCATGGCAGGCAGGCAGGCAGGTAGGCTAGCAGGCTGCTTACAGGCTTACTACAGGCAGACCCCTGCATGTCGCACGCACTGGTAAGGAGGAGGAGGGGCGGAGATAGACTGTCTCCGGCCTCCAGTCAGTTGTCAAGTCAGGCTGGTAGGGTCAAGCTGTTGTGAGCACACTGGCACACTTCCACAAGCACTCCCCCCGCTCCCCCACCCGTAGTAGTAGCATAAGGGCCCGTAAGGTAGAAGGGCTCTTTTCCGCCCCTAGTTTTCGATGACGACTGGGCCTTGAGGAGCTATCGGCGTCGCGTATAGCTTTTATAACGATGGGGACCGCCTTGCCTTGGCAATGCCTGACCAATAATGTTGTACAGGGGATTTTTCCTCTCACTTTGCACTAGGCCTTGCGGTCTGAATGTGGAGTCTTTCGGATGAGACGATAAACCGAGGTCCCGTGTGCTCATGCACTTAGCACACGTTAAACCCAGTGGCAACGAAAAAGTTGTCATTTGGTCGAAATTTACCCCCTCCCTTTTCTCAGTCACACAAAAATCGCATGCAAAACAAAAAATGGGTGGCGCGACTCTGACTGCGACGCGCTCTCCAGGTGGGAGCAACCCGAATTTCACAGAGACGCTTCTGTGACAATAATGCATCTAACTATAACTATAACTGACACAGGCTAGAACACCCTGGCGAGATCAAAATGTTGTTATGCTCTGCATAGTTATGCGGGGATTGTCTTTAGCCATGACAAGCTCCTAGCATAACAGAAATTGTCTCCAAAATTACTCGAAGACGGAGTGTGGCTGCTGACGTGGTGGGGTAATAAAAAAACCGGCCACACAACGTAATGTCCTCATCCCTAGCTGAAACATGTGTACCATCATAGTGTTCTAGTGTTTTTCGGCTGTTGGGATGATCCCTGGAGTCTTTTAGCCAGGGTACGACAACAACAACATAACGCTGGGGAGTACTTGGTTTACTTTCCCCCTTTTTACCCGGCCAGAGGCCCAGGTATTGCGATCGGTTTGTGTGTCTGTTTGTGTGTCTGTGTATCTTGGATTTTGATTAAAATTGGCAGAGGGGTAGACAGCTTGAAAAGGAAGCTTCCTTTCGTTAATCAACACCGTGCTGACCTTGACCTTGAAGTTTGACCTTGAAAACCGAAATTTCCTTCTTTGGGCTATGTAATTTCCCCCCAGCTTTATTTCGTGAACTAGTGAACAGAATCGCTTCAAATTTTGTGTGGTGGTGTACCATGGTGCAAGGACATAACTCTGGCCGGGTTTGCATTGTCACAATGCGTTGCTGCCGCTCGGCGATGCCCTTGTTTGCTCCTGTGGTTTGGAACGAGCCTTGTTATCTGGGCTACAATCTCTCTCTGTGTCTCTGTCTCTCTCTCTGTCTCTGTCTTTCTCTCTCCTCTGTGTCTCTGTCTCTCTCTCTCTGTGTCTCTGTCTTTCTGTCTCTGTCTGTCTCTCTCTCTCTGTGATCAAAACTGGGCCATCTTGTACTTTACCCCCCCCCCCCCCCCCCCCCCCACGCCCCCCCCCCCCCCCCCCCCCCCCCCCCCCCCCCTTCAAATGTTCGCAATGACAATGTTCACCGAGAAGCAAAATTCTGCCATTGTCAAAAAAAGGATAGGGTTAGGATCAGCCTAAGGTTATTTTCATAACACCGAAAGAAGCAGAGTTTGAGAAGCTATACTTTTCCCCTGCTTGTTGAGGGTTTTAATTGTATTGTTGTTGGGTGCTTTGTTTCCTACTTTGGGTGATGGGAAATGTTTTTCTCTCAGTTGCTTTGGGGTTTTTTGCTTCTGTTTTTGTCCTTTCTGTCCGACAAAGAAACCCAAAAAACAATATCACCAAAATTGATGAAAATATTTTGTGAAGATAATAAACACCATAATTATCAGAATTTTACCGAAAAGAGCATTATGAAATCGACCTGTATTGTCACACAGTATTGCCCGTGTTGTTTATATCTTTAATAGCGACTGTGTTTTGTTTGTTTACGTTTGTTTGATTGTTTTTTTACGTTTGTTTGACTGTTAGCAAAATTAACCATGAAAGTTATCAACATAGTTTAGAACAAAAAATGGTATGTTAATAATTAGAGTATCAAACACATTCTGCTGAATTTGGGAGCTACTCTAAGATGCCATCCGAATGAATAAGAGAGTTTGTTGAATGAAAGCCCGTTTAACGTCCTCTGACCTGGAACAGGCACATGTGGGACATTTTTATCAATACCAAGAGTGGGACGATCCTGGAGGTACTGCAATACCAGGAAAGTCCCGATGTTTTTAAATAACCATGATGACCAATAAGAGAGTTTGTTACGTTGTATCTATTCTACATATTACCGGGTTTTTTAAAGCTATTTTATACGGTTTACCAAAAGGAGTTTCGCTCACAGCAAAGGAAATAGCTCTTCTTTTTTTTCTTTTCTTTTTTACTGCACTACAAAGAAAAAAACCTTCAACCACAATGAGTGACCTCCACCCACCCCGTCCAAAATGGCTTCTCTCTCCGGCATCTCCGCCAAGGAGGAATCGCCGTTTTGACAGTTTGATTTCTAGGAAACCAGAGCAAAGTGAGTGTTCCGATCCTTGAAAAGGCTGCCGTCTTTCTGGTGATCTCGACGTGTTTCTGGCAAAAACTCATCCGTCAGGGTGTCCCTTTGAAGACCAACATGTAACAACTGCCCAAAATATAACAATTGTTGCAATTTGGACAAGAAAATGTTTTGAAATAGGAAAAGAAAAGAAAAAGTGAAGCATGCCTCTGAGAGAGAGAGAGAGAGCAGAGGGGAACGTTAAAGGGACACCCTGACGGATGATGGTTTGCAAGAAACACGTCGAGGTCACCAGAAAGACAGCCTTTTCAAGGATCGGAACGGATAGAGCTGTGGGCAGTAACCATACTTCAATTTGATTGGCTGCTCTTTTCGTCACTTGCAAAGGTTAAACTTTGTTTGCCCCACACCTAAACATTCTCACTGCATAATACTCAGTACAAACAACTTTTTTCTTTTCTCGGGTAAGGGATAGGGTTAGCACAAGGTTAGGGTTGGGTTAGAGTCAGTTTCCATGAAACAACGTAAGTGACTGAAAATGGCCGCTTGCCGTCATCCAATCAAATGATGTATGGTTACTGCGCACAACTGCATGTGATCGGAACACTCACTTTGCCCTGGTTTCCTAGAAATCAAACCGTCAAAACGGCGAGTCCTCCTTGGTGGAGTTACCGGAGAGAGAAGCCATTTTGAACGGGTTGGGTGGAGGCCACAGAGAGTGTGGTTGTAGCCTTGAATCTTTTTCGTAGTGCAGTAAAACAAATTGGAGCTATTTCCTTTGTTGTGAGCGAAACTCCTTTTCGCAAACTGTATAAAAAGGCTTGTATTGTGGACATTTCGTGCAAACGATTTGGTCTAACTGACTCAGGCGGCCATCTTTCACTGAAAGAATTTGACTTCCAGCACCTCCGCCAAGGAGGAATCGCCGATTTGACGGTTTGATTTCCAGGAAACCAAAGCAAAGTGAGTGTTGCGATCTCTGTAAAGGGTGTTTTCCTGGTGATCTCGACGTGTTTCTTAGAAAAACTCATCCGTCAGGGTGCCCCTTTAAGGACTGGGATGGAACCTGCTGGACAAATGTACGGCGGACTGTGGCGATGTTTTGTACCCTGCTCAATGTAGATGGCCAGGGTCAGTGACAATGTCCAGTGGTCAATTGGACGTAAATTCCACATGTTCACTATTTAACTGCTTATTAGTGTGTCATGAGTACTACTGTACATTGTTCAATGTAGATAACAAGTGGTCAGTGACAATGACCAATGGTCACTTTGACGTAAATTCCACAGTCTCGCTATTTAACTGCTTATTAGTGTGTCATGAGTACTACTGTACCTTGCACAATGTAGGTGACCAGTGGTCACTTTGATTTAAAAATTAAATTTTGATTCTTTACAGCTTACTTCATGTTACCTCATCATTTATGCACTTGTACAATGCAGACGCAGTGGTCACTGTGACATAAATTCAACATGTTCACTATTTAACACTATTAGTGTGTCATGAGTACCTTGTACAATGTAGATGACCAGTGGTCAGTGTAAATTTCAAATGGTTACATTTGGGGCAACATTGCCCCCCCCAAAAAAAAAAAAAGAGACAAAAAGTCTGTCCAGAACAAAATCACTAATATTGATCCACACTTCCTCAGCTCCTTATTTCCTTATCAAATATTGTTGAGCTTCCCGCCTTTCTCCTTCCTCGCCCGCAGGTCAACAGAACATGCTCTGTGGTCATTCACACAAACACACACACAAAGCTACACAGGGGCCTCACTAGGACTCTATTATACACACGGGCGTGTAATCACGAGTGCGTCTTAGACAGTCAACACGGGTAGCAGTATGTACATTATACCTAGCTCCCAAAACACCGCCTTGGCTTAAGGCTGTGTCAGACCAGTTGACATGGGCTAGAACACCAAGGCCACCTCAAAACGTTGTTAAGCTCTCCATAGTTATGCGGGAGTTGTCTTTAGCCACGATAAGCTCCTACCATAACATCATCAGTATCCAAAATCCTCCGAAGTCAGAGTGTGGCTGCTCACGTGGCGGGGAAATAAAAAAAGCCGGTCATACACGTAATGTTCTCATCCCTAGCTGGTGCATGTGTACCATAGTGTTCAAGTGCTTCGGCTGTTGGGATGATCCCTGGAGTCATTAAGCCAGGGTACAACAACAACAACAATAACAACAAACTCCCCAAAACGATTGGCTATTTAGCCTAATTTTACATACCGTGTTGACTGTCTGAGACGTACTCATGACTACAGGGCAAGGTCTGTAAGCTATGAAGTATTTGCTTGTGGGGATAGACGGAGTGGCCCCCAAGCCTTGAATTCAACCACATTCCCTTTTTGTGGCTTTGTTGAGTTGTAGAGTAGCGCAGGTGTCAAATCAGGGCTGTGGTAACCAAACAGAGATTTGTCCCGCTCTCTCTCTCTCCCTCTCGCCTCTTGACTCGGGAGCTTGTGACATTATTAATTAATTAAAGATGACACACCCTCCTCCCCCTTACCCTTTTCGTAGCGCCCCCCCCCCCCCCACCCTCCTTAGGGTCTCGCTACAGGTTAACATTTTTCATACTTTCTTCATGCTAACATAGTGATCATATGTGACCCAGCACCACGAAAGGGACATTAAGTCGCTGGGCTAGTTTCTCACAACAGGCTTGCAAAATCAAAAATATCATTTTTCGTCAATTTTGAGTTATGGGTGTTTTTGTGTTCTTTAACGTCTTATCTTTCATATGTATAAAGGATGCTCTTTACTATGGTCTCTAAATGGTATTTTAAGTGTTTTAAAATGAGTAGGCCAATGCATTTTCTACAACTAGGCTAGACTTTAGATTGTGTTTTCTCAAAATGGCTGACGCTCACCCTACTCATTTTAAATGCTCATAACTCGGGAACGGAAAAAGATACAAGTATGGTTCTTGTATCATTAAAATGAGAATTGTCTGCAGTTTTCCAATGTATAATTTCCACAGAATGGTCAGCTTGACACTTAATGTCCCTTTCGTGGAACTGGGTCACATGGTTTCAAGACAAGTTAATACTTTTCACACTTTCCCGATGGCAACATATAGATAATATTACATTTCCACTCTTTCGCCATGGCAATACAGGGATATCCACTCATAAGATTATTTGCATATCACTGTGTTGCCATGGGGAAAGTGTGAAACATGTCCACGTGTACAGAGACCTTAAGCTACCCCAAGTAGTAGGAGCGATCTCTCCATATTTGCTTCCGTGACGTAACATCCGGTCCGCCAGCTTGTTGACAAATGGGCGGGTACCAACCACGTGACTAGCCTAGTAGGGCTGTATATTATTGAAAGGAAAGGTTTATAGACTTAATCTTATCAGAGGGCAGCCCCATTGATTGAGTGAGTGACTGACTTGACTGACTTGCCACCGAAAACTTCTAAAGTCTGAGGGGCTAAAGGGCGCGAAGGTTTCCCTTTATGTTGGTCCTCGAACGGCCCCAACGTAGATTACACCGAACACCTTGTCCAAGCCACTTCAGCCTTAGCACGGGACTGTTACCCAAGATATTGAACTTCTCTCCACGAAGACACAAGGACCTTTCTTTAAAGGGACTGCTACACTCCATACGATTCGATTCACTACGATCCGATTTTTACATTTGTGAGGCATGATTCACTTTTACTGTCTACATAAATCTGATGAAATCCTACAAGTTATGTTCGCTATTTTTGTAGTCCCCCGTACACGAATCTGATCAACTATGTATATTTTTGTATCGGACATTTTACTTGATTCGTGTATTGCGGTCTACCTGAGTGCAGTGAGCGAAAATAGTGGAATTATTTTTAGACAGAAGTATTTCACATGACTCATGACTCACAGACATCGTCACAATCGCATCGTATTGGGGTCAAATAGTATGCAGTGTGGCTGGCCCTTAAATCAGGATCCCAGGCAACTGGGTTGATAGAAGAAAAGCTAGTGATGAGCATGTTCATACTTTCCCACGCGCTATTCTCGGATTGTAGAGAAAGGATTCTGGGAACAGAGCAGGTGAGTAGATGGAGGCGGGGGTGGACAGAAACAAGATGGTAAGCCATAAAAACTGTAGGCCCACTTCAACTCAAATATCAAAACGAAAGCAGGAAGAAAGAAATCTCAAGTAGTTTTCAATTGTCATTTAACATGAAACTCGTCGTGAGTACGTTTCAGTGGCTTGCTATTTAGTGATACTGACATAACGGGCGTCGTCGTCAGGACAAGAGACACCATTCTGCCAAGTGTCATTATACTTGGTCCAGAGGTTTAGCTACTATGACACTCCACGTATTTTCGTTCACAGACGGACAAACAAACAAGCAGACAGAGACAGACATGCAGAAACACAGCTACAGAGGGGGAGAGAGACTTCAAACTTCAAAAACTTTATTTTACAAGGATAAGAATTTAGGCTGGGCCTAGTAATATTGGTAACTAGAGAGAGAGAGAGAGAGAGAGAGAGAGAGAGAGAGAGAGAGAGAGAGAGAGAGAGAGAGAGAGAGAGAGAGAGAGAGGAGGTTTGAAAAACCCTCACAACCCCTCAACCCAGTGCAAGCAGTTAGGTCTTTCTCAATCTATATTTTCTATTAGGTATAGGTACAGCGCCCTCCTAGTTCCGTCGCGATTCATAGTCCGAAGTGGCGTATGCGACGT
>CM065691.1:56704992-56709992 GCA_017654935.2 Phymorhynchus buccinoides
TTGTCAACTGCAAGTTACATGTTGAGTGGAAAGTCAGCTTGTTCAAGTGGTTTCTCTGTATTACATTAACAAAGAAACATGATTGTCAACTGCAAGTTACATGTTGAGTGGAAAGTCAACTTGTTCAAGTGGTTTCTCTGTATTACATTAACAAAGAAACATTATTGTCAACTGCAAGTTCCATGCTGAGTGGAAAGTCAACTTGTTCAAGTGGTTTCTCTGTATTACATTAACAAGGAAACATTATTGTTACCGATTATCTATCAAACCGTTATCAGGCAGTAGTAATCAAGGGTGAAAAATCTGATTATTTAAAGATCCCAGCAGGGGTTCCACAAGGTTCCGTTCTCGGACCACTCTTGTTTCTTATTTATATAAATGATATAGTTAATGGCATAGCATCTAACGTTAAACTTTTCGCTGACGACACCAGCATGTCCCTATCACTCAATAACTATGTTACTCGTACAGAAATGATTAATGCTGACTTATTAAAGATCAACAGTTGGGCAATGCATTGGAAAGTTAAATTTAGTGAAGAAAAAACTGAACTGCTTAATTTTGTACGCGGAAATAATGTCGTTCTTCCCCTTACTTTTGGAACTGTTCAATTGCACGATGCTGACAAACATTAACACTTAGGACTTGTGCTCCAAAATAACTGTAAATGGGACGAGCATATACGCAGTATCGTTAACAAAGTCACCATGTTTCTCTCTTGCATGAAAAGTTATAAGTATAGAATTAGCCGAAAAGCTTTAGAAAGAATGTATAAATCTTTTGTACTACCTTACTTTGATTATGCTGATGTCGTCTGGGATAACTGTACTGAAACACAATCAAATTCACTTGAAGAATTACACTTAGAAGCCATAAGAACAATTGTTGGAGCAGTTCGTGGAACAAGTCATCAAAAGTTACATGAAGAATCTGGCTTTTGTTCATTAAAGAAAAGAAGAGAAAGACATAAAATTATTTTTTATTATAAAATTCTAAATGGTATGTGCCCTGATTATTTAACAAACATTCTACCTGGCCTTGTTGCAGACAGAAACCCATGCCATAGACGAAGACTCTTAGAAAGAAATGTGCCTAGATGCAAAACAGAATTATATAAAAAGTCATTTGTCCCATCTACAACGCTCCTGTGGAACTCTTTGCCAAACGATATTAAAACATGCAACTCTTTAAGTACAACTAAGCGTTACTTGTCGGCAGATGATCCTGTTGTACCGCCTCATTTCTATCTTGGCAAGAGGGAACAGCAGGTGATGCACTGCCGTCTCCGTCTTGGCATGAGCGACTTAAAGAATGATATGTTTAATCGACATCTAGTCGATGACCCATTTTGTGCTTGTGGTAACGGGGCGGAGACGGTGGAGCATTACTTGTTACATTGTATTCTCTTTAATGGAGCCCGTGCTCGTACAATTTCAACACTTCCAATAGAATATTGTATTGTCGAAACACTTCTCAAGGGTAACCATACACTACACATTAATACAAACATTTTGATATTTGAAACTGTCCATGAATATATTTCCGAAACCAACAGGTTTTAAGTCATGTTTGTATTTATTTTATTTAACTATTTATTTATCTTATTTATTAGCACTAGTAGTATTGAAATTTTTAAAAAGCAATATTGTCTGCATATCAGAAACGTGTACGAATTGTGTGTGCTTCTCCAATGCTATACTGGCTGATTCACAGTTCATGTTGTACTATGGATAAATTATTGTTTTGTTTCCCCTTGGTCTCTCCCAAATTTACAAATTGGTAAACTTATTGATTTATTATTGTTATTATTATATTATTATTATAATTATTATTACTTTTGTTTTGTTCACACTTAAAACTCTTGTTTGTATTCACAGTTTATATTGGTTTAAACGCAGTCTCCATCTGTTCAATCAATTGTGCAACTATGATGTTAATTTAAGGAGCACGTATAAGCTTCGAGCTTGTTGTTGCTCTAATTGTCTTTTTGTTTGATCGTTTCCGAGTGAGTGAATAAAGATTTGCTTAAACCAAACATTATTGTCAACTGCAAGTTACATGCTGAGTGGATTGCTGTTTATTGGCTAGAAAATTCTTTGTAATATTTTGGAAATCTTGTGATTTTGTTTTTATGTCATTCAGGGGAGGGTTCCAGGGGGGGGGGGGGGGGTGTTACCTGCGTTCCGTAACCTCCCCCCCCCCATAAAGAATAAAGAAGAAGAGAAAGAGAACAAAAGAAAGACACAGAGTTATACTCACTGTTCTGTTGTTCTCAGGTACACTTTAAAGGGAGTTTTGGCACTTCATGCTGCTAAAACAAAGCTTCAGCTTCAGGGGAAGTTGCCCCCTGACTCAAGACCGTCCGTTGTCCGGCTCTCCGTAGAGTTTCTTTTTCACTTATTTAGCTTTAAAGAATCTCTTTTTAATCTAAACTTTCTGTCGCCCAGCTTGCATTGTAGACTGAAAGTTGTAGCTGATCTGTACGGGGGAATCCCACAGAAACCCTCTCATCCCGTCAATTGTCCCACCAGTCAAACGTCAGTTCGTCCACTGAACGAGTAACCCGAGTAAGACCATTCCAAACAAATCAACTGCTATTGATTTCTTGTCAGTAGCGGCAACAGCAGTTTAAAAAAAACAACTTTTTTTTTTTGTCCACCCCCAATCCGTCTGAATTATGTTGTTCCACCCCCACTCATTCTGTCGCCATCATGATCATCATCACCCCCCCCCCCCCTCTCTCTCTCTCTCTGTGAGTGTGTGTGTCTGTCTGATTGTCTGTTTGTCTGTCTCTTTCTCAACCTCGTCCAAAAGATATGTCTGTCTCCCTGCCTGTCTCTCTCTGTCTCTCTCTGTCTCTCTCTGTCTCTCTCTGTCTCTCTCTCTCTCTCTCTCTCTCTCTCTCTCTCTCTCTCTCTCTCTCTCTCTCTCTCTCTCTCATACCTCGTCCAAAAGATCTGTCTGTCTCCCTGCCTCTCTCTCTCTCTCTCTCTCTCTCTCTCTCTCTCTCTCTCTCTCTCTCTCTCTCTCTCTCTCTCTCTCTCCTACCTCGTCCAAAAGATCTGTCTGTCTCCCTGCCTCTCTCTCTCTCTCTCTCCTCTCTCTCTCTCTCTCTCTCTCTCTCTCTCTTCTCTCTCTCTCTCTCTCTCTCTCTCTCTCTCTCTCTCTCTCCTACCTCGTCCAAGATCTGTCTGTCTCTGCCTGTCTGTCTGTCTCTCTCCCTCCTACCTCGTCCAAAAGATCTGTCTGTCTCCCTGCCTCTCTCTCTCTCTCTCTCTCTCTCTCTCTCTCTCTCTCTCTCTCTCTCTCTCTCTCTCTCTCTCTCTCTCTCTCTCTCTCTCTCTACCTCGTCCAAAGATATGTCTGTCTCTGCCTGTCTCTCTCTCCCGCCTACCTCGACCAAAAGATATGTCTGTCTCCCTGCCTCTCTCTCTCTCTCTCTCTCTCTCTCTCTCTCTCTCTCTCTCTCTCTCTCTCTCTCTCTCTCTCTCTCTCTCTCTCTCTTACTTACCTCGTCCAAAGATCTGTCTGTCTCTGCCTGTCTCTCTCCCTCCTACCTCGTCCAAAAGATCTGTCTGTCTCCCTGCCTGTCTCTCTCTCTCTCTCTCTCTCTCTCTCTCTCTCTCTCTCTCTCTCTCTCTCTCTCTCTCTCTCTCTCTCTCTCTCTCTCTCTCTCCTACCTCGTCCAAAGATCTGTCTGTCTCTGCCTGTCTGTCTGTCTCTCTCCCTCCTACCTCGTCCAAAAGATCTGTCTGTCTCCCTGCCTGTCTCTCTCTCTCTCTCTCTCTCTCTCTCTCTCTCTCTCTCTCTCTCTCTCTCTCTCTCTCTCTCTCTCTCTCTCTCTCTCCTACCTCGTCCAAATATCTGTCTGTCTCTGCCTGTCTCTCTCCCTCCTACCTCGTCCAAAAGATCTGTCTGTCTCCCTGCCTGTCTGTCTGTCTCTCTCTCTCCCTCTCTCCTACCTCGTCCAAAAGATCTGTCTGTCTCTGCCTGTCTGTCTTATTGTCTGTCTGTTCTCTCCCTCCTACCTCGTCTAAAAAATATGTCTGTCTCCCTGCCTGTCTCTCTCTCTCTCTCTCTCTCTCTCTCTCTCTCTCTCTCTCTCTCTCTCTCTCTCTCTCTCTCTCTCTCTCTCTCTCTCTCTCAACCTCGTCCCAAAAGATATGCCGGTCTCCCTGCCTGTGTGTCTGTCTGTCTGTCTGTCTCCCCCCCCCCCTCTCTCCAACCTTGTCCAAAAGAAACATTATAAATTAGTTCCCGGCAATCACAATCGTAGAATAGAAAAAAATAACATTTGCCCCGGTTGCACTGATTCAATCCAAACATTCTTTCCTCCACTCTTGCAACCCCCTCCTTCCTCCCACCCTCTTTCCATTTCCGAAGCACTGACTGAATCAGTGTATGTGTTTGACAACATTGGGTGCAGTACAGGAACGAAGATTGGACGTGTACGACAGTCACAATAGCTGCTGACAGTTGACTTTGGCTGTCGCCCCCGCGTGTTAATCCACTTTACGCAGTCAGCCATGCACGGGAGACACAAGGAAAACCAGCCCCGCCCCACCCCTGGGGGATGGGAAGCCAAACGGACGGATCTCATCTGCCTACCTTCACCCCCCCCCCCCCCACCTCCTCTCCGTCACCTTCTACTCAGACTCAGCAGGACAGCAACAGTTCTTACAGCTAATGGGCGAGGGACAGGCGAGAGAAAGCAGGCGATTAATGACAAATGGAATCAACCGTCCAGTCCCTTCTACACCATCTCACTTTTACTTTTATTCGCATCATGGGGGGGGGGGGGGGGGGGGGGGGGGGGGAGAGAAAGAGGGAGAGAGAGAGAGAGAGAGAGAGAGAAGAGAGAGAGCATGGAATCAACTGTCCACCCCGTTATGTTCACACCTCACCCCTTTCGTTTCAACTCTACCTCTCAAATCAGACAATTACAGAGAGAAAAGGATGGAGAGTTCGGGGAAGGGTACAGAGAGACAGACAGACAGAGA
>CM065691.1:56712492-56734992 GCA_017654935.2 Phymorhynchus buccinoides
GAGAAAGCCTGTCCCTAATACCTAACCTACCTAACCTAAACAAAAACAACCTTGAAAATACCGCTCAATTTGAGTCTTTCTTTCTCTCTGCTTCTGTTTCTAAAGGCCTTGTCCGACGATGCTTCCTCTCGCATGCACATGGTAAAGCAAAGTCCGACGATGCAATCACTCGCTCTTTCGCAAGAGTGTTCACCCATTATCACTACCAGGTGCATGCCAGAGGAAGCATCGTCGGACAAGGCCTGTAGCTCTGTCACGCTGTGAGAATGGGTTAACGCTCTTGTGAAAGAGCGAGTGATTGCATCGTCGGACTTAGCCTTACAGTCTCCCTGCACGCCTGTCTGTCTATCTATCCGTCTGTCTGTCTCCCTGCACGCCTGTCACGCCTCTGTCTATCTGTCCGTCTGTCTGTCTCCCTGCCCGCCTGTCTGTCTATCTGTCCGTCTCTCAATCTCAGACTGCCAGACACATAGAAAATACCCCCAAAATTGAGAAACGGCAAGTTCTTGCTGTCAGTCACCTCAACTTCTTGAAGTCCCCCCTCCCCCCCTCCCCTCAGCCTCCCCCTTCTCTCTCTCTCTCTCTCTCTCTCTCTCTCTCTCTCTCTCTCTCTCTCTTCTCTCTCTCTCTCTCTCTCTCTCTCTCTCTCTCTGTCTCTCTCTGTAGGTCTCTTTGTCTGTCTCTGATTCTTTGTCTTTCTCTGACTATCGTTTATGTTTTGTTTTGATATGTCTATCATTAATTTTAAAAAAAAACTTCTTTTGCTTTTGGTTCATTTGTTATGTTTCACACTCCTATGCTTAATCTATTATCCTCAGAGAAAAAGTTATTCATTCACTCATTTCGTCCATTCATTCATTCACACACACACACACACACACACACACACACACACACACACACACACACACACACACACACACACACACACACACACATCACACATTCTCTCTCCCTCTCCCCCTCCTCCCCCCCCCCCCCCCCCCCCACTCTCAACGAATACACGAGAGTACTTGGAACTACAGAGAAGAATCAAGCAGGGTCCATGCCAAGTCCTGTCAGCTCTCAAGCCTTGTCCACTGCCCCCTATCAGCGAGAGACGGTCCAGACTGTCCACTGGCAAATTGGCCTCCATTCACTGATCTCTCCCCTCCAGCCCTCAAGCCTTGTCCACTGCCCCCTATCAGCGAAAGAATGTCCAGACTGTCCACTAGCACAAATTAGCCTCCATTCACTGATCTCTCCCCTCCAGCCCTCTTGAAGACGGAGATTTTGGGCTCACGCCTTGGAGTGTTGTCATTCTGAAGTGGGCTCGTTTTTTGGTTCTTCAAGAGAGGCATCTCTCTCTGTCTCTCTCTCTCTCTCTCTCTCTCTCTCTCTCTCTCTCTCTCTCTCTCTCTCTCTCTCTCTCTCTCTCTCTCTCTCTCTCTCTCTCTCTCTCTCTCTCTCCCGCCCTCTCTCTCTCCAGTCTCTGTGTTAGTTTGTCAGTGAGTGTGCGCGTCAGTATCTCTTTCAGGAGCCATTTATTGTCGTTCCCACCCATTTTGTCAATGCTGTCCACGCCCAAAAAACTTATATCTATGTAAGAATGTTCGTACTGGCTGCGTGAGTGTATGCATCTGTCTGGTTATTAGTCCGCCTGCCAGTGTGCCCATCTGTTCGTCTGTCTGTCTGCCCAGGTGTCATTGTGCTGTCCACACCCTAGTGTCTCGTGTGCACACGCCCTAAGGTCTATACACTCGTCTAGAACTTATGCACGCGTGTGTGTATGTGTATGTGTGTGTGTATGTGTGTGTGCGTGCGCGCGTGTGTGCGTGCGTGTGTGTGTGTGTGTGTGTGCTTCAAACAGACACACAAACAAACACAAACACACACACATACACACACACACACACACACACACACACACACACACACACACACACACACACACACACACACACACACACACACACACACAGTAAACCAGTAAAAAAAACACCCGAGTCAAACCTTTGAAACGTTGCCTAGGTAGGCTCTATGTATTGAGCTTCCAAACCAGCAGTAAGTAGACTTTGAAGTTATCAACAAACATAAAATAAAAAAACACAAACACACGTTAGTGACACGCTCAAAAGTTACTTTCACTGACCAAATCATTAACATAAAATGTATATATAAAGAAGTAACGCAACAAATTACAATCTAAAGCATATTTCAATTCCCTGAGGCTGTAGAATTTGCTGAATAAAATGATACCCACTCACATGCTCGCATTTGGTTAACAAATAAATCTGGCAAAAGTGAGCAGTATGGCCGTAGGTCACATTTTACCATAATCGATATTTTTTGGTTGTAGCGACCTCTTGGCAGTTGGTTTGAATACATTTCCTGTAGCGTAGTACGGTATTGATTAGAAATACCAGTCACTGGGATGTCACGTCACGTCTGTATGATGTTCATTTGGACTATGCGGTCCATAAATACATTATGTCAAAAAAGAGCTAAATCAAGCAAGTAATTATGTTGGGTGAGGAGATTAGATTTGAAGAAGGCAAAACCCGTAGTCATGTGAAAATAAGGACACAGATGTGTAGTGTTCACATATCCACACTCACACACACATATAGACACAGGCAGACAGACAGACACAAATACAGAGACAAACACAGAGACAGATAGACAGACACACACACGCGCGCGCACACACATACACGCGCGCACACACACACACGCGCATACCCCCCCCCCCCCCCCCATGTTATCGTCCTTGTATTTAAGAGTCGTGTAATATAATAGCTTTATGGGTCCAACCACGTTGTATGAAGGACCCTTTTCAGCGATACCAAAGGGTCTGATTGAGTACGGATTAAGATCCTCCCTTATCACTAAGTGTGATGGAGTAGGCCTAGCCGTTAGACAGGGCTGCTTAATATTAAAGACCCACTGACCCACCACGATTAAGTCCCTTGGTTTTTTGTGGGTAGCTGTGACCCACATACAAATGTCCCCAACTTCAAATTGAGGCTGCTCTTTAAAATGATGTTTCGTTTCGAATTTGGGGGCATTTGTATGGGAGTCAAACCTGGTCAAAACAAGATTTCTTACCAGGGAAAACACGTGAAACCCGTGATTTTGACACGTGATCTGGTGGGTCTTTAAACATACTGCACCCGTGTTGTGAAGAGCTAACTGTGCAGAGGCGCCAACAACTCATTGACAACTGTAATGGCGGTTGTGCCCTTGATGAAGTAATTTGATCGAGTAGTCATATCAGCACAGTTATCGTGTCTAAACAGCTTGAGTGCAGGGGTATTATGGGATGTCAGCTAACGAGAGTGGTGCTAAGTTGCCCTTTCACCGCCAGCCATATTTCAGCCAAAAATTGCTATTAAATGTACCTGGGTAGAGAACAAAATCTGTCTGCAGTATTGGGGATTCTTCTGTCACATATATAAAATAAGGTCTATCTTTACTTCCCAAAACTAAGACAATAGGGTCTTTGGATAATAGACCCCAATTTGATGCCTTTTAACCCTTTCACTGCCAGCCATCTTTGAGCCAACATTTTCAATTAAACTTACTTGGCTACAGAAAAGATTTCATCTGCAATATTGTGGGATTTCTATGTGACACATTTAGAATAGGGTCAATCCTTACTGTCCACATTTAAGAACACAATATAATTGAATAATAGACTCTGATTTCAAGAGCTTTAATGACATGGGTGAGAAATCATTATGGTGCAAACATGCGACATTGGCGGTGAAAGGGTTAATGACATAGGTGTTAAATCACTGTGGTGCTAAAATGCGACTTATTAATAGAGCTTGCGGCTAAAATCAGCGTAGCCATAAATTAATCGCCAAAGAGATAACGTATTTGCCTGTCGTTGATTTCTCTATCAGTCTGTTATGTTAGAACTCCCCCCACCCCCACACACCATACCGAATGAAACTTTCGGAGATAGGCTACTCCGAGTTGTAATTCAAACATCATTTGTTAATTCATTTATATGTTTATTATCTATATTGATAATTTAATGAGCTAAAAAGGAATATCAATCCCCCATCTTTTATGTCCCACATGTGCCTCTAAGCAGGTCGGAGGACGTAAAACAATTTTTTTTTAAATCGAAAAAAAATCAAGCAACCTATGAACAGATGTTATTAATTTATTTATAAACTGTACATAGGGCACACCCTAAAGCTTGATGCACTTATACTTTGATGTGCAATTCATCCAATGAGGCTTTCAGTTCATGGGGGGTTGAAAGGAAGTTACATGTTTAGGTACGATCTATTTATTTATCAACTCTTCCATGAATACGAGATTAGCTTTAAAACGCATTCGAGCGAAATAACTTTTGAGTTAGACAGACAGACAGACAGACGGACAGACGGACGGACAGACGGACGGACAGGTAGGCAAACCTTAGATATACATAAAGCGAAATGAAAGTAATAAAGACAGAATGCACGACTGACTCCCAATATATTGATGGTGGCTTTAAAATCGCCTCTTCCTTGTAAATCACATGTAATACCACCCCCCACCCCGACCACATACAGTCGAACATACTTCTTTCTTCCTTTTTCAGTCCGCTATCCCCCCCCCCCCCCCCCCCCTTCCCCCCCTAGCCATGTGTTCAACTCCCTCTTCCCTCCGACCCTCATACCCACCCGCCATTATGTTTTTTTAATGTTTTGGGTGCACTGACGGGACATAATTTTCGCTGTCAAGCGAAGGGCTGGGTGTCATTGAAGTTGGTTAACTCGATAATAAACAGCTCCGGTATCTGTCTTTTTCTCTTTCTCTCTCCCCCTCTCCATTGAACCATAGCCATTGAATGGGCGAGAGCCGTACAGACCTAGAACGTCTACAAAGGAAAAAGGCACATGTTCGCTGTAAAGTCATGAGGGGTGAAACCGAATACGACAGGCATGGCAACAAAGCATCTCTTTGTTTTTATCCTCTTTCTGTCCTTCTCTGTCCCACTCCCTCTCCGTCTCTCCCCCCCTCTCCTCTCTCCGTGTGTGTGTGTGTGCGCGTGTGCGTGTGCGTGTGCGTGCGTGCGTGCGTGCGTGTGTGTGTGTTGATATGCGCCTGAGGTTGTGTGTGTGTGTGTGTGCGCGTCGCACACACATACATACACACAAACACACAGACAAATATATACATAGACAGACAGACAGAGATGAATAGACCTTACTTGTATCATCAAACTGAATCTTAAAGAACTTCCCTGACATAACTGCTTTTATGCAATAGGAGTCCAGTGTGCGAAACAGTGCCTTTCATCTGCCCACCTGTGTGATATTGTTGAAGGGGTGAGTCAGATTTGAACTTGACTCCGGTTGGTTGCTTTTCCGACATATACAGGGACGCCGTTAAAAAGGGGTGGGCCAACACCATCCATAATGTTTGGGGCAAATCGGTTTGCTGCATTCCTCAACATTACAACCCACCCACATTAATGTTAATATTACTCCTTTTTATTAGTCTGTCTGTCAGGGTGTCTGTCTGCCTGTCTTCCTCAGCTCCATGTCCTGCTACTATTTTCCGTGACATAAATGCATACATACATTTACACAATCTGGGCAAAACAAAAGCAAACAAGTACATTTATTTGCACAACATTTGAAAACTGTGAGATAGTAAAGTAAAGGCCGGGTTCACATTAGACGCGCAAGTTCCGTACGGAAAACCCTAAATAAGTGGAAGAAAGAAGGATACAAGTTTACGCATATAGGGGAAATTCGGACACGTGCGCAAATCTGTTCCCTTCTTTGTTTCACTTATTTATGGATTGCGCACGGGTTTCCGCATGGAATATCCGCTTATGTGTGTACACGGCCTTATTGGCAGGCCTGAAGTATATCCATTTTCTTATGTCCTTGTTGATTTTGAGGGGTTTAATCTTTTCTAATGTTTCTACATACCGAGAAGATCTTCATTCACCCGTAAAAATATTGGTGCGGCTCTGTTGACTCAATGGAAAACCCACCCAAATTCATAGTCATATAAACTTCGTGGGTTCGAGTTCCGTTGAAAAGATTAAAACGAAGCACTTGCAAAACTCGATAAAACGTGTTGAACTTTCCAAAAGGAACAACAATCAAGTAACAACAAGAGTAAACATTAAAAAAAAAAACCCACCCAACATTGAATGTTGGAAAAGGTGAAACTAAACCTTCCTTACGCACATCTATTAGCGGTAATTTGCACTGAGTGTCTTTCCTGCTATAACCAAGTACAGTAAAACGTAAGTTCGATTGAGTCAGATTTAGATACAGTGGAACTTCCCTTACAAGACCTCCCAGTGTAAGACTCCCTCCCATATAAGACCTACTTCTCTGAGACATTAGGCCTACCCTTCTTTGTAAGCGTTAAAATTATCTCCCTTATAAGACCACATTTTGGATGATTTTTGAAGGTCTTATAAGGGAGTTTCCACTGTATACGCTATTTTGTTCGAAGTATGCGGTGATAATAATTATGCTAATGACAAGCAAGCATTGCTGACTGTGATTTAATCAAATCGAGAAACAGCATCACTAGGCCTTACGGTCTGAATGTGGAGTCTTTCGGATGAGACGATAAACCGAAGTCCCGTGTGCCCATGCACTTAGCACCCGTTAAACCCAGTGGCAACGAAAACGTTGTCATTTGGTGAAAATTCCTTCCTGATCAGTCACACACAAAATCGCATGCAAAAAAAAAAAAAAAAATGGGTGGCGCGCCTCTGGCTGCGACGTGCTCTCCAGGTGGGAGTAACCCGAATTTCACAGAGATGCCTCTGTGACTATAAAGTACCTAATACCTATCAAGCAAACTAAACAGTCACTACTCTTCTCAAGGGAGGCAATCCAACCCACAAGGTGAAACCGGACGCAGACGACTTGTCTGTTTCCAAAACGTATAAAATGAGGAATGGAAACGGACCGAAGCATCCCAAAGTGAGCTACACTGAGCGAAATGAGATGCTAATGTGAGGGAAGTGGAAACCTTGGCCCTTGAAACACGAGGAGCCGTTAACACGTGTCTCCCTGTTTTAGTCCTTTGAGGATTCCTTTCCACGGATGGGGCCATTTTTCTGTGACTGTCTGTCTGTCTGTCCCCATCTCTCTGTATGTCTGTGTATGCACCTCTCTCTCTCTCTCTCTCTCTCTCTCTCTCTCTCTCTCTCTCTCTCTCTCTCTCTCTCTCTCTCTCTCTCTCTCTCTCTCTCTCTCTCTGCGGGGCTTCTCAGTTTCCTTTTGGTCTGAACAGGAATCAATGATTATCTCTATCCTGAAGGAAACGAGAGCGAGGCTTCTCAGAGAGAGAGAGAGAGTGAGACAGAGAAGAGCAAGAGAGAGGGCAGAGAGAAGATAAGGAAGAGATGAGAGAGAGAGAAATAGAGAGAAATAGAGAGAGAGAGAGAGAGAGAGAGAGAGAGAGAGAGAGAGAGAGAGAGAGAAATAGATAGAGAAAAAGAAAGAAAGAGCATTCGTGCCACATGCACACGTAAGCTATGTCTGTGATGTCACTATGTTGGAAGTAAAGACTGAAACATAAATTTCAACTTTTAATTAGTTAAACATTTAAACACCAGCCATTTTCAGTTACAAATGTCTGTCAAATATTCTTGGGAATAGAAAAGATGAAGCATGCACTACTGCAGATTCAATAACAGTATGTATAACAGCAGGTATATCATTATCTCCCAAAATGAAGAACAAAAGGCCGTTGGATAACCAGATGATATGCCTTTTAGTGACAAGGCGCTAAGGGAGTGTGGTACCAAGCGGCTACACTGGCGCTGAAAGGATTTTAAACGATTGTTTATTGGTAGCATTTTGCAAGATAAAAAAAGCGTTTTTGTGGGGGTTTTTTACAAATTCAAAGCGATACATATAAGCTACCCTTTAAGCGCATGCGCATTGGTATTAGTGTGTCCGCGTGTGTGTTGATTAATTGACTTATTCACGCATTATGAAGCTTAAAAAAGTGCATGTAGCCTACACAAACAGCGCGTTTTGTCCTCATTTCGCACCTGTGGACTCCAACCAAACGCAGGCGCAGTTTTGACGAGCACACTCCACCATTTGTTTAAACCCGTCTCTTCTTTACCGAACGGCCAACACCAGAAGGGGAGGGAGGACACTTGCAGCTTAGTGACAGATTTCAGCCAAACTAATCCGTTTAAGGAGAGAAGGTCACGTTTCTTCTGTTTTTCGGAGGCCACGTTGCGTCAAGAAAACGCTTATATACACATTTGCTCAAACCACGAGTCGCTAAAAGTACTATAAATGGCTACATGTCTATATGTCCGCGTGTCTATATGTCCGCGGATAGACACGCGGACATACATATACATGATCCCCAATAAATGCTCAGAAGTTAACCCCTTCACTGCCAGAGGAATACTGATGATTTTTTATTGTCGATTTTCTTATTATAAAATTTAAGAGTCTTGTTCGACTCAATCTGAGAAAATGGTCTAGAGATACATCTTTCCTGACTTGTCTAAGCCAAAAACCATCATTCTAACTTTTTTTCTTCTGTTTTTATTCATCTTTATTTACAGGTAATCACTGTTTATTATTCATGAATGCTGAATCATACATATATATATGAATGTTATTTGTAAATGTATGAAGAAGGAATAAAATGTTTAATGCCAAAAACCATAATTCCAGGACTCTGTCAACAGTTATGACGTCATCAATGACATCACACATCACGTAGTATACGTAATAGACACTGGACTGGGCATGGAAGAGGAAAAGCATTGAATACTAATGTACTGATGTGCACTTGGGCGAGAGAGTGGAGATGTCCATTTGGCAAGGCATCTTGCCTGTAACTTTCTCTCTGTCAACAGTTATGACGTCATCAATGACATCACACATCACGTAGTATGCGTAATAGACACTGGACTGGGCATGGAAGAGGAAAAGCATTGAATACTAATGTACTGATGTGCACTTGGGCGAGAGAGTGGAGATGTCCATTTGGCAAGGCATCTTGCCTGTAACTTTCTCTCTGTCAACTGTCCGGAGCAGTTGCCTCAATGACATCAGTGTATCATATGGAGTATACGTAATAGACACTGGACTGGGTGTGGAAGTGTGATAAGTATTGTGTACTGTGTGTACTGATGTGTGTGTTGTGTGTGAGTGAGTGGAGATGTCCATTTGCAAGTGTGTCTTGCCTGTAACTTTCTCTTGGGTGTGCTGTGTGTGGGTGTGTGTGTTGCCTGTGTCTGTGTGTGTGTGTGTGTGTGTGTGTGTGTGTGTGTGTGTGTGTGTGTGTGTGTGTGTGTGTGTGTGTGTGTGTGTGTGTGTGTGTGTGTGTGTGTGTGTGTGTGTGTGTGTGTGTGTGTGTGGTGTGTGTGTGTGTGTGTGTGTGTGTGTGTGTGTGTGTTGTGTGTGTGTGTGTGTGTGTGTGTCTGTGTGTGTCTGTGTGTGTGTGTCTGTGTGTGTCTCTCTCTCTCCTGTCTGTGTGTTTCTGTGTGTGTGCGTATCTCTCTCTCTCTCTCTCTCTCTCTCTCTCTCTCTCTCTCTCTCTCTCTCTCTCTCTCCTCTCTCTCTCTCTCTCTCTCTCTCTCTCTCTCTCTCTCTCTCTCTCTCTCTCTCTCTCTCTCTCTCTCTCTCTCTCTCTCTCTCTGTGCTTCTCTCTGTGTGTGTGTGTGTGTGTGTGTGTGTGTGTGTGTGTGTGTGTGTGTGTGTGTGTGTGTGTGTGTGTGTGTGCGTGCGTGTGCGTGTGCGTGTGCGTGTGCGTGTGTGCGTGTGCGTCTGTGTGTGTGTCTGTGTGTATGAGTCTCTCTCTCTCTCTCTCTCTCTCTCTCTCTCTCTCTCTCTCTCTCTCTCTCTCTCTCTCTCTCTCTCTCTGTGCGTCTGTGTGTGTGTATCTCTCTGTGTGTGTGTGTGTGTGTGTGTGTGTGTGTGTGTGTGTGTGGTGTGTGTGTGTGTACGTGTGTGTGTGTGTGTGTGTGTGTGTGTGTGTGTGTGTGTGTGTGTGTGTGTGTGTGTGTGTGTGTGTGTGTGTGTGAGAATAGACTAGGCTGAGATAAAAACAGCATTACACAATCTAATTGATGAGCCCGTTTATCTAATACATGAACTATTTCTAACTAAAGTCTCTTTGAAAATACGACACCCCCACCCCCGCTTTCCCTCCCCGCACCAAAAGATAACAGATCTGAAAATTTATTCGATCGACTTTCTGAAGCCAGATTTCATTAGATTTTAATCTGGATCCCATTTACTGTAGAGGAAATGAAAAGGATGCAACAGATGATACTTTTACAAGAGTACCCCCCCCCCCCCCCACGCCCCCTCCTCCCCCCCCCCCCCCCTCCTCCCCCCTCCCCCCCTCCCCCCCCCCCCCCCCCCCCCCCCCCCCCCCCCCCCCCCCCGCCACGCCCAAGTATTTGAAGTCATTCAACCCTACTAACGTAACGTGTAGCAAAACTATAAATTAATGCACTCTCTCTCTCTCTCTCTCTCTCTCTCTCTCTCTCTCTCTCTCTCTCTCTCTCTCTCTCTCTCTCTCTCTCTCTCTCAGTGTCTGCTTTTCTCTCCCCCCTCTCTCTCTCTCTCTCTCTCTCAATTCTCTGTCTCTCTCTCTCTCTCTCTCTCTCTCTCTCTCTCTCTCTCTCTCTCTCTCTCTCTCTCTCTCTCTCTCTCTCTCTCTCTCTCTCTCTCTCTCCTCCCCTCTCTCTCTCTCTCTCCCCCTCACCCCCCAACGAGCACGCACGCTTGCTACATCACCCCAAACGGGCAAATTATTGTTCTGGGTCCTGGACGACAGTTACGAACAAATGACAACGACCACAATAACACCGTCACGCTCCCTTTTACTTTAACCACGCCACAATACGTCACCACAACAATTTACGTAACAGCGCCAAGTGCGTCATTTTGTAAACCTGGAGGATCAAACTTGAGGGGGAAGTTTAGAAGGGAGTCAGATGGAGAGAGATTTTTAATTAAAAACTGGGCCGACAGCTGGTCGGATGTGATCGAGGGACGGCCGTTACAAATAGCCGGAGATAACAGCCGACAGCTTGCTTTGAAATCGCTCCCTCTGTCTCTCTCTCTCTTTCTTATTTGCTTGCGCGTGCCCGGCGGGGTGAATTTTATAACGAAACACCACCGTTTAAATCAAAACTCTGAAAGATTTTGTTTTCTAAAACTGAGAGATGGAAGGAGGGAGACAGACTCCTACAGAGAGAGGGGGAGAGAGAGAGAGGGAGAGAGAGAGAGAGAGAGAGAGAGAGAGAGAGAGAGAGAGAGAGAGAGAGAGAGAGAGAGAGCACAACACACATTAACATTACATAACTCACTAGAGCAGTTACAAACATCAAAACAAGTGCAACGCCGAGCGGCTGCAAAGTCCCCTCGCAGCATCGCCGAGCTACTCCGAAATCGGAATGTGTCGGCTGTACACACAGCGGGGAGACCATTGAGAACTGAAAACAGGACGCATGCACGGACGGATGGACGGCCGGAAAGAAGTGGGACATAGCGGGCCTGTGACACAAAGGGCCTAGGGCACAGCGGGTAATGTAAAACTAAATACATCAGTGGATAGCTTGCATCTTGGCAAACTAGTATACCAAATTTGATGATGATAGACTGAATAGTTTTTGAGAAAAAACGGACGAATAGGACGGACGGACGGACGGACGCCGGACGGACGGACGGACGGACGCCGGACGGACGGACGGACGGACGGACGAGACAAAAACAATAGTTCCCCGAGCCTTCGGCTCGGGGACTAATAAAGCCAATCTCTGTCTCTCTCTTTCTCTCTCTAATACAAAGGGTCAGTCATTGTCCAGTGCGTCTCTCCCAGCCATGCTGTCCATTTATCAGTGGTCAGAGTGATCACAGACCCTGCTGACCATATCTCCAGCCATCTGACCAGTGAAGGATATAGGGGAGGTTGATACAATTCAACCAGAACCAATCTATTATGGGCCCGCTACACTGCATACAAGTCGACCCGCAATGCGATCCGACTGTGACGATGTCATGATCCACGTGAAATAGTTCCGTCGGAAATAATAATTCTCCTATTTTGGGTCATTATACTCACGCAGAACCCAATACAACGAATAAAAAAGAATGTCTGATCAAAACAATACAGATACGTAATCAGATTCCTGTACGGGGGACTACAAACATAGTGAACATAACTTGTAGGATTTCATCAGAATCATTTAGACAGTAGAATTTCACGAGAATCATGTCGCAAACGTCACAATCGGATCGCATTGTCTCTATCATCTATGTGTCCCCGTCTCTAGATACCCCCTTCTCTATGTGTCCCAGTCCCTATGTGTCCCCGTCTCTATGTATCCCCGTCTCTATGTGTCCCCGTCTCTATGTGTCCCCGTCTCTATGTGTCCCCTTCTCTATGTGTCCCAGTCTCTATGTGTCCCCGTCTCTAGATATCCCCTTCTCTATGTGTCCCAGTCCCTATGTGTCCCCGTCTCTATGTATCCCCGTCTCTATGTGTCCCAGTCTCTATGTGTCCCGGGCCGTCTCTATATGCCCCCGTCTATAATATATGTCCCCGTACCAGTCTCTATGTGTCCCAGTCCCTATAATGCCCCGTCTCCCCCCGTCTCTAGATATCCCCTTCTCTATGTGTCCCCGTCTCTATGTGTCCCCGTGTCTCTAGTCTCATATCCCGGGCCGTCTCTATGTGTCCCAGTCTCTATGTGTCCCCGTCTCTATTCGTGTCCCCTTCTCTATGTGTCCCAGTCCCTATGTGTCCCCGTCTCTAGATATCCCCTTCTCTATGTGTCCCAGTCCCTATGTGTCCCCGTCTCTAGATATCCCCTTCTCTATGTGTCCCAGTCCCGTCTCTATGTGTCCCCGTCTCTATAATATGTCCCCGTCTCTATGTGTCCCCGTCCCCCTATAATTATGTCCCCGTCTCTATGTGTCCCCGTCTCCATGTGTCCCCGTCTCTATGTGTCCCCGTGTCTATGTGTCCCCGTCTCAATGTGTCCCCGTTTCTATGTGTCCCCCGTCTCTATGTGTCACCGTGTCTATGTTTCCCCGTGTCTATGTGTCCCCGTCTCAATGTGTCAACGTCTCCATGTGTCCCCGTCTCAATGTGTCACCGTCTCAATGTGTCAACGTCTCAATGTGTCCCCATCTCTATGTGTCCCCGTGGATTAGGATAAGGGTTAGGGATAGATAGGGTAAGGGGTTAAGTTTAGTGTTTTGGCAAAGGATAGGGTTAGGGTTAGGGTAAACAGAGACGAAGGACACATAGAGACGGGGACACATAGAGACGGGGACACAATGATGGGGACACACAGAGACGGGGACACAATGATGGGGACACATAGAGACGGGGACACATAGAGATGGGGGCATAACACTAAACAACCGATTCAAATTCAGTTGGAGACATAGCTATTTTCTATACACACACTCTCCCTCCCATCTTTATCTGCCTCTCTGTAATTTCCCCACGCTCTATCTATCGTTGTTTCTTAGCCCTTTTATTTAGGGCTGCTCTTGTGTTGGTAGGGCAGGCGGGGTTAATGCGTCTCTAGATCCCATTAAAAATAACGCCTTCGAGTGTTTCGTGTTCGTTCTGTGACGGCTTCTACTCCAACCACTGAATAAAATGGGGCTTGTTCACGACGAACAAGGGCGGTAACCTTACTACTGCATCGATCGCGCCATCTACAGACGAGTCAGGGGCAGATAACTTTCAGTGGCTCCATGGAGCGCAAGGGCGATAATTTTCTGTAGGCGCTAGGGGGCGTGCGCAGTGAGGCTTTATACAGAAAACTATCTACCCCTGTCCTGTGAACTGAAACGTGTGCACCACCTACAATAAGATTATCGCCCTTGCCTGTCGCAAAAAAAGTAGTATATAGCAACAGAAAATTATCTGCCCCTAACTCGTTACTAGGTGGCATGGTCAACTCAGTCCTAAAATTATCTCCCTTTCGTGACGCCAAATACAAACTCCATTCAGATACACGAATCAGGGGCAGAGAATCTTCAGTATCAAGGCTGATTGGCTGGAAGTTGTGGCCTCCACGAGTCTCTCCCCGTGGGAATACCGGGGGGTCTTTCGCACAAATAGTTCCCCCACCTTGAAGTTCTGTGCTTGTAACATATTTAATCTGCCACTCCCTTTGACTCTGCCTTTTCCCTTTGCTTTCTGTCATCTACTATCTTTTTGACTTATTGGCTCATCCTCCTGCCTTTTCCCCAAAAAATCTTCCATATAGTTTTCTCCTTTGAGCTTCTCCGAAATCGGAATGTGTCGGCGAGGAGACAAGTGAAAACTGAAAACCGGACACATACGTACCTTACCCATTATGGCCATATTGCCTGGGAACGCAGAAAAGCTCAGCTCTATCTCCTTCCTTCGATCCATCACACCACTAATTCCTAGGTTAGTTCCTATCTGGTTGGATGGGCAGTCAACAACTCATTTCTTCAGTTTCAATTATTGTTTGCCTTGCCAACTGATGTATAACCCCGACAATGAACACACCATGTAGTGAAGTAAGGAAAGGTAACTCTCTTCGTAATTAACCCCCTTCACCAACGTTATTTTTGACGCCAAGTCTCCTAGCAAAGCATAAGCAACAGATCCAGGTTCATCCTGAAAAAAGGATGACCCAGGCCTGCCTATATGACCCCCCCCCCACAGTACACAACAGTGGTGGAGATAATTTATGCACAAACAAATCAACACTTATTCAAGAATGGCACACACAATTGTTACACTTTTTTTGAGTAGCCACGCTTTTGTGGTTTTGAAGTTTGGGCTGGCGTTGTTTGTTGAGCACAAACGCAATCAAACTTGAGATTTGTGTAAACAAATAATTGAATTATTATTAGTCAAAGACACACACACACACACACACACACACACACACACACACACACACACACACACACACACACACACACACACACACACACACACACACACACGGGCGCGCACGCGCACACACACACACACACACACATCTTATTGAAAATTGGAAATGGTTTGAACAAACCGTTTTTGTTTTATGCGTTTGTAAAAAAAAAGTGGTTCTTAACTCTTGTTGATGTTTGTAAGAGGCTCCCAGACCGCCTCCTCCCCCTACCCCCCCCCCCCTCCCTCACCCCCCCCCCCTCCTACCCAAACCTATTTATCTTGGATCTGTTGATGTCTGTGTAGCTTTGGGGCGGTCTATTAACTAACCGTACACAATGGTGGACCAACAATGAATGCAGCTGCCATCTGCCGGTGCTGGTTTACAAATGACCAGTCACAATCTAAAGAGATCCCGCCAGAGATCTTATGCGCAGCAGTCAGAGAATCGATTATATTATATTATGTTCCCCCGCGTCTCTATGTGTCACCTTAATTGTCTCTCTATGTGTCCCCCGTCTTCATATGTCCCCGTCTATATGTGTCACCTTCATTGTGCCCCCGTCTATATGTGTCCCTTCAGTCTCCCCGTCTCTATGTGTCCCCGTCTATATGTGTCACCTTCATTGTGCCCCCTTCTCTATGTGTCCCCGTCTATATGTGTCCCCTTAATCCCCTTATATGTGTCCCCCGTCTATATGTGTCACCGTCTCTATGTGTGTCCCCGTCTCTATGTGTCCCCCGTCTCTATGTGTCACCCGTCTCTATGTGTCCCCGTCTCTATGTGTCTATATGTGTCCCCGTCATTGTGCCCCCGTCTCTATGTGTCACCGTCTATATGTGTCACCTTCATTGTGCCCCCGTCTATATGTATGTGCCCCCGTCTATATGTGTCACCCATTGTGCCCCCGTCTCTATGTGTCCCCGTCATTGTGCCCCCGTCTCTATGTGCCCCCGTCACTATATGTATGTGTCCCCTTCATTGTGCCCCCTTCTCTATGTGTCACCTTCATTGTGCCCCCGTCTCTATGTGTCCCCCTCTATGTGCCCCCGTCTCTATGTGTCCCCGTCTATATGTGTCACCCTCATTGTGCCCCCGTCTCTATGTGTCACCGTCTATATGTGTCACCTTCATTGTGCCCCCGTCTCTATGTGTCACCTTCATTGTGTCCCCCGTCTCTATGTGTCCCCGTCTCTATGTGCCCCCGTTTCTATGTGTCCCCGTCTATATGTGTCACCTTCATTGTGCCCCCGTCTCTATGTGTCCCCGTCTCTATGTATGCCCGTCTATATGTGTCACCTTCATTGTGCCCCCGTCTGTATGTGCCCCCGTCACTATGTATGCCCGTCTATATGTGTCACCTTCATTGTGCCCCCGTCTGTGTGTGTGTCCCCGTCATATGTATGTGTCCCCGTCTATATGTGTCACCTTCATTGTGCCCCCGTCTGTATGTGCCCCCGTCACTATGTGTCCCCGTCTATATGTGTCACCTTCATTGTGCCCCCGTCTCTATGTGTCCCCGTCACTATGTATGCCCGTCTATATGTGTCACCTTCATTGTGCCCCCGTGTCTGTGTGTCTCCGTCTCCATGTGTCACCCTCATTGTGCCTCCATTTCTATGTGTCCCCGTCTATATGTGTCACCCTTGGAATACATTTTGAAAATCTGGAAAATATTGAGATTTACGAACAAATAAGTTACAAAAAACGTGTAATTTATGAGATTCCCGGGGTGTCCTATTTAACGTTGATAATTCTTTCTGTCAATATTTTGTATACAGAAACGTGAGCGTAATAGGTGAGCGTATGTTGTCAGATGGATCAAAAACATTTTTCTTCGGCTAGAAAAGGGGGGGGGGGGTGTCATGTAACATGATCTAATACCCCATACTTTGTATTTACAAACAGAAATGTTTTCTTGGTTTTCCCATGATCAAAACTGTTCTTACAGACTGAGAGTATAAACTCTATTTTCATCGAACTTTGTGTAGGAAAAAAAGGTTGGGGGGGGGGGGGGGGGGGGGGGGGGGGGGGGGGGGGGGGGTGTGTGATAGGCCTATTCATCTTTGTCAACGTCAATTATTTTATGGACAGAAACGAACGAAAACACTTCATCACGAGTCCAATGAAAACATGCTCAACAATCTTGAAAATTGATTTCCCGAGTTGGAGAGTTTATGAGCCAAAACCAACTCTATTTCCATAACAAAAGAGTGTGAAAGAACTTTATAAAATAGTTAGTTTTTGCAGAGTAAATTCAAACAATTTCCCTGGCGTGTTTTAATGGCCTCCTTTCCTTAGCAAACATCAGATCCGCAAAGCACACAAGATCCTGGCCAGCGAACCCAACAGAAGAGAGGGGAAGAACACGAGAGACACTAATTGCTACTCTTGTTTGCTAAGATAGCAAAACAGAAGAACAATACTCCTCGGCCTACGATAGAAAAGATCAATTAACTCTGAGTGAGAGAGAGAGAGAGAGAGAGAGAGAGAGAGAGAGAGAGAGAGAGTAGAGAGAGAGAGAGAGAGAGAGAGAGAGAGAGAGAGAGAGAGAGAGAGAGAGGAGAGAGAGAGAGAGAGAGAGAGATAGAGAGAGAGAGAGAGAGAGAGAGAGAGAGAGAGAGAGAGAGAGAGAGAGAAGAGAGAATAGAGAGAGAGAGAGAGAGAGAGAGAGAGAGAGAGAGAGAGAGAGAGAGAGAGAGAGAGAGAGAGAGAGAGAGAGAGAGAGAGAGAGAGAGAGAGAGAGAGAGAGAGAGAGAGAGAGAGAGAGAGAGAGAGAGAGAGAGAGAGAGAGAGGACGAGAGAGAGAGGAGAGAGAGAGAGAGAGAGAGAGAGAGAGATCGAGAGAGAGGAGAGAGAGAGAGAGAGGAGAGAGAGAGAGAGAGAGGAGAGAGAGAGCGAGAGAGAGAGAGGAGAGAGAGAGAGAGAGAGAGAGAGAGAGAGAGAGAGAGAGAGAGAGAGAGAGAGAGAGTGAGAGAGAGAGAGAGAGAGAGAGAGATTGAGAGAGAGGAGAGAGAGAGAGAGAGAGAGAGAGAGAGAGAGAGAAAGACTGGGTATAGACTGGGGTACGTTTTGGTGAAAACTGTAAAACGTTAGGTGAAAATAAGGGGGATCGGTGTAAACAGACTTCAAACTGAGAGCAAAGACAAAAGTGTGTGTGTGGAGCGTGGGGGTTGCAGTGTAAAGTTGGAGCTCCAAACGAGTGTATTCCACACTTTCAATTAAGGCTATTTGACAAGATAGCATTGGAAAAGTGCACCCCACCCTAGAACATTTCTCTAACAGACATAGAAGCGAACACGCCATTGGTTTCTCTGGATATTGTGAAGGTTAAAAATTGCGTTGTGTTGTGATAAAAGAAAATGTGTAATCTTATTTGGATTTACTAACACGATGAACACTTTCAACCGAACGTCGTTATTTCCTTTTTCTGAAAGTTTAACGAATTTCTTCGATATCTTTGAATCAGAGGAGGGAGCCATTGTCCAAACGCGAGCGAAAAAATGTCTCGAACGAGTGTCTCACAAGAGTGACAAAGCCTTTAGCTCTGCTCCACCTGTATCCTCAACAATCCCCATCAGTCCTACTAATCATGGTCATCATCCCCCCAGCTTCAAGCGAGAAATCAACATGACAGGGAGAAAGTCAGACAGACAAGACAGATAGATAGACAGACAGACGAACAAACAGACAACCTACGTCCAAAGACCCTCCCATTTCACTATGCAGTCGTTGTCAAGATGACAGGGAGACAGACAGAGAGATAGACAGACGATCAGACGGACAGACAGATACGCAGATAACCCACGACCAAAGACCCTTCCATTTGACTATGCAGTCTTTGCCACCACACAGCGATTTTCTCTTCCATCACTTCCGGGTTAATCCCAGGGAGTGACTGAGTTATCTTTCGCTAGTAGTAGTTGGCGTGAAGGATGATGGGTAATGCAGGTTCCCGATTTCCGGTGCGATCTTCTGGGACAGTTGACTGGTTAATGGAGTGTGATGGAATAATAATAATAGACGGAAGAGTTAACTTTCCTTGACTGATAACACTGATAATGATTGGCCTTCAGCTTGAAGGGATTTGGGAGTTGAAAGGGGTATGAGAGAGAGAGAGAGAGAGAGAGAGAGAGAGAGAGAGAGAGAGAGAGAGAGAGAGAGAGAGAGAGAGAAGGAGAGAGAGAGAGAGAGAGAGAGAGATGAGAGAGAGAGAGGAGAGAGAGAGAGAGAGAGAGAGATTCAATTCAGATTTTTCCTCCATTCGAATGTCAGAGAGAGAGAGAAATAGACAGAGCACCAGAGGGGGGGGAGAAAGAAAAGAGAGAGAGAGAGAGAGAGACGAGAGAGAGGAGAGAGAGAGAGAGAGAGAGAGAGAGAGAGAGAGAGAGAGAGAGAGAGAGAGAGAGAGAGAGAGAGAGAGAGAGAGAGAGAAGAGAGAGACTTCAGACTCTTTATTTTACAAGGATAAGAATTTAGGCTTGGCCTATTCTTCCATTCTGTCCATGGTTCAAAGCGAGAGATAGATAGATAGATAGATATATAGATAGATGGATAGATAGAAGAGAGGGGGGGGAGATATATAGAAGAGGAGTAGATAGATAGATAGAGAGAGAGAGAGAGAGGGGGGGAGAGAGGGGGAGAGAGGAGAGAGAGAAAGAGAGAGGAGTGGAGAGGGAGAGAGAGAGAGAGAGAGAGGGAGAGAGAGATAGAGAGAGAGAGAGAGAGAGAGAGAGAGAGAGAGAGAGAGAGAGAGAGGAGAGAGAGAGAGAGAGAGAGAGAGAGAGAGAGAGAGAGAGGCTTAGAGAAAGACTAACCCACAGAGAGACAGACACGCACACACAGAAACAGAGGGATGGACACAAACAGGCAGAGACAGGACCAGCCTGACACAAACAGAGAAGATAGCAACGTAGACAGACTCACACGTTCCATATAAGACGGTGTATCAGCCTAATAACAGGGTGTCGCTCTCCCCTAGTCTTCCACACCCATGATGCCCTTTCGCTTCATCTATCTTGAAATATCAAACCCACAACCGGCAATTTAAAGACATCCACACCGGGTTCGGATTTTAAACACCCCAGCCTTTCTTTCCAAACTTTCCTCACGGTTCACACGTTTGAAATAAAACAGAAAAGTCCTTTAAGAAATATCTGAAGAGAGTGATTCACTTTCTCTGGTATCAGTAGGTTATCTAAACCTAGTAGGCCACAACGACTCCAAACAATGGATGCCAGACAAAGGAAGACACACATAATAAGACACCGGAGAGAGAGGATTTCTGAAACGATCATCACAAAAAGTTTGTTTACATGATTTGTATTTACCAAAACGCACATTACACACACATTAAGCAAACATAACGACAACAACAACAACAAGCTCATACTGTGCCAAAAAAAAGCTAACAGTCTGATGGATGAGTTAGAATACAATGAAACTAAAATATTGGCACCCACCCAAAACAACAAGGTAGACAGGGATAAACATCCCAGAACACACAAAGACGGGGATCCCCAAAATACCATTCGTCACCCCCTCAACTTTTCGCATTGAACATTTTCACTGAGAAGACCTGCCAGGGTCTTTCCTGGTATTGAAGTACCTCCAGAATCGACCCACTATCTGTATTAATGCAAATGTCACATACTTGTTCCAGGCCGAGGGACGTTAATCAGATTTCCATCATCACTGAGACGTAGGCCTAACGTTTTGTCATTTTTTGAGAAAGGGGTAGGGTTAGTACAGTGGAACCTCCCTCATAAGACCTTCAAAAATCATCCAAAATGAGGTCTTGTAAGGGAGGGGTCTTATAAAGGAGGTATTTTTTTATTTATCTAAAGGAGGTAATTTTAATACTTACAAAGAAGGGCAATGTCTCAGAGAAGTAGGTCTTATATGGGAGGGAGTCTTATAATAGGAGGTCGTTAAGGGAGGTTCAAACCTAGGATTATTTTCATAAAACTGAAAGAAGCAGACTGTGAGGTTGAGGGTTGTATCATGAGGTGGGGGTGGGTGACGAATCTTTGCCCACGATAATTATTAGAATGAATATATTAATAGGCCATGACAATACTGGTAAATATGCAACTCACCAGCAGTCAGGGACCACTTTTTGTGAAGGGCCAACAACAAGACACGTAAAACAAAGACGGTTCAAGCAAAGCGTTTCATTTTATGAAAAAGGTCTTATACAATTATGCTGTATTAGTACACAAAAATATTGATTTTTTTACATCTATTACATACATTTTAAAGCAATCGTTCAATACAGAAAACCACCTATGAAGAAGGTGGGGCAAAGATACTGCTCAACGCCCCCTGTCACAGTCTTGGTTCATTGCATTCTTTCCGTCTTGCCTTTACCTATTACTATTACTGAAAGCATATTTTTAATTGTGTAAATGGAGGAACATTAACGTTAACTATATAAAACTATAGAGGTTTAAGTGCTTAATCTGCAGTAAGAAATACAAGACTAAAACCCCCCCAGAAAGAACCGAGCAATGGAGGATGGGGTGTTGATCCGCATCTTCGCCGAAGGTACATATGCAGAAAGGGGGCCGAAAGTAGTCCTTAACTACATATTACAATACATCTGGCAACATTAAAGCTAAAGTTCTGAGGACAAAAAAGCCCTACCAACTCATTTGTAGCTTTTGTCTGAAGTAATGTTGATACTATTATGTCCTCACGCTGAACAACTACATACATTTTCGGCATCGTTTTATAGAACTGAAGAAATGAATGAAAAATGGTGTTTTACGTCCTCTCGGTCATAGACACATATGGGACATTTGTAAATACAAAGATGGTGGGAACAATGCTGGCTGCAATGCCCGGAGGCAGTGCAACACCAGTAAAGTCCCGAGTTTTTATCAATATAGATGTGTGTAGCGGTAACCACGCCTCGGATAAACCTCATCGGCTATGGTACTGCCACAAATAAGTTTTTGCTTATAGGTTTTATAGAAGTAGACTGTCGTACATCCCAAAACTCCACTACCCATCCCGAACTTACACTAGCTCGGTGGATTAAATAGGGACAACTCTTACTGCCTTTTGAGATCAGAAACATGATTATGGGCTGATTTATGGGCCACCACACGAAGCCAAAAGCATGAGTTCTTCTTATTGGCCACTGCAGGTAGGGTTATTAACGCACTTGACAGCAAGAGTTAAGCCCTTGTTGATCAGTATCCAAAAGGGCATTCACTCTTGCAAAAGCAGCCATTAAGTGGCCTCAAATAGGGGTATTGGCGAGATTTATTTCCTTGCTTGGTCAGTACTCAACCATCTTCCCCCACCCACCAAGGACATTCCCTCGTGCAAAAGGTGTTCTTTGCAGTGGCCAATAGACCCAGTGTGATGAATGGAATGAATGGCCCTAATGTCAGAGCGTACTGACACAGTGGGCGTGAGAGGACAGCCACTACCGCTAATCCGGGTAATCCCAGTGGTCACGTGACTGTTGTCGTCCACTCATCACGCGCTTTACGCGAGCTCCTCTCTGACTGATGAGATGGTGGGTTAGGAGTTTGGGAGCGATACTGGTGGCTGTACGTCATGAAGTCATCTGGCTTACAGTACCGGCGACCGTTAAGACCACATGATGAAGT
>CM065691.1:56739992-56742492 GCA_017654935.2 Phymorhynchus buccinoides
ATTTAGTAGGCATTTCAAATCAAATGGTAGAATGTTAAGTTCTTTATAGTCATTGGTTTCTAGGGATGACGATTTAAGGAGTATGAGTTTAAGAGAGCGTTTATATAGTCTTTCAACATGTTTGAGTGTGTTTTTACTAGCTGAATCCCAACATGTTGATGCATAATCAATATCAGGTTGGATATAGGCATGGAAAAAAAGTCTACGAGTATGTTGATCTAAAAAGTGTTTAATTCTATTGAGCTGAAATACTTTTTTTGAAATTTTCTTGGACAGAATGTCCATGTGTTTTGACCAGGATAAGTTGTTGTCAATGTATACGCCGAGTAATTTGTGTGAAGTAACTTCTTCTAGAGGCTTTTCATAGATAGTCGGTGTTCTTAATTGATTTTTAAAGTTTTGCCTCTTTTGTCTTGTTGTGATTAACATGAATTTAGACTTTTTGGGGTGTAAGGCCATATGATTTTGCTCTGCCCAGTCAACTAGATTATTAATGTCACTCTGCAATCCAGAACAGATTGAATCAGCATTTTTGCCATTTTTATACACTGTGGTGTCGTCTGCAAAAAGCTCACACGATGAAGTAAGATGAAGGGGGAGGTCATTTATATAAACGGTGAAGAGTATAGGTCCTAAGACTGAGCCTTGGGGAACTCCATAATTGACTGATTGAAATGAAGATGTAATAGTGTCTTTTGAGACGGTTTGTCGTCTGTCAGATAGAAAGGACGAAACGAGGGCGATAGAATCTTGAGTTAAACCATACAATGATAGTTTTTTCAATAGAAGGCCATGATCAATAACATCAAAGGCCTTAGCAAAGTCGACGAGAGAGAGATGGAGAGAGAGAGAGAGGAGAGAGAGAGAGAGAGAGAGAGAGAGCGAGAGAGAGAGAGGGGGCAGGGATGGTGAGAGAGCGAGAGAGAGAGAGAGAGAGGGGGGCAGATGGAGACAAAGAGGGAGAGTAAGAGAGAGAAAAAATACAAGAGACTGACTGACTGAAGATAAGCCATCATGATCAGACAAGTGAACACAAACATAATATGTGGATGAGGAAATAATATAGAATTGACATAATTAACATTACTAGAGGCAGCAGCGACTCTCAGCGTAAATGATTTATATTAAAAAAAAGATACACAAGAAAACAAAACAAAACAAAGCGACACACTAACAAATTTGTCATTTTTCAACATGATTGATCCAGTACTTTAGATTGCAGACCTTGGAATATGAAGTTTGTCACAATAAGAAGTTTGTCACAATAAAGCAGACAGACAGACAGACAGACGCTGAACACTTTATTGTCCCAAAAATAAAGTTTCCACGCAAAGACTTTACTTACAAATTGAACAGACAGACAGACAGACAGACAGAGACAACACACGGACCCTTGTACCAAATGCAACACCACCCCCTTTCATATAAAACCCGGAGCGCAAAAAATGGGTGAATGCATGGAAAACGTGTTCGGGATGACAGTAGGGGAAGTAGGGGTAAAGATGAACAGTGGGGTCGCAATGTGGTTGGACAGGGGGGGATAATGGAGGAAAAGCTTTCAGGGAAAAAGGCAGGCGAGCGAGCCCGGGTCGTAAAAGGGGGCTTTAGCACCCCGTAAAGTCTGGTTTTCCGTGAGAAACTGTCGTCATGCCACCCGTTTCCTTGCGGTTCTTGCTGGAGTCTTATCTCCTTTGTCTTCTTCTTCTTCTTCTCGCATTTCTGAAGAGAATAGAAAGATGGAAAAAAAGAAGCTGGGCCTGTAGTCATGAGTACGGCTAAGACAACTAACCCGGGATGGAAAATGCAAATTCGTCTATAAATCCGATTGGCAGTTTAGACTAATTTTCATGTTCAATCCTGGATTAGTTGTCTTAGCCGCACCCATGACTGCAGGCCCTGTGTGCTAAGCTTTGTGGTGCTATGGCCTCTTGAATCTGGTTGTAGAGGGCCCGTTGTAGAGATGGGTTAAACAATGGACGAAATTGGATAAGGGGGGTCGGGGGAGAGGGGGGGTCGATTGAATGAAGCAAAAGTAGAGGGGAAAGAAGAACAAACCCCGAAAGAAACAAAACGAAAGCAGGAAGGAAGGATGAAAGGAATAATGTGCACACAAAAAGGAGAGAGAGAGAGAGAGAGAGAGAGAGAGAGGGAGAGAGGGAGTGAGAGAGAGAGTGTGTGTGTGTGTGTGTGTGTGTGTGTGTGTGTGTGTGTGTGTGTGTGTGTGTGTGTGTGAGAGAGAGAGAGAGAGAGAGAGAGAGAGAGAGAGAGAGAGAGAGAGAGAGAGAGAGAGAGAGAGAGAGAGAGAGAGAGAGAGAGAGTTGAAACTTGAAATATTAAATAAGGATAAATGGATAAGCAGAATAGCTTTACCATGTTCTCGAAAGAAACAACAAACAGAGACAGAGTGAGGGAGCGTGTGTGTGTGTGTGGGGGGTGCGTGTGCGTGTGTGTGTGTGTGTGTGTGAGAGAGAGAGAGAGATAGAGAGAGAGAGAGAGAGAG